>OY982583.1:4966894-5562250 GCA_963859945.1 Euplagia quadripunctaria
GTACGTGTCATACGTTAGTCAGTGCCACACAGGCGAGTCAGTGCCACACAGGCCAGTCAATGCCACACAGGCCAGTCATTACCATTCAGGCTAGTCATTGTCACAAAGTGCAGTCATTGCCACACAGGCTGCATTTGCCACACAGGCTACATTTACCACACAGGCTACTTTTGCCACACAGGCTACATTTGCCATACAGGCTACATTTGCCACACAGGCTACATTTGCCACACAGACTACATTTGCCACAAAGGCTGCATTTGACACACAGGCTACATTTACCACACAGGCCACATTTGCCACACAGGTAGCATTTGCCACACAGGCTACATTTGCCACACAGGCTACATTTGCCACACAGGCCACATTTGCCACACAGAATGAATATGTAGTATAACGTTGTTCAAGAATACGAATGTTTCACAAAGTTACATGTAATAATCAGATACACAATTAAATATTACATGATTACAAATAAATAAAGTGGACCCGATGAGTTTTCGATGTCTCTATCAGTTTCACCATTATCAGAAACTGATATTTTTGTCAGATGACATCTTTGCAACTTCATCCGGCATAGAGCCGCTCCAAAGATAAAAAAAACAATCATAATACTGACCTGTTCTAGTGGTTAGTGACCCTGACTGCTATGCCATAGGTCGTGGGTTCGATTCGCACCCGAGTCTGGGTGTCCTTGTCCTTTGTGTCCGTTGTTTGTATGTTTGTAAAGTCCCCCGCGACACAGGAGTGATTCTTAATGCGGGAGATGTCTTTAAAAAAAATATATATATATAAAAAGTTTGCAATGCTAATTCAACCATAAACAAAACATTAAACACGATATCCAGACTCAACCAGCCCGAAAAGCACGCGCCGTCATATATATATAATATATGTATAAATATACAATAATTGCTGGTTTATTAGATATAGCAACGAAATAACTTCCGAAAATATAATAAAGCCTCTGAACTAAAGCGCAATTCACACATAAAGCGCGGGTCGGGCGCGGGTCAGGACGGGAGTGCGGCGGGTCCGCCCTGACCCGCGCTCGACCCACGCCCACTTTATGTGTGAATTGCGCTTAAGTCTACCGTACAGAAAACCTCAGCATGGTATGGATGGATAACCGCTTGACCTTCATTTGGCCTTATGCTCGTTTACACTTGAATCATGATTGTAGAAATTTGTAAAAAAAACAAAGACCACATCTTGATCTAAGCTACTATACCGAGTTTAAGAGTATACACAATAATCTTATTTATATTCTAGAAGCTTTCAAGGAATTTGTGGAGTCAACGTCTCGCCTTCGCGAGAATTCGTTTAGGTTAAAATATTTCTACATTTTTTCTTATTCGTTCTAGTTGAATATTATTTTAGTTTTGTAAACTATAGCAAAAAAAGTAGTAAAAATGAACAGCGCTGTATAGATTCAATTTAGTTAGTGTTTTTCGTATGCAAACTAGATATATTAATTTGATTTGAAGCCATATCCATAAGTGATATTTAAAAAAAACAAACTTGGTGGTATATTCAATTCAATCACAGCAATTTTAAGTGGAGGATGATGCACGGTCCGGCAGTTCAATAGAAGTGACTGCCGATAAGCACATTGAGACTGTATAAAAAATTATTGGAGGGAGACCGAAGTGTGAAATTTCGACAGACCGATTAAGGAAACCCTCACGTTAAGTGCATCAACCTTCGAATTCATCCGATAAGCCACTAATTTGCCTCTAGCTAATGCTAAAAGTATCTTGATTGCGGTGCCCAAATTGCACCTAATGCTAAAAGTGTCATGATTGTTTTTTGTCTGAGGAAGTAGATTATCGTTGATTGTCGCAAAGACAGTTCTTGTTGGATAAAATCTAATACTAGGGCAAACTAAGATTACTTTCACCAACATTTGTCTAAGAAAATGAGAAATTTAGAAAATCAGGCTTTTAAGATCATCTGTGTAAGTGTTTTTTCCTGAAAACAGAACGCGATATTCCAATAAACGTCTTTTACATTTTATATTAAATTTTAAATGTAAATTAAGAGAAATGTATTTTTTGTGTAACAAATTTCATGTCATTAAAATATTTTGAATGTATATTTCATAGACTCATACAATTTTTAGTTATGAATGTACCCCGTACCTATAGACTAATTTTTGTCTGCAATCGCTTTTTTAGACTAAATAGAACGTCAAGCCCTCTGCGTTAGCACGTGTATTTTACTACTTTCTATTTTTTGGCATAATTTTTGAGTAACGGTTAATGGAAAAGACGTGACGTGTAAAAAATCGACGTTCATTTCCTTTGCGTTCTTGATGTGACACCGTATGTGATGATTTATACAAGGTGGCTCACCGCGTGAGGTCACTTAAATACATTCTCGCTTTAGTACACATGATGTTGGAAATTATGAAAACAAACAAATAGTCTTAAGGCTGAACCACTGAATATTTGCTAGGTAACTTTTGCGTTCCATTACATAATTATGTATATGTATATATGGGAATTAACACGATCAAGAAATAGGTATTACATAGTCAGCCTGTGACCACGGTCTGTCACACCAAAATGTCAAATTGTCAGGCAATTTAGAGGTATAAAATACCTATTTCGTGATCGCGTTAATTCCCGTATATATACACTGAATATATTTCGTTCAGATTTTGTAAATCATCTAAAAATAGCATATTAATATACTAAGTATATGTGGTAGAAAAGAATGTGATAACATCAGCGCCACCTTGTATAATCGCGTGTCGCCTCTTAGAAGCCTTAGAGATTTTTTTCATGAATTTCAACCGTTGACTACAGTAGCCCGATTATTTCACCGTTTATCGTTCTGATTTCCCGATAACGAGAAATAAAAGATTGTACCCTTAAAACAATAGTAATAACATATTTTTAAGGTTAGGCAATTAGGATGCCTAAAATTGCTTTCGAATAATTACTGGTTTCTTTAATAATTTATTCCACTAAGTATTAGTCATTATACGTCGAAATAGAATTTAGTTATGATAAATTATTGACTAGATGTGACGTGAACTGGCAATGAATGAATGAATTAAATTTATATAAATGTATTAATCCCCAAAATGACTACTAAATGCTAAATAGTAGTCAAATGGAATAGTAATTTAAACCTATGAATTTCTCGAAACTCGTTTCCCATTGACGTCGATGTAATGATTAATTTGCCGAATGAATTCACTTTGTGAAACATTTGCAACTATTAATAATATTATTTTGCCCTTTGGTTATTCATTTCTCATGTATAATATACCGTTAGCACTAATTATATAGTATCTACTTATATTACCATGTTGCTATATGTTAAACTCTAAGTTTACCGCAAACACTTCTATATTCCATAAATAACATCATTTAAATTATTTCAGTATTATTTTATATCATAGCATTAAGTTTTCACTGATTTTGTAAGTCGACGTCTCAGATATATTTTCTATTATTCTATTATTATGGATAACGCAATGGTTAAAGTGGTTTATTGGTGTAATCCACAAATATTTATCCCGTTCTTGTCCGATATAAATTATTGATGTCATACATCCACGCGAAATAGATGGTGTAACTCTATTCATGGTCACATACCTCTAAATTTGGAAACTTTTATGCGGTATTACACAATGCTTCTGGAGTTTTTCAACCTGTAATAAGCTAGCGTAGTGACTCTGGTGAAGGTACATATCATAATCATCACCTGTACCTTGTCATAATTAAAGAAGGCCACTTAAAACACTGTCTCAACGATTTTAGGAACAGTGACGTAACTGACTGCTAAGAGTCTAAAGATTGAAATCTTCTTACTTAAACTTTTGCATTGATAATTCGAATAGGCGTTTGTCTTCCATCTCACCTAATGGAAAGCGACAATGAAACCGAAGATGGCACATGTCTATCCAAATGAAGTATACTCACTCAACTCTTGAAAGTTCCAGGACCACAGTTGTCTGAAAAAATAGACGAAATGAAATTTCATTTCAGA
This sequence comes from Euplagia quadripunctaria, assembly GCA_963859945.1. Lineage (NCBI taxonomy): Eukaryota > Metazoa > Arthropoda > Insecta > Lepidoptera > Erebidae > Euplagia > Euplagia quadripunctaria. Next base: position 4,970,897 of record OY982583.1, read on the forward strand.
CTTTCGCGACTCGAACCAAAAGGGGCTGTCAAAGCGTTTAGTTAGACTTTTAATTGTGTTGACAATGAAAGGATGGAACTTCTGTCTGCGTCTAGTACTCTGATGAAGGAATAATGAGTTTTCGTATACTCACTAAAGTGAATCCTATGAAAAACCGATAATCGGGCGACTTTACGGCGATGCTAAAGACTGTGCAATTACCTATTCGTGAGCATGTCGTCATTTATAAGTATACAAGCCCTTCGGTCAACAGAATCCAAAGCTTTAAGTTGGCATTTAGCTGAGCCATCCCGAAGGTGACCGTAGTAGGCTGCCTGGAAGAGATTGCATCTAGTAATAAGGCCGCCCTTTGTACATTATCTGTTTAATATAATTATGTAAATGTATCTTCCACTGTATTGCTAATGTACAAATAAAGTGTTACCTATATATCTACTCCATGCAAGATCGAATTTCGGCTGCATAGAGATTAAGCAACAGTCCAGATCTGAATTACAGCCGGACTTTCCAAATGGTTCCCAATTTTTACATAAGCTGTCTGTGCCATGTACCTACTCGATTTGTTGACCGAAGTTAAGTTTGGACGTGATGGTATGGATACACCTAGGAAGGTTCTTATAATTGGTGGAAGTTCGAAAGTACTCTTTTTAGTAGAGCAGAGAGACGCCTGTGTTTTGGAAGAGTTGAAATTAACAAGATGGGCGGCACGCAATTGGACACCCGCTGCAATGTTATATTCACCCGCTCAACCATGGATTCTCTCAAAGACTGGATGTCTCGTAAACTTGTTTGCGCTTTGGACAAATATCTCTCTATAACAATGCTGTTAGCAGGGTAGCCAATAACGCCAGGTGTTAGATTATTAATATGGAGCAGAAACAAGGGTGGAGAGTGAGAGAGGAAAGATTCCTAAGGTACCTCGGCATACATTTTAAGGTCGGAAGAGCAGCCATCTAAGACGACTCAAATCGACCGTTCCTCAGGAAATCAGAAATCAAGTCGCAGTTTAATTAGTATGCCATACGCCGAAGCTTACACAAAAGAGCCTCGTGATAGACCCGGTCAAAAGCTTTAGAGAAGCCTTAGTCTTAGGCCTTGTGAAGATGAAAGCGAGCCTCTGGAACTGACGAACAATGAGGGCTTCCGCGTTTGAATTTGCCAATAGAGGCACTGGTGTAGCGTGAAGTCTCCGAACTGACTAATCTATGCTACGAAATGTCATTTGAAATGTCACTCTTTGTTTGGGGGCTTTATTGCATGTTTATTTACTAAATACCCTGCAGCTAAGCTTAACGCTTGTGTTAGGAGTGGGTTCACGACGGTAGTGCACTGGGTGGGGTTCGAACCCGCAACCACTTGATCGCAAGTCTGACGCCAAGAACTAGATCAGGTATTACTGTACTTTTAAATCCTCAAGGTAACTATTCACTATGATGACACCAACAAGAAGTTAATGTGAAAATTGGAAATTGTAGAATATTTAGCAAATATCAACCGTCCTGCCTATATGATGTACTGCTAATATAATTCTTATATTTATAAAAACCTTATATTTATAAAAAATATACGTCTCTAGTAAGGGAGCCCCCTATAATTTTTTATTTATTTTTATTATTTGTTGTTATAGCGGCAACAAATATACATATTCTGTGAAAATTTCAACTGTCTACCTATTACGGATCATGAGATACAGCCTGGTGACAGACGGACAGACACACGGACTGACAGCGGAGTCTTAGTAATGGGGTCCCGTTTTACCCTTTGAGTACGGAACCCTAAAAATTAATAAAAACAAACGTATATTACAGTCTTATAGAAAAACATCTCCTAGTTCTTTATCCTGTTAAATCTGAATCAAGTGAAAATTACCTCATCTAGTATAGACAGATTTCCATGGTTCATTGATTAAATAATAGGACTCTCAGACACTGTAGTCCTTAGAGTATTCCATTCACAAATACGAGCGACATTGGAGAAGAAAAATATGTAAATGCATCATTAACTTCGGCAGCTTTTCAGTTTTGTGACAAGTAAACTCGCCGAATTGTTTGATGCTCGAGGGTTCTAGCACTGGTAATGTTGTGGAATAAGGAGGTGCAATGTTTTTATATGAGTATGCCTGGCGTTTCGTGAGGATTAATGTTCGAATGTTGTAATCATCGTTGGAAATTTCATTGGGCGATGCAGGATTTATATACAAAGTCTGTAGTTTTACTTTTATTTGCTAGACAGCGTTGCTTAGCACTAGGTTAGCTTACCAGGTTGTTCGCTTGAAATGGCCTTGTGACACTATCTCCCTCTCTTTCTATATCGTAACGATCGTGCCTTCAATGTGCGTGACACAAGTATTGGTGATTAAAGGTTAAGCTGTAGCCATTATTAGTGGCTCTGTGTGCTGTCACTTTAATGGGTTTGTTGATTATTGGGTCAAATTTTATATGAAATATTTAAGATAAAGATCAGCCATTTGTAGGTTTTTATTACTCTACGAGCAATATAAAATAATTTCTATGTTGATTTAGTAACTGAAAATGTTGTGCGAATCGGCTCGAAATTTCTTTTAACACATTGTGGAAATAAAGTGGGTGTTTATGTTTCACTATTTTAAGAAAAAAGTACTTGAAATAACTTGATTATTTATATTTTATTATGAATTCATTTAAATCCGCACACCACAATAAATTGCTTACGTTAAGATGTCTTTAAGAAGACATTTAAAGAAATAACAATAGTGACTCTGCAGCGTAAATTTTGGTACGCAGATGACTTTCAGTCTAGATGTAAGTGCGTAAAAATGTTATTGTCGCAATAATGTAACCTGCTCCTGGCAAGCACAGGAATCAACTTCACCTGCTAATAATTAGTAATTCATCTAAGTATTGTAGTATTTGTCCTCGTGCTTTGCAGCGCAAGGACTTGGGGTAATGCGTATAGGCTCAGGGAAAGAAGTGTATTTATCTAGAGGAGAACAATTAAAACATCTGCAAGGCAAAAGACTTATATAATGAAAACAGAACTATATCACATTTCATAAATATTTTCGCTTTTATAATATCTTCATCAAAGCGTCGCTTCTTGAAAGACGGTCTGCACTCTCAGCCGTCTGCGACGCGACTCTCTCCTATAACTCAGTGCAGACTTCTCACACGCCAGTATTAACGTATGTCACAGAGGTGTGACGGTATTGTACAAATTAACCAATCCAAAAAAACATCGCGGGCAACTATCTTTACTTGCATCGGATCAGATGTTTTGGTTGGGGAGGCCGACAGGGTGGACAACGCAAGTGTTCTCTGGTATTCTAAACATTTATTGACACTAGTAACTACTTACATCCACACATACCGTGTACGTATTTGCCACGTTATTGGTATAAAAGTACATTAAATCATTCAAACAATTCACATAGATTTATTTTAATTTACAAGTTTGTGAAATCGTTCCTTATCATACTTGCTCAACTACGTCGACACCTGTTTCATTATTAAAGGATACGAAGCTCTCTCCCTGATAATGTTATAAAAGTTGAACCTTTTAAAGTACTGAAGAAGCTTTTAATTACTTCAAAAGACTGATTAAAGGGTAAAAGGAGCCAGACTTTGGAACAGAAGTTACGATATGACACAGTAGATACTTAATATCATCAAGATTTTATAATAGTTTTTCCGCATTCTACATTAAATAGTTAATATATTTCTATTAAATAAAGGGATGTTATGGAATCCAATGTAGTTATAGCCGTGTTAAAATAAATATCAGTGGATATTAATTTTTAGTTGATACGCAGAAGTTGTGTTATTAATTTTTTTTGTATCATAAATAAGTCATGTTTGTATCCTATGTGTCTAGTGGTTACACTACTAAAACCCTGTGGTGTTGTAGCGTTGACAGAGAATTACAAATGTAATGAATATTTTAGTGTTGTGGTAACAGTTATTTTGAAATTTTTAACAGCATTGAAAATGTATAGGCCATTTTGTTCGCGTAATGTCACACCGTGTGGCGAGAGCGTTATGAATAATAAAAAACAACATTTGGGAACTAGCTACTAGATGAAATGAAAAAATATTTTTTTAAATGAGATCCGATTTGTTTAATTGTTTTTGTATTGGATAGAGTATTGATTGAGGATGGTTATAGGCTATGTAACATCATGCTATGTCTCTTATAAGCGGAACAGTGACCATAAATTTAGGTGAAACCGCTAGTGAGGACATTAATCGAGTCATTTCAGTTTGCTTTGTCTCTAAAAAAAACATGTACACAAAATACAGTGTAAGCACTGTATTTTTGTACACGTTTTTTTTTTTCCTGAAAAGTACTTAATAAGATGTAATTTGTCCACCATATAAACTTCCCTTTTTCACATCTTAAGGGATTTAATTTGAAAAAACCATTTCTTAGAGAGTTTGCGTCAAAAATAAAATGTCTGGTTTTAGGAAACAAGTAATATTAATTTAGTGAAAAGAAGAAAAGAGTAAATTGTGTGTTACGCTACGCTAGTAATAATAATTCAGTGTTTTGGGCTTACGTTTTTAAATTTTTTTGTATGAATGTGCGCGATTTTGCTCCAAGATCTCTCTTCCGATAATCGTAATAAAAGGTGATCCCATAAATTAGGGTAATCTGATTATGATGGTACCACCACTTAGTGTGCTTAATGTATTCTCAATGTTAGATCCTAGACGTCTTCTAGACATCAACTGTAGGACCAAAGTTCTTTGAGCGAGTTTGTTCAAGCGAGAGTTCAACCCGACTCTCAACAAGTCAACTTTCGTATATGATTAGAGAAGCTTTGAAGGCAATAAATAGCACACTTTAAAGATCTGCATACGATGTGAAGCATGATAGCTTTGGTCTTAAGATTCTCATGATCAATCCTTTCGATCTTCTCTTTTTGTATTGGATAAAAGACTGAACTTTCATCAGTTATTTTCCATAAACTCAAGTGAATCATGTGGTAGTGGAAGTGCGGTTAAAAACGCAATCAAAATGAACCAAAATTGAGAACACATCTGTTTAACTAAAGTAACATTGTAATGTTGGGATTCAACGTAAGTGTAGCTTTTGACTTGGCTAAGTGTCACTACCTAGATGATAAAAACTTATTAAAAAAGATGAAAATGGTAGCAGTGAAAGTCTACATTCTAAATCCTAAATACAGATTAAAACCGAGCTTCCTATATAATGTAATTTATTTCCTTGGGTTGAAAAATATTTTAAATAAATATTTGGAACTCGAGGACCCAACCGCTAAAAGTAAACGTCGAGACAAATAAAAGCCATACTTTTGGAGTGACACCTTCGTTATTTTGAGTCTGAAGGTACTTTGTATCCGTTAATTAGATATTTGTGAAGTCCATGCACCTAATGGACAGATATGTGTTTCTCTAAAGGATCATCAACGCGTGTTCTCTGGAATTGTAAGCGTCCCTTGCATACGGTAAACGCTTACCATCATCATAAAAAAAAACAATAAAAATATTAAAAAGAAGATCAGATTAAGATGTAAGGTTCTAGATTTCGTTAAAATTTTATAAAAGATTTATTGATTTTATTAACAAAATGCTATTGAAACTACGACCGAAGGGCTTAGAGTTGCGTATTCCACGTTGAGGTCGCTTGATGTAACGATGTAACAGTGATTTTCTATCCTGTTGAACGGATCACCCGTGGGGTCAAGCGGGGATATAGATTAAAACAAAACAAAGTTCGTATGTTTGTAAGTTGTCTTAATTTTTTTTATTGTGCGTCAAACATTTTATGTACAGAACAGTAAATTTTATGTTACAGAAAGGTGTGGTCATATTTAAGGGTCGTATAGTAGACCTCGTAAATTAAAGTGCTAAAAATTTTAATAAAATTGATGATTTTTATTACAAAAATCTTATTGTTAAACTGACAAACTAAACTCAAAAATTGTCCGATAAAGCTAGCATGTTATGTAAGAGAGACGTGAATAAACTGTAGGTATTTAATACCACGGATGTTATAGAATGGCCGGATTTTTCAGAAAATTTTGTGCATAAAAAATAAAACATTGAAATTGACCTGAAAATTCATACTAACCATTTCTCCGTCGAAAACTTGCAGTACCATACCAACATTTATCTACTTCATGTCCCGTCTAAAAACGAGTACATTCTCAAGGAGGTTTGGCGTCAGGCAGGCGGCTGGCCATAAAAGAAATCAGCCATAACCTTTTGCAACGTTATACATTGCGCCAACCCCAAAAAAAATTGGGAAAACGACAGGAATGATGATGAGCTTTATTTCATTTTAGTTTACAAAATCTATGTAAGCTGGCAAATAGACTATGTAGTTAACAGCTTAAGTTATAAGAAAAAATAAATATTTATCTCTCAGGGACCTTGCATTGTTAAAAAATGGCCTATGTCACTCCCCGGCCCATAAACTAACGTTGACATTAAAAATGACGTTGATAAGTTGCTCCGCTTTTGCGTGAGCAAACCGACAAACGGACTTCTATATTTATTGTATTTGTAAGGATATCTGACATATTTCACACGCGGCCGTCTGATCCCTAACTAGGCAGAGCCTGTATTATGGTAACCAGACTGCTGATAAACATACTTATATATTTCTAAATACATACATAGTATAGAAAAATTACACCCAGACACAGAACAAATGATCATGCTCATCACACAATTATTTATTCTGGGTGGGAATCGAACCCAAGACCTCTGGATCAGCAGTCAGGATCACTAACCACTAGACCAACAGGCAGATACATAATTGGTATTTAAATACTAATAAATTTACATAAAACTCTGTCTTTGTGACCATTTGAGTCACTACTTTTAGCATGAGCGATTAGATACAACATCTGACAGTGCTTTCAGGGCACCCGTATAATGCTTTGGAGGGAATGGGCTGCGAGTAGACAGCATTATAAGCGTGGTTCAGTTTTTTTGACTATAACTGGAGTCACTGGAGTTCATAGAAATAATTATAGTTTAGCAAACCTAAAAAAACGAGTTTTAATGGCGAACCGAATAAAAAATTCCTCCTGGTTTCGTCTTCAGGCCATGATTACCATTTTTTTGAGCGTGTGGAAACCCAGTCGAGCCGTCACCCCACCGGTTTTCGGTGTGCTGTGCGAGCGGTGTGTTGGCATCGAACCGACTAAAACCACACGGTTTGCCGTACTGCGCCTTAAGTAGGAGGGATCCGGGAACAGCTTTTATTAAAACATCTGGATACCTCCTGGCCCCTGCCCGCAAAAGCGCGGACACCACCTTTGGTTTAAAATAAATGTCTCAATTAGGTGACGTCCAGGCACACACAGACACAGACGCCGACTCCTCGCGGGGGCCCACTTTAGCAGGTGGAGGGGAAAACCCGTCCCGTCCACGCGCGGCCACACTCAGGGCGGCATCAAGCGCTGGTAAACGCACCTCCGCTGCCCAGTTTACCGGCGGCGAATTAAGTCCGAGAGGCCATGTTCACCTAGCCCAATCTTTCGTCAAAACGAAACCCAAATTTAAGGAGTTTACCTCTCGGCGCCATCATCAGATCAGCCTTTAAGAGCCCAAATTATACAAGTAGCATTGTCATCCAAACTAGCTACACATTTTATTTCGACAAGCAGAAGTAGGTTAAAATTGGCTTCCATGATTTGATTTGTTTACATTCTTAGCTAGTTATTTAGTTACAAGTTATTTGAAGCTAACAAAAGCGTATTAAAAAGGGCATAAATATTTTTTTACATCAGAACGCTGTTACAAGCATTATAAGGCCTCTAATCGAATACATAAAATAAGTGTCGTTTAAGCTGTATCTGAATGAAATATTTCACAGAACTTGAACAAATCCGTTGGCAATTCTTCACAGTTTCTCGTGTAAACTTACCTTACATCCCCAAATCTTATCCTAAGTAACAACAATCCCATTGTTAATGTACGCTGAGGGTCCCGCCGACAGCAACGCAACGCGATGAATTTATTAATGAGTTTGCGACGCTATACCCACAACTGCGGGTAAACTAATAAATATTTTATTAGAATGAACATCCTTTCTATGATACGGATATCGTTAGTAGTTATTTATTAATAGCTCACTAATCTAACCAAAAATTCGGTAACAAGTTCATTCTTGGTTCATTTTGAATTTGTTTCATACTAAGGAACAGTATTTTTATTGTAAGCTTTAATCAATCTTGCTTTGATTTTGGAGGTGAATTATTTACCAGTTCAGGGGGAACTGGATGACTTGAAATTTGGAACATTAGTAAATCAACAGAGGCAAGTGTTATATTATAAAATTGTGTTCACATATGGTCTACCGTTAATCGGTGTAGAAATATTATTCTTTATTGACCGACCGCACCAACCAGTCTTCGCCTGCGACGTGATAGGGGTACGGGGGAGACAGTGCGATGCACAGTGCGGGGAAAGTATTTAACACCAGACCACTTACAATAAGTTCAGTTATGGTTGTGTTACAATTAATAGTGTGCTAATATATCACATAATGAAAATAAATAATACAAAATTTTAATACGTATTTTAATAATAAGTAAAAACTAAAAACTGTTTAAAAATAGTTATAGAGAAGACACGGACGGAGAAAAAATATTATAACATATATGTAAAACTATTATTTCAGTGGTTTTGATTTTTATATTAACTTCTGTCCTCTTTCTCTTAACTTCGTTGATATTCAAAAGTGGTCAAGACTAATACACGTTAATTGCCATTTGTTTGGCCTGACTTCTAATTTTCTGTCCGAAGATAGACCGGTTCATCTCAGGAATGTAATCTTGTGTGTATGTTACATAGAGCGACCGTGACAATTAACATATACTCGTAGGTATGGCTGCTAGCTACGCGGTACGGAAAGTCATAATTGCGCCTGCCTTCACGATCACCTTTGTCGTCATTCCCCGCGCCTCTGTAACGTCACAGGCGGGGTCTGGTCTGAGTTAACCGGACGATCTATTTGTCAAAATAAACAGGTATTGTTATTAATGAATGTCATTGAAACATAGTAAATAATATGCATAACAATAAATGATAAATTTAAATTTAATAATGTTTTTTTTTTTAACCTATTCAAATTTTTAGAATAGATTATTAAAATTTAAAATTATTTCTATTTTTATATTTTATTACATACATGGTAGTAGAATTATGTTACAAAAGTTGTTAATAAATGTCTTTGTCATTAAGATAAACTTTTACATCATTGTAATATTTGTTGATTCAAATTGCGTGTAGTTGTTTTTTTTTTAAATTTCATAGTAGTCATTGTTTTATGGATACTCGGTATGGATCTATTTATATATAAAAATGAATCCCTTTTTCTCTTGGTCACGGCATCACGCGTGAACGGCTGGACCGACTTCGCATTTTTTTTTTGTATTTGTTTTTGTCAGAAGGTTCTTATGGAAGAAAATATTAAGAAATTTGTGCGGAAAATTTGAAAATTTAAGAAAATTTAACGAGGGACTTACACGGGTGAAACCGCGGGCGCAGCTAGTTTGTAATAAATTCGAATTACCATACAGTAGAAATTTCTGCTAAACAAATCTATTCTTTGCTTGAATATATTTAGTTTGTATATGTTTTGACTCTAACGTACAACTACATCGTTGTGTTTTTCAAATATTGTATTGTGTTTATGCACAAAGATACTAGTCTCATTAATGTACAGGTTATGGTACGACATTAAGTTACATACGACAATAAGAGCATAACATCGCGTTCCGAGTTGTTACCTGACGTGGACGATTTCGGGCGAAAACAAATTTATTTAACTTGTTATATAATGAGTCGATGTGAAGCTTCCAATTACAATTTAGTCAATTATTAATCCTACGAATTTAGAAGAGTTCGTTGCTATATCTTGTTTATATTTTAATTAAGTCAAGTTGCCTAGGTGTCTTATGAACTAAATGAACTTTGTTTTAGTCATGAAAATCTGTAAATTAATGATTTTTAACCAGTTAGTAACAACTACTTCAAAGTCTGGAAGCTCCGATACGCAGATACTACTCTTACTACTCTTCTAGCTGCAGACGAAGCCGAGATGCTGATACTTCTAAATATAATGCGGAGAGCCAGCGAAGACCTAGGGCTCAAAATCTACAAGTCCAAAACAAAAGTGATAGCTGCTGATAGATCTTCGAATAAGTACTCATAGGGTCCCTTAACTTGGAAATTGTCGAGGACTTCATCTGTCTTGGCTCCAACATAAACATCTACGGATCATGCGAGAAAGAGATAAGGAGAAGAATCGGGATGGCAAAGAGTGCCATGTCTGAGTTAGACAGGATATGGAAGGATATAAACATCTCAAGAAGGACAAAAATAAAACTAGTACAAACAATCGTTTTACTCATTTTCCTGTACGGAGTCGAAACATAGACTCTGAAAGCTGCTGACCGCAAACGCATTGACGCTTTAGAGATGTGGTACTGGAGGAAAATGCTGCTTTGCAGAACTGGACATACGAGACCGGCTGTGATGCCTGTCTTTTCGAGAAAAGAGGGCAAAAAACTTGAAAGATTGATAGTTTGAAGGACAGGGAAGTTTGAAGGGAAAAAATCCAGAGGCCGAAGCCTGTTACGCTGGTCTGACCAAGTCCGCTTTACCCTCAACACAACGGTCCATACTGCTCTAAACACAGCCCAAGACAGATACAGATGGGGGACTTTTACAAACGCCAAAATCCAAAAAAGAGTTCCCGACTCTCAGAATTGAGGAAACCGACACAAGGAGTAGACAACTACTTATTTATTTAAATAAACAACTATTTATTTTGCAGTTATGTCATCGGGATATGCTCTAGTAATACTGGACCAGTAGGTACCAATTCCAGCAGACATACTTATTCCATGACAAAATCAGTGTTTTGTTCGTGCTGAAATCGATTGCTAAATTAATTCTGGACAGGTAAATAAAACTGTAGCAAAAAGGTATTTAGATCATCAAAGAGGAAGTAAAAGAAAGAGAATAGATTTCCAACTAAATAATAGCTTTGAAAGAGAACTATAAAAACTTAAAGCGACAGAACTGAACTTAAGTTTATTTTCAGAGGGCTTTAAATAGGCTTTTGTTTTTTACATCCATTAGCTGATTTGTTTGTTTCATTTCAAAAGTATTTTAAAATGTGAAAATATTTCTATACGTATTGATAGAATCAATATGTGTTACCCGGCCATTACATATAACATACAGACGAGTGTGTGGACTGTTCCAAAAGTCATTAGAAAAATAAAAAAGTAATGTTTTGTTTTATGTTTTTAGGAACTCCCTTTTTGTTTCTAAATATTTTTAAACATTCAACGCAACTAGCTTTGTAACAATTAAAAAAAGTTATCTTGTAACTTAGTCCATGTATCAAATACCGGCGATTTTTTAAAATTTCTAACTAGCTCTTAACCGCGGCTTCACCCGCTTAAAAAAATTTTTTTTACTCCCGGGAATAGAGTTTTTAGTTTCTGAGTAGTGATAGGGGGAAGCCCTTTACTCACTCGCGATTTGAAACCACAACGATGATAACAGCCTACATAAATTTCAGCAAATTGCCATAGGCAAGGAAGGCATACTTCCAAATCTGGAATGCGTAATCTGCCATATCCACATGATACTTCTCAACGATAAATTCAAATGATTAATTAAGACACTTTTTTATAATGCCCGGTCAAATTTTATAATGACAAGTCAAATCGGGCCAATTTGAATAGTAACTATATAAATGTCATTATTTACTACAGTGTCTAGGCATTATGAATATTACTACAATGATAGTTGGGCAATTTGATAATTTGGGCACAAGCGACCTGAGCTTGGGCATTGCTAACCAATCAGAGCTCACGACTGAGTGGCTGCTCGCGTTGCAGGCATTGTTTACAACTTAGTTTTTAAGTACCTACGATCGCGATATGTACCGACATAAGATTAGTGTATTTTACTAATATTATAAAGGGGAAAGTTTGTAAGGATGGATGGATGGATGGATGGATGTTTGTTAAACTTTCACTCAAAAACGGATAAACGTATCGGGATGATACTTGGGACAGAGATAGATTATGGAAAAACCGTTGGGATAGATTTCACCAAAAATTCCACGCAAACGAAATCGCGGGCAACACCAAAGAAGAAATGGAGACTATGGATGTTAAGGACACAAATGATAATTCAGTTGGCACAAGCAGAATTTCACTCCCCATAGTTTTAGATATTCAACAAGACCAAACAACTGATAAAGCTTTATCTTTGTTTGAAAACAAGATCCAGAAACAAGCTGTAGTCTCGCTTATTTCTGGAGCTTGTCTTTCACAGGACGAATAATCAGGAACAACCTAAAATTTAATCCAATACTTAAAAATAAAATAGGGTTCTCAAAACCAAGAGCAGGAAAGAAAATATGATGCTTGTTGGGAAATTTGCTTTAAATAATTTGCAAACTAGCTAATACAAAACTCAGGACAGGTTCAGGACTTGGGTCGAACTCGTAGCGATGGAAGAAATCAATTTACAGTATGCAAAGAAAGATTTTTTTCCTGTAAAAAATATACCGCAGTCAGAGATTTCACTGAGAGAGTGTATTAGAATGTGATTTTACTATAAATTTGGGCTCAACACTTTTTTTTTGTGCGAGTGAGAACCCCTCGGGCCGGGCCTCAAAACTTAGGCCAAGGTTATAGTCGATATGTCTTCAATTTCATTTATTTGCACAGACTTAAACGGCGGAAGCGACTAAGACAATCGACTTGCGTTCAAGTGATTGCAGGTTCAAAACTCACGAAGAGCACTACCGGTGTGAACTCGATCTTAAAACAAGCATTTAGCTTAGTTGTACGGCTTAACAAGAATCCCAAAAATGTCTGACCCACGTCACTAGTATCGTTTAACACAAAAAAAAGAACAAAATCAACAGTAACTGTCGTTAAGGAAAATACTCAACTTAGAACATGCCTTGTTTAAGCTAAGACAAAATCTAGATCCAGTGTCACAAGAAGCTTACCCGTAATCACACACACAAACAAGCTTTGTGTCCAATCTGTTGGCCCACATTAATCATGTCTATTGTTTGAAACAAATGATGGGCCTCAGTAGGCCCGTTTTGGCTCTCTATAACGTTCTATACTCTGTAGCTTGTAATTTTGCTTGATAAAATTGAATGGGAACTGAATACTAAAATTGTTTGTCTCTTGTTTTGTTAACATCGAAAGACTTTCAACTGTTTTGTTCCGTGAAGTATTTTGTGATAAACAATACGTAATAAAAGTTAGTATTCTGCGGATACATTGCTCACGGCTGTGCGATATTAAGTGTACAGTAAATGAGAGACTTAAATCTCATTTAGCCTTTAAGGGTAGCCTGGAAAATAACACATAAGTGGGGACTACGTACATGAATCGAAAGAAGAGTGAAGATCTAGAATTGCATTCTACAGAGTTTAATGGGAGTAATGGAATTGGGTTTGGAGCGACTGATGAGATTGTGACTCAGAGGGTGTTCTGTCTGTCTAACAAGTTAGTTCTATGAACTGTAAAATTATAAAATGTATGTATTCATGTGTAATATACAAATATGTATGTACCGATATAATGTGTCATATATTTAAATCAATATATATACGGATAAGCGGCGGTAGCTCAATGGCTAAGGCTTCGGACTTGCGATCAAGTGGTTGCGAGTTCGAACCCCATCCAGTACTCTACCGACGTGAACCCACTTTTTTTTCGTATGTGTGGAAACCCCTCGGACCCTCACCCCACCGGGGTTTTCGGTGGAGCGGTGTGTCGGAATCGAACCAACTAAAACCTCACGGTGTGCCGTACTGCGCCCACTCCTAACGTGTGACACACGTTGCTAGAATTCTTATACATGCTCATGTATATATATAAGCATGTATTAACATTTATACATTTCATTCACAGATTGCTTAGACCCCTTAGAGCTCTTCTTTGACCTATTGGCACTAAAACCCACCAACATTAATCATTACACTCCTGTACATCCATTGCATATTTTATGTAGGTATACAACATCTGTTACTGTATTTTTGTTTTGTTGGTGTACAATAAAGAATTCTTACTTACTTAATGATTAATTGTTTTAATTCTTGTAATGATTAAAATGTTTACAATTATTTCAGGATTTCCCCGCATTTGCATATGGGACATCCACCAAAAGAAATTAAAAATAGCCTAATGTCGACTCCATAGACCGCTGATTTGTGAACAATGTTGGCAAGGCCTGACTAGGCGATGATAAATTAAATTATCTATAGATTGTCCGGTTAACTTAGACCTTCCGTGTGACGTTACAGGGGCGAGGGGAATGACGACAAAGGCGATCGCGCGGGGAGTGGACGGAAGGCGCAATTATGACTTTAGCTCAGTTCGCTACATAAACTTAGTTTTACGCTACTATACAAAGTTTATGGTTCGCTAGCCGTGCAGCTAGCAGTTATATGTTTGGATGGGTACGAACCGGTCTATCTTCGGTTAGAAAAGCGGCAGTCAGGCCCGACCAATGGCGTTTAAGTGTAGGAATATAAAAAAAGTGTGTGTGTGCAATTCACATACGGCAGAAGTGAAACTTCAGAAAAGTAGCCTACGAGAGAATGAGAAATAAAAAGTAAAATCAACACAAATAATTTACTAATGTTAATAAATTGAATGTTAGATAATTTATATAAAAGTTATTGGTCAAATTAACACAAATGTGTTAAAAAATTAACATAAATTAATTAACCAACGAATTTTAACACGCAAATGCACAAAAATGATACACCACGTTGACTATGGCGCATTTTCTGAAGGTTTCGTAGTACGCAAGTGCAAAGACAAAGATTATAGGAAACACCGTATACTTGTATTCTATCTCTTTCTATCGCAGGCTAGATCCTATTTATGAATATATATGTCTCTTTTCAAAGATTATAGGAAGCACTCTTTACTTGTATTCTATCTCATTCTCTCGCAGGCTTAATCCTATTTATGATTATGTTTGTCTCTTTTTAGTATCGCTTTTTCGTTTCATCGAATTTTCAAATCAAGAAGTTTCACTTCAAAAAAATTAGCCCCGAATACTTTTGAATGCTAACAAGATGTTTTGACACAAATATCCGCCTGATGGTAAGCGGTTATCGGTACACTCTACACTCTTCGAGTAAAATTACTGATAGGACATATTTCAGTAATCTTACTCGAGATTTGCACAGTCTATCCCTTCTTCCCCGTGTAGCTCCAGTTACCCTGATCATAAATTCAGATGCAATTTGCATTATAAAATGATGCTGTCACAAGTCGTTACAACGGAATTACAGTTCACACAGAATTTATTTCTGTATCGAGATTAAAGTTGTCAGTATTAATAATATAATCAATCACATTATTATCAAAATTGTATTCGGTATTTATGTGTGTTGCTCGGCAGTGCTAAAAAACAAAAAACGTGTTATCTATATATGTGAAGCGAATTTATCGTACTTCAAAATGTGAAATATTTAAAATTTCCATATTTTTTTTATGTTATAGGGGCAAACGAGCAGACGGGTCACCTGATGGTAATTGACTACTGGCGCCCATGGGCACCTGCAACTCAAGAGTCACAAGTGCGTTGCCGGCCTTTAAGGTGGGAGTAGAGGAAGAGAGAAAGAGGGAAGGGTTAGTGCCTCCGGTAACCTCACTCACTCGGCGAAAAGCAATGCAAACATTACTACACTGCCGGTTTTCTGTAAGGCCATGTTATAGTAGGTGGTAACGCGAGTGAAATTTAATGTATGACTACAGTAAAAATTCTTTCTCTAAAATTGCAGCCAGATTATACTAATTATCGTAATCGTATTTAGTGCTATTATTATTAGCAGTTCGCTTGTGGAATACATTGCCAATAGCAATTAGTCGTCCTTGCTTATTTTCTGCTTATATTCACTTCCTGATAAACAAAAAAATGAAATTGTGTTTCAAGCTACCTGTTTGTTACGTTTACTAATTAGCAAAATCTGATACCAAAAAACTTTTCCATACTGCACAGTCTCTTGGGATAGATCATGGTAAACAACGTTGGTTACAGGGAACATTGTCCGGTGTTTACTTTATCAACTTTACCCCTCTAGGGAGAACCCCTAATTCCATGCAGAAACGGACTGTTATGGTTTCTCAGTCTTTACTCATTGAAATATGTTCGCAGATGAGGTTGGCTACGCGTGTAACGTGGTTTGGTTTGTAGCGCTTTCTTTGGATTCGGTCAATATATTTTAATCAAAATATTTTAATAGTCGGGTTGAATCAAGCTATTGTGTGGATTAAGATAACAATAAATAATACATAAGAAAAACTAAAAAGACACTATTTAATAGCAAATTGAATATTAAAGTAAAAAATAGTTTTACCATCCATCCTGGCTCCATTATTAGACCATCATTACCAAGCCCAAACTGTGGGAATCCTTAAAATGAATCATACGAGCCCAAACCCCAAGGGTTTTTCAAGTAGTCACTGAAGAGTTCCACAGTATTGTCATCCAAACTACATTTACATACAACGTTTTATTTCGATAAGACAATTAAAAAATTATTGCTAAAACTGGTTTCTTCTAAGCAACTTTTAGATCGTTATGAATGAAAAATAGATCAGTAATTATTGAGCAATGTGTAATTTAAAAATAGTTTGAATGTACCTACATCTTGCCTATCCTTCTTCTGGGACGGTCATTGCTCTCCATATCCTATTTGAAACTCACTTGGATTTGTTCTGAGTCGTTCCACCAAGGCAGAATTACTAGTATCCTTTAAAAATTACATACTAGATAAAAGTAATATGTAGTAAACAAAATTCCCGTCATTTTCAGACACAATTCAAGGCACTATGGTACGGAGCAGTAGGGACCGTGGAACCAACCACTCACCATGAGTCGACCATGTCCCAGTTCACAATATCCCAATTTGTACAGTTGGTGATCAAAACACGACACGTCGCGCAGATTGGCAGGGCTTGTAAAAAGTAACAACTGTACGAAGCCTGAATATCCCTGAGGGAAGAAACGGTCGCTTCTATTCACCGTCACTACGCGACCACAAAAACAAAAATGAACAAATAAAATCGGATACGTCCCGGTGGGGTTATGATACCGCAAACAGATATTGACTTACAAGGCTGTGTAAACCTTTTATTTAGCTTCCGAAGTGTTAAATATAATTTTGTTTTTAATAAAATGTATGATAGAATATTGAAGTAAAAATAACATAGTTCTTTTAACTACTGCTAAAAAGTTATTCTTTTGATGGTAATCCGCTGTAATTCATTTATACTTCTCGCTGTAATGAGGTTTGGTAAACAATTTTAAAGTAAAGATCATATTTAAAGAAGCTCCTAAATAAAAAAAAAAGAATTCTCAATTCAAACATTTACTAACAATTTAAAATTTGAATGTTTAAGAAATTAATTATAATACTGAAAAAAAGACAGAAAACGAGAAATAACCAACCATCTAGATTAAGATTTAGAAATTAGGTGAAAAATATTAAAAAAAAAAAAACCTAGCCAAGCGCTACGTTTCGCGAGAGTAAATCTTGAGCTTCTACGCATAATTTTAGCACACGTGTGCGTTGAATTTTTGACTTAAAATGTTTTTGTAAAGACCTTTTAAAAGCGTATAGTAATTTATGTCAGTAGATGTTAGGAATTATGACAGTTTTGATAAAAGAATTATGTACGAGTTTTTATATTTTTGCTGGCACGCATTTTTTCATCAGTAAATAATATTAGTCAGACATTTGCAATCCTTTGTTTGCGTGTCCAATATATTTTGGCTCTGAAGCAAATATTTATTCGATATCTTGTCTGTTTGAAATATTTTGTGAACAATAATATCCCACACTTGATCCATGGGTCAGTATTTGCAGAGAAGAACAAAATCATTTTATCGCATAGGAAGGTATATATACTAATTTTGTCAAGAGACTCGGAAACAAAATTGACCGAACGGAACTAGGATCCTTACCTTCACGCAATCATTGCCGTCAGCGAGCAAGTTTAATTTGATAAACCCAATCCCTACAGCCGTATACCATTCAGTGCAGATACTTAATCAAAAACAATGCGGCCCGAGTTAATTGTGCTGAAATTTACGGGAGGACTGTACCCTGTTTGTTAGCTTAGGACAACTTATTAGAACAATTCAGTGACAAATGTTTGTAATTACTAAAAGGGATTGCATTGAAGAGATTTTTAGAGGACGTCTCGTTGTTGCTTTCGCAAAAGTTGAAGGAAATGTTGTCGGTACTTCGCCGGCTCTTTATTACTCGCGTGAGGTGTTTCGTGCCCTATCTTGATGTAATAAACTGAGCTTGGGTTATAAAGTGTACGTGACACCATATTTTATGTTTTGGGCTTGGGCGTTGGTGGAAGGTTTTGAGCGTTTCCACAGAATGTGTATCTAGATTTTTTGGTGAATCTGTCTGGAGAAACGGTTGTAAAAACTTAAACTACTTTGCTTCCTATATATTACTTTGCGATTATTGGTTCGTTTGTGTTAAAATATATTTTGGTTTGAACATTTTTTTATTCGAAAAATATTTGCCTGGTGTGAATGTACATTTCTAAGCAGCATAATTATTATCATTTTGAAGATCAATTTCATTAATATTTTATTTTTTTATGCAGTCATTTTCGAACAACATACTTTTATTTATGTCAGCCCTCTCTCTCACGAAATATTTGTTTTATCGGTCAATTTTCAAATTCAATTTAGCAGTTTCAAAATAAGATTTTGGATTACTATATTAAAAATAACGCATTTTCCTAAAATTGTTAGCACTTTATGGCATTCCTGGGGTATGCTATAAGACTTAGGGTCTTAATTTAAATGACCGCACCTTTCTGTCATATCCGTAGCGTATATATTTGAGTCTAAAAAAATAGGCAGTCATGGGACTGCCGACAGAAAGTTAAAACCTAAACGAAACTTAAACGTCACATTAGCAGGTTGTTGACATTAATTAATAAGGAGCTCACAGAACTCAATGTTTAGATTAGCGACCTCTAGTGGATCTATGGAGTGGAGTTCAGAGCTTTTCCTCATAGCAAAAATGCACAGACGTGACAAAAGAAGTTTTCACTTCAAAATTTAATTTCGAATAAAATACATACACACACACATCTGTATAAATATAAATAGGTTAAAAATAAAAAGTAGGTAATAACATCTAAATGTATACATAAGGTACACTGGAAGTTCTGCGCTCCTGGCCGCTCATAAATGTTTGAATTTTGAATGTTAATTTTTTTAAATATAAGAAACTCGGCTCCGACTCACGAATTTTCGATCAGAATCACGTGTCCTGACGCGAGTTTAACATTTTTACCCATCTCAAAAAGTGCACAACGCTGCTAAAGAAGTTTTCACTTCAAAAATGACCGATAACTTCAATTGTTATTCAAAATGTAACTCCTCCTTCGAGAACTGTTTCAAACCTAAGTGATGGATCGATGGTGCAATGCAGATACATCGACGATATGAATCTGTTTAGAGATATATCTTAGTCTAGCTTGAAGTTATAGCTGAAGTTACAAGCGTCTATTCTCTAAGATCCTATCTCTGTTGGTTATAGCAGTGTACGCCTTTGGTCCAATGTTTACGAGGACATAGATTTTAGAGTTTCAAGATTCACCTCTCAAATGAGTTGTTACTTCTGCCTACTTGCAACATGCATGCGCGTTGTATACCGTCATAAAAGAAATTATACAAGTTGCTACACTGGCAACAAAACACATATGCTGAGGATGTTCTTTACGCTGCCGGATGAGAATTTTGGGAAATTCGTATACGTTCACTATGCGTTACCGAATCTCGGTAGCGAATACCGAAGTACCGAATCTTGATAGTGACTCAATTGAACTCATTACCATTATAAATTATATATACCATATTGCAGAATCTGAAAAACATTTAATCTCTTCCTCTTCTTCTACGAGCTATTATGTTTTGCTCTCTCTGTTTTCATCAACTTTATGTATATTAAGTGAACAATAATGTCGTTCCGTTGTTCGTTGGAATTTAACCGACTAAAACAACAAGGTGGGACCACCTTGTTGTTTTAGTTTTATGATATGACGATGAAATTTTGACTCTCAGCCAACAACTGGTAACAAGTAACAACTCATTACATTATCTGGGTACGTCAACCTCACAAATTCTCTAGAGAAAACAAACCCTCGTGATGGCATGTTATTAACGTGTAGTTACAGTTTAGCATTTAAATAACAGAGATGTATATCGTTAAGACATGTTTATACATGTATTAGAGTGCTCAGGGATGTCTTTATATCTTTAGGAACGCATAAATTGGCAGTTCTATTAAAGAGGTTCTTCTTTCGAGAGTAAATCTTGTGTTATTCTCCTGAGATTACCTATTTGTGGTTTAGAGAAAAGACTTGGTTTTGTAATAATGATGTTTAAAGTCTTTATTAAGAGCATATTTAGAGATAAAGTTAATTTAACTAGAAGCATTTTAGTAGTAATGTTCACCTCGTCCATACCACAGTGCCTCAAGACAAATGTCCTTAATCAGCGTTTCTTACCTGTAATGACTTACGGTGCCAAGATATGGACACAACGGTTAAGTTTATCCACATGCACAAAGTAACTCAGTGAGCTATGGAAAGAGCTATGCTTGGTGTGATGAGGAGAGCTGACGATCAAGCTCAGTGACGTACATTAGGAGATGCCTATGTCCAGTAGTGGTAAGATATAGATATGATTTTAGTAAAATAATAAATTATTGGGTACAGTTGTATGTAAATTATCGGTGTTGATATTAATAGGATTCCTGGGACATGTTTCTCGTTGTCTAGTATACTTTTTATTCAATATTTTTTACCATTAGACATTTTTTAATACAGCTACGCATCCATCCCACCTCATGGTAAGTACCTACCAGTAAATACTATCAGTGCCAGCGCTGTCGCAAGCACATAGCCAGCATTTAATAGTGTTTTGGTGATCAAACTTCCCGACTGTGAAAGCAGCAACAATAGCAGCGCAGTGTTGTATTTATGGTTGCATAAAAGGATGACAGAGCTCCTGATCTAAACTAGGTTAAGAACAAAACAAAATGTTGGAAGTATTACCACACTACATCATACAAAGTCATCTAAATACTTTCGATGTGTGGGTATGCACACATAGGTATCAATTACAGGTCTTTTAAACAGTTCAGTGATATTAAAATAGTGATGTATCTACCTAGGTACGCATTTTTATTTTCGGAAGCAAAATACAAGAAACGAAAGAAATCAGCTTTAAAAGTTTATTGTCGGTTATAAACGTGATAAATGTAAATTATACTTTACAAGATTCAATAACGTCCATAGAACTGTCACTAATACAAACTAAGTGAAATTGAGAGCCTTTTTACATTTCACGGTAGAAAAATATGACTGTTTTTGGCTGACAACGTTCTGAAATTGGTATATGATAGTTCTATTTTTCAATCTTAAAACTGCGATTTTTTTTTACTGCATGTGTGGCACAATAACTTTTGACTTGCTTTTGACACTGATTTTATGTATGTATGTAGTTACTTGTGGCCTTTTTTATCCCTTTGGGAATGGAATTTTCAAAAATCCTTTTTAGCGTGTACCTACTCCATATGAGTTAACTACCAGCCAAATCTCGAGTTTGTAGCATTTATTTACACTTTCTGAGGTTTCGTGATTAATGCGTGAGTGGTACTTCGCATTTATACATACTAGAGATCCCGTGGTGGTCGAATTTCGACTATGGTTTATTTCATTAGCCAATATTACTTGACCTGTCATTGTATAGACTTTTGTACCATGACAGGTCAAAATATATACTGGACACTCATAGCTGTATGTACCCGTTTTTGCATTTTTTTTAACTTTGTAGCAAAAATTTTTCAAAAATTTTAGCATTCGTCACTTCTTCTCTGTATAAACTATAAGTGTGCGAAATTTTATACTCCTCCGTCCGCCCAATTTTTATAAAAAGGGATCCAAAGTTTTCGCTTCACGTATTAATATACAGATGTACATACATAATATGTGTATGTAGGTAGATATGTATGTAAGTCTAATTTCTGGCACGCTTTTAAACCATAAATCGTTTGATGAAATTCCAAATAATAAGGTGTCATTAGATTTGTTTTAGTTGTATGAGTGATATAAGGAATATTATTTCGGTTTTTTTTAAGTATTTTATAAGCTGTTAGGTTTTCTGTTTCATTTAATAATTGTCTTATTCGTAATATACCTCTTAAAGTTTTATTAAAACAAGATGCTTATATTTTCATTTTATTATGCAATTACTCACAATACATGGTTCAGATAAACGAGCGGCGCATGTGTGTTCACAAAGTCTATGCAAATTGAAAATTTATACGACCATTTTAGATAAAATATTTGCTTTGCGAGTGGCGTGCCACAGGATGCGTCATTTTGAGAATTATAACCGCCGATTTATGGTGTAGTAACTTCTACTTTTTACATTTTCTCATAAAGATCAAGTCATCATTATATAGGTGGTTTGACAGTCTCTGGATTCTTTCGGCGCCTTGATTTGGGATAGCACCCGAAGGTTTGCTCCAAGACACTGGCAAATAGCAATATTAATTATTTACAATACGATAATATCTGTTATTTATTGTTAAAATTATTTTATTGTTAACAAAGCAACCTATTGTTGCGGTGACAGTGTGTTGATCTGCAGGCTGTATTTGACAGTGGAATACTTACTTAAATCACTGAAAGTACATGACTAGCATGCAGTTACAAAAATATTTGTTGTAACTGTGTTTTCCCAATTTTCCCATTTTTAAATCCCAAAGTGTCCGGTTGGCCGCAATAGGCTTTTCCCCTACTACGTGAGTGGGACCAGATTATAGTTGGCAAAATGTGGGTTTAAACAAAAAAAACAAAATAAAAAAATACATCTCTGCCTACCTCTTCGTGGTTACATACGTATGTATGGGTAGACAAGTAATTGACATGATGTCATAAAAGTTGAAGGGGGGGAATAGGGGAGAGGGAAGGGTTAGGGCCTCCGGTAACCTCACTCACGCGGCGAAAAGAAATGCAAGCATTGCTTCACTGCCGGTTTTCTGTGAGGCCGTGGTATCACTCCGATCGAACCGGCCCATACGTACTGAACCATGGCTCTCCCACAGTCTGGGTGTAATATATCTATAATATAATTATCGGGTTTTTCATAGGATTTACTTTGGTGAGTGTGCGAAAGCTCTCTTTGAATTAATTGAACCCTTACCATTCCTTCTTCGGACTACTAGGCGTAGACGGAGGATCCATCCTTTCATTGTCGAAACACCAACAAATCGAACTAAATGCTTTGATAGCTCCTTTTTGGTTCGGGTCGCCAAAGGGAGAAATGAACTGCCTGCGTCTATTTTTCTAATCAATTATAATCCTGGAACGTTTAAGTGTAGAGTGAATAGGTTTCTCTTGGATAGGCGTGTACTATCTTCGCCTTCATCGTCACTTTCCATCAGGTGAGTTGGAAGACTATGCCATTTCACAATAAAAAAAATGTTTTTGGTAATATATAAGTATGTTTATCAGCAGTCTGGTTACCATAGTACAGGCTCTGCTTAGTTTGGCATCAGATATTATTATTCTTATAAAAGCGTGTGTATATCGATAGCACATAGTAGATACATGAGAACTATTTGTAAATAGGTTCAATTTTACTAACTTTAAATACCTACGCAGAATAAAAACTTGAATGAGTTAAGAATCATTAATGTAGTAGCCTAAATATCATAATCTTGAACAATTTAATTTAACCTCAAATGCTTATTAACATTAATTTTCAAGTCTTAGAAAATTGTCATTAAAATCGTGAACTAAAATTAAGACTCATTACGAATTTGACGGCTTAAAACCGTGTTAAAAGCTTTCTAACACCGTAAAGCCAATTAGGTATGCTTACAGTTAACGAAATTTTAAACCTAAACTAAAATTTACAAATCGAAAACCTTTGTCTATGAGAGCCGTGTTGATGAGAAACGAAAACATTTACGCTACTAGATAAAACTATTTCATTTTATTCCCTAAGCTATTCCCTACTGACAGCTGTTTACGCTGTCTACATTTTGGGTACACAACAAAAAGCTCTTAAAACTACTTAGGTGGCAAAAAGCACATGGAAATGTTGTGTTAAATTTTTTTACATTTGTTGTACTTATTAGTTAGAAAACAGTTCGACGTTAGTAATACTAATTGATCAGGTTTTTCTGTGTAGGTACTTTACTAGGTGCTGCTTCGATTGGAGCATAAATCTCTAACTCTTAAAAAATAATGAGACGTCTTAAATCTTAGTCTTCAACTCTTAATAAAATCAAATGTCGGTTCCAATTGTTAAATATAATAATAGACCAATAGTGTTTCATGTTCACGAGCGTAAATGGACCGCGCCCTGGGGACAGATAACGAATAATATATTTTGGCGGGTTTTCCAAGCAAACGGTGCCTTCATACGCAATGCGGCATTATGCCAGCATCGTGTGAATGTTCTTTTTTTTTGAATTTTAAAAAGCTTATATAAAAAAATTTGAATTTTAGTTTTCCTTTTTTTCAAATTGTGGCTTGGTTCTGTCTTCACAATAGGGCAGATGGCTGTCAAGCCAAATTAGTATCGTTTCAGTAAACGCCAAAACGTTAAGTTCTGTACATTTTTGTATGAAATACCTAGACATGACGTCACGCCTTATGGTTGTCAAATCGTTCACTTTTAATGTTAATTTGACGATTATAAAATAAAATAAAAACGTTAAAGTAAAACTCTCGAAGTGAAATGATGTAAATCTGTCGAGTTAATATAAAAATGTACAGTATACCAAGTATACGAGTAAACAGTCAATATAAATATATATATATAGTAAAATAAAAACTAATTTTAAAGTTCTAAGCTTCCAGAGACACGTGTAATACGTATCTGTGTAGGCTTATAAGTTTTAAATTAGTTTTATTTTAAAGTAATCTAAATGGGTCTTCCGATATAAATACAGCGTGTAAGTTTGAGCTACGCGAAAAACTTACGAAAACCTCTTTCTGTTTCTACTTACCACAATACAAAAGTCAGTCAGTATAAAAATGCGAGATTAAGGAATTATAGTAATTAGTTTCTTTTGGCGCTACGCAATGTACGCGGTATTCTTTTTGTGCGGTACGGTGAATGACCTTCAACGTTCGGCACCGTCGAAGCAGCAGGTTTTGGCCGTATGGGGTATTTATTAATTATTTTTTTCGGTAAAAAGTTTATGATATCACTTTTGTCCTGGGTGGGAAACGATAAATTAATCTTTGGCTCAGCAGTCAGTATCACTAACCAGTAGACCAACAGGTTAAGTAATGAGATGAAAGCCATGATAGAAATCTATTTTCATAAAAATGTAACATTCATGGCTATAAAATATTAAACCTGTGCAAATTTTAGAGAAGGGAAACAAAGTAAGTTTCCTACCCCATTTATCACATTATTATTGGTGTAGACGTAACCTCTCTTTTGTGATTCTGTTCAAACAATGTCACAAAACTATCACCTTTTTGGAGAAAACTAAAAGTTTTAGTATGCGCTGAGTAAAACGTGAAATTGCGAAAGTTTTGAGTACGTGTTGAGAAAAGAAATTATCCTACTGATATTTTAAACGTGAAAGTTTGTGAGGATATATGGATGTTTGTTTCTCTTTCACGCAAAAACTACTGAACCGATTGGAATGAAACTTGGTATGTAGATAGCTGGAGACCTGAATTAACGCATAGGCTACTTTTTATCCCGATATTCCCACAGGATCGGAACTTACGCGGGTGAAACCGCGGGGCGCTGCTTGTAATAATATAATTCATTACCAGCACAGATGTTCCCTTTGACCTAAAACCCCGGGTTCTTTAAGCGGTGTGAGAAAATGCATCTTTCAAGGTCGTCAAACTGAGGACCATCATTTTAGTATCATCCGTATCTATAATGACGGTTTTCAATCTTTGGACCTCAATAAAGCTTTCCATCAGGCGGGTTGAGGTCATTTTTAAGTGCAAAATGAAGAAAAAAATATCTATAGGTTCAATTTGAAACAAACAAACTGAAAATGTTTATTTTGACAATATCAGTAATTTAAAATTCGAATATGTAAAATGATAAGTTGCTGTAAGGTAATTATTATTACAAAAACCGGCCACACCGGCTATCGGCAACAGAATTTAATGACGAGGAAATAAATAAAATATTTTTGTTTATTGTATGTACATTTAATATTCGGTTTTTCATTTTGTAATTTTGTTTTTGCTATGACTGACTGTGATAAAGCTTCTCAAAATAATTTATTTTGAATAACACAAAGGCTAAAGATGATTGCAGTTTCCTACAAAAAATATAGTTGGGATCTCTGGCCTCTTTGAACATTGGCCTGAGTGTAAATGGTAAGGCTGTCGCTCTATCAGTAGCAGGCCAGTAAAAACTGGCCGATGTGTAGTGAGTTCGAAAGGCAAAACAATGAGGACCTTTGAACTTGTTCATGAAATTGATTGACTTTCCAAAAATCAATACTTTTCTTAATTTATTCTTAGAGTATGTTACTTTCTTAAACAGTTTTGTTTTCTGATTTTGAGCGTCATGAAGATAAAGTAGTTCTGTTTTATAAATTTAACAATAGACAGACATTATATGAAACATATTTAAAAAGACAGCGATCGATGTAAGCTATGTAAGTCGGTACTGCCGGGGTTCACAGGGATTTCCTTTCTAGGGTACACTTGAGGCGATGGCTATAAGACCCGGTGATTGAACACAGTGTGTTTTTAGTCGGTTCAAGTCCGACGACCTTGCCGTTTGACCCCGGTGAGGTGATAACCCCACCACTCCACACAGAAAAAAAAAATGTAAGTCGGTAAAATTCATTACATACACTTTGTGTTTGACCGTTCCATATTAATATAACGTGTACGGAAAAAAATTTGAAACAAAATAAAACTAAATACTAAATGGTACTCTTAACTTTTCAGCTAGCACAATAACAACATTTTCTACTTTTATAAAATTGTCAACCACACCGAGAATATTTAGGCGCCGACGGAATTACTTTGGTCCCACATAAAACGGATTACAATTCGCTTCCCTGGCAAAGAAAAGTAGGCCACTAGAAATATTTTTTTTTTATATTCTACATAATTTTTAACAGCTTGTATTTAGGTGTTTCAGTGTTGCCAAATACATCCTATTAAAGGCGCTAGACAAATACCTACATATTTGGCTTGACTCGAGTTCAGAAATGTATTTTTATACTAGCAACCCGCCCCGGTTTCGCACGGGTAGGAGAGACATCTTCAACAATCATCATCATATTCCAACCAATTTACACAAAACCTTAACAAATTATATACTTAAACTTTCCTCATGAAACGCTCTATCTATTGGTGAAAACCGCATGAAAATACATTCAGTAGTTTTTGAGTTTATCGCGGACAGACAGACCGACGTGGCGGGGGACTTTGTTTTATAATATGTAGTGACAGTTTTTTTTCATTTTAATGGATCATTCCTGCCCTCCAGACCAACTTTTAAAATGTACTTATGTAAATTGTTGGCAACATTTAGAGAAGAAGTAATATTGGTGTAGCCCGCGAATGAAAATTGTGTTTCTTGAACAGAAAAGACGCACAGATTTACAATTTGTGTAACAAGCAGTTTTCATTGACTATTGTTCCTTTGTTTATATTCGCATGAAGCTCAATGTCGTTAACTGATATATTTTACATCATCATTTAAAACATGTTAATAATTCCCAAGGAGATTCGTGCCGCTTTTGAGTGTGATGTTCACCATTTATTTAATTTCTTATTAGATTTCATTCGGACTTAATCACGGTAGTATTTATAAGATACGATACCTTTCGATCTAATTGCACCGATCCTGGGTATAGTCAGCAGTTAACTTGTACGTAAAAAACAACCTGTATCTAAAATATAAATATATAAGTCGCGAATATTTAAATAGGTGTAACCTTTAAGAGTATCATACAAACTAATGTTAAGTTTGGTGTAATATGTGTACCTACATTTGAAATTGTAATTTGTGGCTAGATTAAAGCTGAAATTTATTCTGACCCGCAATTTCTCTACGAGACCTCTATTTAGTTATAGTGAGTTGGATAAAAACGGGGGCAATAAATCTAATTCAAGTCCGTCTCTTCATCTGAAGACAATTTTCTGCGGCCACAACTTTACCGACACCATTTTGCTGACACTATTGGTTAATGTGAAGACATATTATCTGGGAGGTGATGAAAATTAGTATCACATTAACACCTTTTCCGGTACACTGGATAAGGGTTTCTTACGAGAATAAATATATCATCGTAGAGAATAACTCTACGATTTTGTACAACTGTTTTGTATTTGTTTGTTTTTTTCATAGGTCATTGTTAAAGAAAGTACTTTTTTTTTGGCTTTACGAAAGTGACATTGTCACTTTCGTAAGGCCAAAAAAAATTGTAGTACTGGACGTGGGATTGGTCTGTCAAATACATGTCGTGACCTTATCCAACTGATATTGTTAAAAGTCACTTTCATTTACTGTCTCCATCTCTTTTGCATTGTTTAAGTAAAGTAACTGTGTTTATTGTTTACGTAAAGTGTTTTAAAATCAAAATCATTTGTTTCAATTAAACCAATTATAGGTATTTTTGAATAGTCAGGAGTAGTAGTCAGTCAGACTAAGTCAGCCATAAAGCTAGTGTGGCCTGTTCCAATACGTAGATTCCGTGGAGAAGAACAGCCAAGAAACTTCAAGGACACTCTTTAAAACGCAAAGGAAATGCGAGGACTCTGTAATGTTTGTATGTAATCTACGTATAATATGATAAATACTTTCACAGAGTATGTACATTAGGAGTACAAGTTGAATCTATTACTATACCTTAGTAGTAGTAGTAGCTTGCATTATTTTGGTCGGAGAGTTAAAAAAAAAACTTATAATGTGTGATTCATGTTATTGATACTTTTTTATAGTTATTGCACGTAGTACTTTCATGTATAGTCAGCTGGTGGCCCAAATACAACGGACTAGAAAACCTTCGATATCATCAAAGTTTATTATGAAATACTTAGAGATACTTTTCGACGGTACTTTGATTTTTTAGGAATGGATGTCATATATTATGTAAACTAAATTATATATACCACAACCACAACATACATTGGACAGGTGGCATATGTCGTACCGTGCGAAGCCGGGGCGGGTTGCTAGTATTAATATAAAGACACAAATTCCTGGACTTAGAAAAATACCTAGATCATACCAACCAATCACATTATTATTATCTAACTGTAAACTATTAGAACGACTCGTTTTGCCCCTGCTTCTAGTAGGCAGAATAACATTTCGTGATAAACAATTTAGTTTTTAACCTTCGGGTTTATTTTTTCGGTATTTAGGGGTATTTTAAATTTATAATTTATGATTATACATTAGGTAAGTCAACATCATACAATAACAACAGGTCGGCTATATTTTAGACATCTTTCGTACCGTCGATAAACGCATAGTATCCCATGCTACTTTTAAAATTAAAATATCCAAGTTCCTTAGGAAATACTCGATTATTTATTCGTAGTTTTTACAAGGCACAGCTAAACTACTCAGCTATCATTCAGTGTCGTAGGTGCCGACACTGGGTTGATCTCGGGGATCCGATAACAGATGACTTGGCTTACTGCCACCAAGTGAGACGATTTGGCTGTAACGTTACTATTGGTATTCCAAATACCCTAGGCCTACGGTACGAGTTACTACTACCGTAAGAATTTTTTTGCCACTTGGATGATACGCACTCCTTATAACGATACGTTGATCTAATTTTTAAACTTGAATTAATGATAATAACTTAAGGCACGGTCGTCCGATCCCAAATTAGGCAGAGCCTGTACTATGGTAACTAGACTGCTGATAAACATAGTTATACTCGTATATTACTAGCTGCGCCCCACGGTTTAACCCGCGTAAGTCAGTATCCCGTGGGAATATCGAGATAAAAAGTAGCCTATGTGCTAATCCAGGTCTCCAGCTACATACCAAGCTTCATCGCAATCTGTTCAATAGTTTTTGCGTGAAAGAGTAACAAACATTCATACATCCTCACAAACTTTCACGTTTATAATCTTAGTAGGACTAAATAGAAAATAATTGTGCTAATCACACAATTGATTGTTCTGGGTGGGAATCGAACTCTGTGGCTCAGCAGTCAAGATCACTGACCACCAGACAGGTCACCAGACAGACAGGCCAGTCAATATACATGACTAGCCATTCCCCGTAGTTCCATCCGCGTTTACGGTGCTCTTCTTTGAAGTGTCAAGGCTTGATGTTAAATAGCCTAAACCTTTCGGCAAGAATAAAGTTGTCAAATGTAAGTAGAATTTTACAAATCCAACTGGCAGTGACAACAAACTCCTCAATTTTATAATTTTCGAATAGATTAATATTTCGTTAAATACACTCGACAGCAATGAATTTGGGTCATATGTAGACACCCGAAAAAAATATTGTGTTTTTGTTTTAAGATGAGATTGGTATTTTTTTATGTAATTTTTTATGAACATAATACAAAGTGGCAGATATTTTTTATAAATTTCATTTAAGGAGAATTTAACCGTTTATTAAACATAATTTTTTTCACTACACTAGCATTCCCCATCTCTGAAATTTTCAGATATCCCGAATTCGTATTTTTTTTGTGACCCGGATTCATCGTTCTCGAGTGTAGTTACAAAAATAGATTAGATACACAAGTAAATACATTATTTGGTCTTATGTTATGGGTTACTTATAGAAAGAAGAGTTTACTGCAAAGCAAAACCACACATCTGGACATTTCCTTTAAGAGTTTAATTAAATATTAAAATCGAGAACTGTAACCCTTTAGAAGAGCACGCCGCTTCAATGACCGATGAACATCTCGCTTGGAAAAATTTGTTCAGGTGTTCAAATCAAGGGGATAATTTCTTTTTTTTTAAGCAAGCTACCTGTTTGATGCTTAAAGCCCTGGTGTATAAATAAACACCTTATGTGAACCACACCGAACTTTAAAAGGAAATATACCAACCAGTGTAAGTAATTTTGCTACAATTTTTATTTTATTTTAAAGGAATTCGATGATATTATGTATATTTTTTTTTATATTATAGGGGCAAACGAGCAGACGGGTCACCTGATGGTAAGTGACTAATGGAATATAATTTAAGCCAAACAGCCGAAGCGACTCCGCTGTAGGTAGTGTATTCTGGTGGAACAATTTTGAACGACATCTTCGCATTAATGGGGCTAAATTTCATGAAGAACGCGAATTATTTTCTTCAGGGCGGCAATTGTCTGTGGTTTGTCTGCATAGACCAGAGATTTCACAAAGCCCTACAGAAACTAGTCGAGCGGTATTAAGCCCCACGATCTCGGTGGCCAGTTGATGTCACCACCACGCGATATGACAAAGCCCTCGAACGTATCATTCAATAAATTCAATGTTTCCCGTGCAGTATGGCAAGTGGCGCCGTCCTGTTGGAGCTACATATTTGGGAGATTTATGCCATCTATCCTAGGCCACAAAAATTGTTATCATCGTCTGAAATTGGTCGCCGTTATGTCGCCGGAACGTTAGGCGAACAGAGCACTGGTTTTGAAACCCTTTACGTACCTACATTAAATAGAGTTAAACAACAAATCAACCAGTAGACGACAATAAATACTAAGAATAAAAGTTTAAATAAATAATATTGATTTATTTATAGTTTTAAATGCCAACAATACAATATTTAGCAATACATAAAATAAATATAAATGGAACATATTTTTTAGGGCTCTGCTTTTTTTTATAGGGGGCAAACGAGCAGACGGGTCACCTGATCGTAAATGACTACCGCCGCCGAAAATATTGATTGTTTTGTTCTGTGACACAAGGTAACGCTGAAGGATGAAGGTGTGATGGTAAATGACTACCGCCGCCCATGGGTACCTGCAACTTAAGGGTCACAAGTGCGATGCCGCCCTTTAAGGTGGGAGTAGGGGAAGAGGGGGGAAGAGCGGGAAGAGAGGAGGAGAGGGGAGGAGAGAGGAAGGACGGGAATAGGTAAAAGGGAAGGGTCAGAGCCTCCGGTAACCTCACTCACGCGGTGAAAAGCAATGCATTGCTTCACTGCCGGTTTTCTGTGAGGCCGTGGTATCGAGTGGGATCGAGCCGGCCCATACGTGCCGTATCATGGCTCTCCCAAGTCCAAGAGTTCCTCAAATAGGAAAAACAGAACCTTATAGGATCACTTTATTGTCCGTCTGTTTGTCTGTCTGTCGGTCTGTCAAGACCCTTTTTATCAGGAACCAGTGGACGCATCAAGTTGAATTGAAAACAAATATTTATGCCTGCTGTCCCTTGCAGCTGTAAAAAAAATTAAGCTTCTAAGTCAACGTAATAAAAGATACAGCCAATTAAGTCTTAGATTTGACCAAATTTGAACATTTCGCAGGTAAATCAAAACCTATAGGGTACTTCCCATGGACCTAGAACCATGAAATTTGGCAAGACGCAAGGTCTTACAGCACAAGTAAAATTAACATCAAATACTTATATCAACGGTCTCTTGACGCTGTCAAAAATCAAGCTTCTAAGTCAACGCAATCAAAAGACACGGCCATTTAATGGCCGTCTCATATTTTAGTTAGCCTGCGCAGGGCAGTGTGGTGGTTAAAAGTTACAGCACAAAAATAAAAACCTGACAAGTGCGAGTCTGACAAACTTGTAAGTGGAAGAGTCATGCTTCGGCAGGCATGGGCCGGCTCGACCGGAGTTATACCACAGCCTCGCAGAAAACCAGCCTCATAGCAATGCTTCGTTGTGTTTCGCCGAGTGAGTGTGGTTACTAGACGCCCTAACCCTTCCCTCTCTCCCCCTCTTCAATCCTCTCCCCCTCACCCCTCTTCAATCCTCTCCCCCTTACCCCTCTTCCCTCCCTTCCCCTATCCCTCCCACCTACAAGGTCGGCAACGCACTTGTGACTCTTAAGTTGCAGGTATCCAAGGGCGGAGACATTCACTTACCATCAGGTGACCCGTCTACTCGTTTGCCACCTAAACCATTAAAAAAAGATTCACGGGACCGTAGACATACATATTTGATGTTAATTTCAACTCGATATTCCATGCGTTCTGAGCAAAAGGGTTAACAGACAGATGGACAACAAAGTTATTATTATTTCTCAATTCGACTGTATATATATTTTTTTTAATGTGTGTCAACGACGATTTACTTACCTCAGTACTTTCGAGTGGGTGAACAGATTTTGATGATTCTTTTTTATTTGACAGCTGGTGCTTCCCGTGTGGTCCCATCTCAATTTGGTCCAGTTCTGACAAGGGCATTCTTTTTTAAATGGAATAGTTTTTTTTAAGTCGGTTTTTTTTTAAGAATTATTAACGTTACGAATATACTGTCTCAGTGGGTGGCTCCGATTCATTAAAAATTCTGCTGTATTCTGCCTCCTGAAGTAATTTTAATTTACGTTCCAAATTATTATTCTGCCTATGTTAATACAATAAAATACATGAATAAACATAAGACGGAGTTTTGATTGATGGAGAAACTTAGCAGACAAAATAGCCTCAAGATACCCGAGCCTTGAGCTATTTGTTAATACAGAATAGATGGTCCCTATTTACGTAAATTAGTTATTTTTATGGGCTTAAAGAGTAAAGATGACAAAAGTAGTCTTAGGATATGGTATGCTTAATATGAACAAAACAATAATGTTTTTGAAAGATATAATTATGAGTTTACACAAAAATTAACGGAATCACGAAAAGGTATCACATACCTCTGAATTGCCTGATGTTTCGACCAGGTTGCATTGGCCGTGGTCACAGGCTGACTGGCTCAGAGGTGCACGCCCTCCGTCGTTGAGATCGTGAGGTAGAAGGTTCTTCATCCACCCGCACATTTTCGATATTATTGTTTCGCCATGTACCGTCACCGTATGAGTGCATAATTATATCATGGAACGCGAAAGTTTAAAAGTTTTTGAAAGATCTCTTAGAAAAACATAACAATAGATTTTTTTGTGAAAATCAAGTTAAAAGGTTAATGTTAGACAAAGACGCGTAAAGGGTGCTTTGTTGAAAAATATCTTTGCACCATGACAACTGAAACCAAACCAAAACCTCTTTTCTTTTGGAGAGACGTTGCTGCTTGCGGTTAATGTTCCTTGGATTTGGGAGTAGTTCATACTATGGGCCATTCTGTTTTCCACGTGTCGCTATGATCATCAGAAGATACAGTGGAGAAACAGAGAGGACGGTGTTGGCGGTAGGGGTAGTCAAACAATTACCGACACACAAGAGTCTCGCACGCTCTTCGAGAAGAGCGTGCGCGTTTAATTGTGAAAATACGAGTATCTTCACAATTAAAACTTCTACTACGCCTATGCCTACGCCATATTGACTAGCTTCGCACACACTGCACTCCCCTTATAATTATTGTTTCTGTATAATTGGTGGTGACACGTTTCCCTGGATATAAAAATATATATTAAAATACTCAAAAATTCTTTCAACTATTAAAAAAGAGCTGACGATCTTCCAACGGCTGAACAGACTATCTTGAATTGTAGGTAAGAACACTCTCGATCAAGTCACCTGTAAAAAAAACTTTCATAATCGATTGATCCTTTTGGGAGCTATAATGCCACAGACAGACACACAGATACACAATTATAACATTCCTGCTTTGCATCGTAATAATTATAAATTTAAAACTCCCCCGACTCGAAAATCCCTTCAACGGTTAGAAAAGAGCTGATTATCGGCTAAACAGATTATCTTAAATTATATCTAAAAACACGCCCGATCAAGTCACAGTAAATCTGTCCAATCGTTTGGGAGCTACGATGCCACAGACAGAGACACAGACACACATATGAACAAACACACAGATGCACAGACACACAGAAGGACAGACACACAGACACGTTAAACTTGAAACCCCCCTCTTTTTGCGTCGGGGGTTCAAAATAATTGCAAATATTTTGAACAAAAATCATTCTCCATGACACATAAAATCTTAGTACCGAGCAATAATCTAATCTACCAAATCCTACATTGTTGATGTCTACTATTAATTACCTATTTAATTAGTACTGACGGATATTTGCGACAGATGGGATTGACAGTTTAACTTATGAATGTGTGAGATTTGTTACTGGCATTGATGATTCTGGTAGTCACGAATCGAATGACTTGTCACAGTCTAAAAACAACGACAAGAACCACATCTCATTAGTTAATCTACCGCAAATTATTACCATCACTGGTCTATAAGACACAACATTGTGATTAATCACAAATTTGTTGTATGAGTTATATTTATCTCTCACTAGTATACTATAATAAATATCTTTCGTAAATGTCTTAAGTATAATTAATGACAGTCTTGTACTTGCACATTAAATTTCTGTCTAACAAGCTCATATTTCCTTTGGACAGTTTCCAACATTCGTATCGGGATTGTCACGCTCCAAAATATTGTTGTCATGTATTTCACGTTGTTTATTGAATACATAATATGGTTTCTTGTTCTTATGTTAGTTGGGTTTACTAATTTTGTCCATGGTTTGCAAGTATTCTTATTCCACTTTTGTAGTATTTCATTTCTGCATAACTATATCTGTCTCTATTAAAAAGATGTTAAGCGATGGAAGCTTTTACCCGTTGCGTTAATGTAGATATTTCAATAATTGCAGGTATAAATTCAACATTACATGAAGATGATCTGATATTTAATTAAAGCAAGCAAGCCTAATAAAACAGATAAAATATAATAAACAGTCATATTTGCATTCATAATATTGGTAATGAAAAAAAGCACAAATTTAAAATACTCCCGCCTCAAAAACTCCTTCAACTATTAGATAAAAGCTGATGATCTTCGAACTCTGAATAGATTTTCTTGAATTATAGCTAAGAACTCTCTCCATCAAGTCACATTTTAAACAAAGAAAAACTAAACCAAAATGGGTTCATCCGTTTACACACACACGACACAGATACATAGGTACGTTTTTGCGTTTGGTTAAAACGTGATAGCCTTGGTTGCATACTTCCTATGCCTTTGACACATGTTTTAACCTCCTTAGGACATCTGACAGCAAAATGAGTGTTCTTTTTCAACTTAGCTTTCGTTACACCATAAAATCAGTCAGACAAGTATGGTTATTTTATCTACATTGCTATGGCTGTGTTGTGACTCGTGTGAGTTTGAATAAGGCATAAGAATTATATTTTTAAAGACTACTTGGAGGTGACTTATCCTTCTCTGAAAGGGGGGGAAGGAGCGGGCCGGAATGTCAAGCTGACACACGTGGCTTGAATATCTTCTCAAATCCCTTTCTTCGCCGGTTCTTGAGTTGTATCACCACCAAGACGTTTTTATTGTTGACAGGGAACACTCGCGTGTGGTTTTATATTGATATATAGCGATTTAATTATTATTTAGGAGCGTCTAGCGGGAACTCCAATGCGTGCGCGTCGCGATCCTTTTTGCGAGAGATGTAGCGGAAGGAAGAGGGGGGTGTATGATAGGAAGGGGCGTGTTATGCGTTCCGAAATGTGTAATGATCATTTAATACTTAGTTAGTACAACTTTATCCTATAAATGTGTGAATTAAAAGTATGATATAATTATAGGGTAAATGGCGTTTACACTACTGATACCGTAGGTTTTCCATTACAAGTATTCTTGTTACCCTCTCTAACTAAACTATATATATATCCAACTAAACTATATCGCCAACTAATGCTTTGGTTAGGAGTGGAGGTAGTTGTAGTGTACGGGTTCAATCCCCCTTTTTTTGCTGATGGGGTGGAAGATCCTCATGTATGTCCTCCACCCTTGGGAGCAGCGAAGGGGTCTATCGGACTCTTACCGACTAAAAACCACCCCAGTGTTCCGGCGTGTCTATGATCAGTGCACAGAGAATCGCAATTGCATTCTTCCGCACCCCCCGACAGGCATTGATCCGTCTCACCTAAGACGGGTCTCGTCACCCGGCGCGACCATAACCTGCACTCTGCATGCCTTTGAGAAGCGCGCGCGGAACATTGTACGCTGCCTCTTGGGCCTGTATGTGTTCAGACGACTTCCCCAAAAGTTCACCGACGGGTTTAAACCCTTAACCACCGGATCACATGTCCAAAGCTTCAGCTATAACGCTAACGTTTCGTTATGTTCTTCAATTTAATTCAAAATTAAAATTGGTACAAACGTTATTAATAAGTTACTAGCAAGATTTTTAGTTCAGATTAAATAAAAAAATACTGACATGTAAATAAGCATTACCTTCTTATATCTTTGAACAAATATGTGTTTTGTTGCTTTAAATATTTTTCCTTAAGCCCCTCAATTTGTTCCAACGCGTTAAGGTTTATATAATATTCACAAACCACGGATCCGAGGAAAAGAAATGGTTCTATGTTCGAATTAACGTGGGCTTAACCATTTTAGTAAGGACCCAAGCTAAAGAAATTTTCATAAAAATGAAACCAGAGATATATTTTTCTGGAGCGTAACCGAAACTGAGGAGCGTATTAAATTGAAAGTCAGGTACATAACATTTTTTATGAACATATACGTAGGTTAGGTATCTGCGGTCCCAAGATACACCCTTGAAGGACGCTAGTATTATTAGATTTATATGGAACGCTTAAGGCACAAATGAAAGGAAAAATCAAAGCCATCATATTCTACCAATGCCTTATATTTACGTAACTCCATCAACATTATCATCATCATTTAAGGACATCCATGGCTGAATATAGGAATTTTACAAATATGTCCAATGAAACTGTCAGTTATCAAATTTCGTTTCATTTAAATTCACAGAATAAATTGAAATATTTTTAAAATTAGAAGTTAGAATTAAACAAAAGGCAAAGCAATTAAATTATTAAAGTACTTTGAATGGATTTGGAATTATTTTTGTTTTAATTTGACCGTAGTTTGTTTAATCACTGATAACAATAAATCTCCGTCAAGGACAGTGAAAAAAAAAAAAACTTTCTTTTTTATAGACACTAAAGCTCGAAAATCGGTTTACAAAAGAGGAGAACAAAGTACGAACTATTTTGTCTTTGCTGATTTAGATAGGTGTAGATTATAAGTTTATTATAAAAATAGTTAATAGTGACAATAACGATACATTTTAACTTTTTCGTTCAAATAATAATTTCAATTCATTATTTTTTGGGGTTTTGACAGGTCAGTAAATTATTTCTGTGATGGAACACATAAGTAATTGAACAAACTTAGGACGACTATAGCTACCTGGAAGCTCAGAACATTTTTGATTAAATGGTTAAGCAAGTTCACCTTACAGGAGTCCATGTTACTATTTCTATCCTAATTTAGGTCCTATATAACACATTTAAGGAATGTTCTATAAATAATGTATTCAATACAAAATTACGTCATTAGGCAAATTTAGTATTTGATTACATGTATCTCATGTACTTGATCTCATTCTGAATTTGAGCTAATAAGCCTTTTCAGTCTCTTTTCTCCGTAACGAAAGAAAATTCAGAATATTCTACTTATAGCCTTGGATTACTGCTGTATTATCTTTATTTTGCCTCATTACTGTACTGCGAAAGATTCTCACAAGAAAATCCTATCCATCAAATCATATTTTGGTTTAATACCGGGTTTGCTTTGATCAAAGACATGATGAGCAATAAATATTTGTATGAGATATACCTTATTATTTGAAACGAAAATTATTGAATGGTATAATCTAGTACATCAATGGTATTGCTGTACCGAGTGTTGTAAAATGTATGTTCAAATAAACAAATATATGTGTAAACTAGATGTGTTTTCCTTTGAATATTTCCAGTACTCGCTACACATTAGTTAGTATTTAAGTGTTAGCCCATTTAAATCAGATTCTGATTATTTTTCATATTAAGCTTACTTGTACTTCCAGGGGATATGAAGGTATAATATCATTTTAATTTGAGGTTGTTTTGTCAAATTATGGGATTCTAAAGAATTGACTTAATTGTCGGTGTTTCTTTGGAAGATATTTTTTGTATTGATGTAATCTATACTATTATTAAAAGCTGAAGAGTTTGTTTGTTTGTTTGGTTGAACGCGCTAATCTCAGGAACTACTGGTTCGAATTGAAACATTATTTTAATGTTGGATAGCTCATTTATTGAGGAAGGCTATATGCTACCAAGGAGCGGAGCATCAATGAAAAATGTTGCTAAAATGGGGAAAATTTACAAGCGCATACGAAGTTGCGCGGGTCAGCTAGTTTACAATAAAATAATTGTTTTGTATAGAACATTTAATGTAAGTTCTGATTTTAAAATCATATTTATTGCTTTTAATTGCAATAGACATAACTTGACTTACGCAATACTAGCGATTTTAGAGGTCGAAATTCGACCCTAATTTGTAACATCATTTGTTAAATCACCGCTATTGACAGTGAATTTTTTTTTTTAATTTTTTTCACAGAAATTGAAGAACAAAATTGCTGTTTATTTAATAAAATAATATTTTACTATTTCATTTAAAATAGTATTAAAAGATGATGCCCATTCATGGTTTCACTTTTAGACGTTCGTGTCATTACTTTAAATGTTAAAAAAAATTATTGATTTTAATGTGACTTTTCGATCCTAAATCTCTTCTATAGAACTTGGGGTTTGAAATTAAATCTTACAAAGACTATAACTTGAATCAATGACTGTTTCCATTTTAAGTGAAATGTTGCCGTTATATAAAATAAAACCTTAATGGTTGAATTCAAATAAACATCGTTTTAAAATAAAATGGTTAAATAATAATGTACGTGATAATAATTCATAATGCCACATTAAAATATGTTGGAGTTTAGTAATCTTATTATTTGGTGTATGTAGTCGTAGTTTATGTAGTGAATTTATACTTCAGTGTTAGTTTTGCTTTAATTTATAAATGGTATCCCTGTCAAAAACATTATGCCACAAACATTATTAAAAAAAAACTCTAACGTCAGTGTCACAATATTTTCTCGTTGTTGTTATTGTTGTTATTTTTAACCTAATATTGGCATTCAATTTCTCAATAAACCGAAGTTATAATTGCAAAATGCAGTTTATACATATTTGACGTAGCATAAAAAAGTGTGAAACTGATTTTCATACTGAAATGGGCAATCGCCTTTGAATACCTTAAATTATTTTAAAATATTCCTATTTGGAAGCACCAAAAAAAATTTTGAAATTTTGGTTTTCGAAAGTTCTGACATCAAATACGAGTGGACTGACAGTTAATCGAATCATGTCCACGATCGTTTGATTACAATTCTCTCTCAAATCAAGGATAAAGGCAATTAGAAACTTTATCGTTGACTTATCTTGTTAAGACAGCAGAAAACTTTAAGTTTAATTCTGGGGCTCAAGTTGAGCACCGTTCAGCACTTTGAAGAAATAATGTTAGGAATTATTACAGCTTTACTGTGATTTTCTATTTAAGTTTTAAAGGGTAATGGGAGTCACTAATAGGATCCGTGACAATTTTATTCGACCTGCTTTAGTACTGTGCTTCTCTGCATGATATAAATTTCTATCCTTTTTTAAAAATTAATCCTTTTTTAATAATTATTGGAACAGGCAATTAGCTTCACGACTGTCTTAGTCTGACTAACTCCTATTTAAACAATTTTAAAATATCTATAATTGGTTTAACTGAAATAAATCATTTTGATTTAAATTGACGGAGACACACACACACACAGAATAAGATTTTGCCTGTTAGGCTTGGTTGCAGAAATAGTTCTTTTCGACCATTAATCTACTCTTTTCTTTAAATTAATTAAGAATTTAAATTGCATTTTTATTTTTATTTAATCATTTATGTCCTATTCTATACTATATGAACACATTTAACACTGGAAAAAAGAAATGTTCTAAATACTTATAATGTACATCAAAATACAAAATGACGTCATTTCTCATCCTATCTGTGTGCTAATAAGCTTCCTCAGTCTTCTTTGTACGTAATGAAAGATGGAACGTTCAGAATATTCTAATGATTGCCTTGGATTACTTTTGTATTATCTTTATTTTGCCTTGTTATTGGAAAAATGTTGACACGAGAACATTGTATCCTTGATATCTTATTTTTTGTTTAATCTCGACTTTGCTTTGATGAATGACATGCTGAGCAATACATATTTGTGTAAATTGTATCTTACAATTTTAAACAAAAAATACTCACGGATATAATTCAGTAGGCACACAGAGTACTGTGGAATTTATGTTATAACTAGCAGTTCCCGCGCGGCTTTGCTCACGTGTGCATATTTACATATTTTGCGCGCGGAACCCTAAGTCTTTTCCGAAATAAAAGTAGCCACAGTTACTCCTTATAATACCAGCTATCGGCCAGTGAAAGTCCCGTGAAAATCGGACAACATATTCCGAAGATTAGCCGGAGCGAACATACACATAGACAAAATTTTTAAAAACTGATTTTAAGGCATAGGTATCGTG
This sequence comes from Euplagia quadripunctaria, assembly GCA_963859945.1. NCBI lineage: Eukaryota > Metazoa > Arthropoda > Insecta > Lepidoptera > Erebidae > Euplagia > Euplagia quadripunctaria. The sequence continues at coordinate 5,012,482 of OY982583.1, forward strand.
CAAATAACCGTATGAGCTTAAAAAACTATTATTTTGACATTACAAATTGATACTTCAATTTTATTTATTTGTATGTATGTATGTATGTATTGATAAATCAATGTCTCCTACCTACTATATGAACACCATTTGAACATTTTCAATATGTCTTTCGTCTAAAGTCTAAAACCGTAAGACCTACATGATACATATGTTACAAATTCTTCATCATAAATAATGTGAGAGAGTAATGGTGATACATGAAAATTTATTTGTGTACGCATAATGTACACAATACTGTAACCATACCATATTTCGTTCTGTTTATGAAGTGGTCAAAGCTTAGCATGAGACTCCTCGGAATACGAAAGGGGTTTGGGGTCAGGAAAATAAACCAAAGCGCACCAGCCATCGTAATGAATACTTTATACTTCACAATTATTGGAGAATATTATATAGAATATCAGGTGCACCGATTTCCTAACAAACAGTTTAGATGTTAATAATTGGTTACGACTTAACTATTAAAAATGTAGGTAACAGTTTTAACTTTTTTTTAGGTCGCTTTTAACAAAAAGAACCTAATTAAATATGACTTGTTTATTTACAATTTTATCCAAATATGTAACAGAAGTTTATATTCACACGAGCTCTTCCAACAGATGTTGAACACCTGTCAATTTTCAATAAATTTGTTGATAATTTAGTTCAATCCATAGAAAAAAGGGTTTTCTGATTTATCCCGAATTTATTAATTTTTAGAGAAACCTTTAAAATATTTCTTTGGCCAAAAACCTAATCCATGCTATTACGATTATTTTAAAATAAAATTTAGAAAAATCCGTAAAGCTATTTTTAAGAGACGTGACGTTCTTGGTAAAAGAAATAACCTTGCCCTGTTATTTAAATTGAAGATAGTACTTTATAATCGACAACTTTTATATCTTTGTCCACAGATGCTAAGACGACTGGCCAGATGAACTCTATGGCTCCAAACTCCTGGGGCTGACAAGATGACGTCGCCTGGACTTTTGGTCTTCTGCTCCGTGCTCACAAGGACGCTATGCGTTATTGCTCCACAGATACCAGGTACAGATATCTACTGTTTTTTATCGGAGTGTATAGAGGTAGGGTAAAAATTGCAGCGCCGTTGTATCCACTTCAGGATTTTGCATAAAACGTAAAATGCATAATTTTATAGTTTTAAGTAAAACGAGCATGCAATTTAAATATTATATTAATATTGAAAAGTATAATTATTGAAAGTAATATAGAGTCAAATTCAAAGCTAGGCTTGGGACTTTGTGGTAACGAATTAACAGTCAACATATATAAAAAGTCCGGAAGCAGATTTGGGATATCACGTCACACTTTCTGCTTATTGACTGACGACGGGTATGTAGCTGTTGGCAAAAGAAATCTCTGACACTTTATTAAGTACTAGCAGCGCCCCGCGGATAAAAAGTAGCCAATGTGTTAATCCAGGCCTCCCAGCTATCTATATACCAAGTTTCATCGCAATCGGTACAGTGGTTTTTGCGTGAAAGAGTAAGAAACATCCATCCATCCATCCATCTAAAATTTCACATTTATGATATTAGTGCGACAACTTAACAATGCGACGTCGAATTTATGAAAAAGTTGGCCAACCTAATTTATTTTCGACTCCGACTTACTTTGAACTAGTCTTGTTTGGATAGCTTCGAATTTAGAACTGAATCTAGTTTGGTTTGAATTACTTGTATGGATCATCTTAAAAATGTGGTTTAAACGCCTAATAGTTCCTTTACGTAGGTAATAATCTATATTTATAAAAAATAATCCCTATTTCCCTTGGTCACGCGTGAACGGCTGGACCAATTTCGCTAAGAAGGTTCTTATGAAAGAAAATATTAATAAAGTTGCGTGAAAAATTAGAAAATTTAAAAAAATAACTTAACGTCTATTTTAACTTTTCTAATGTAACCTTAGCGCTTTTGACATAACTGTCAGTCATTTGACAATTTCCGCGATTGTTCAATATTCATAGTTAAGACAGGACAACGTCTGTCGGGTCAGCTGGTGTTCAATAAATATAAAAAGACAAAGTATTTAAAAATCTTATAAGCTTTAATCATTTACTCTACTTGCTTATTAACGGATATCCATAACAAAACTTATATACTCGAACATTAGTCAATAAATAGATAAATAGATAGATAGGTACTCTCTCTTGGACACCAAAAATATTAGAAACAAGGATGGTCTTATCGCAGTGTGCGGTTTCTCACAGACAACCTTTGGATGGACTTTACTGTTTAGTAATAGGTAATTTATGATGCACTTGAATCTATTCGATATAGGTTTCATATTGATTTAGTTTGGGAATGTTTAAATCGAGTTCGAATCAAAGTGAAGTTTGAATCAGAAACAACATTGAATTTGAAATCAGTTACGGCAGTAACTTACTTTGAAACTGATTTAATTTGATTCAAGATCAACGTCCGTTAGAGAGATGTTAATTTAACTTCAGGAAAACGTTATCTAGATTGGCGCTAACCTGAAACCTCGGCAATTTGAAATATAGACATTTATTTCCAGAAGTATCCCTAAAGTCAAAGTAGTAGTTCCAAAGAAACATTATTTAGACTTACGCTACAACCAATAGAGGATTCTGCGATTTCGGGAGAATGTTCTACGCTTTTGTCTGGGCAGTTTATCAATAAATATTAAACAGTTTTTGCGATATCTTATTAATAACTATCATAATACAACTTACACATTAAAACAAATTTAAAAAAAAATAAACATATGGGCTATTTATATGCATGCGTCATAAAATTCCTCCGCATCGTCGCCTACTAGCAGTGTTCCCAGAAGGCTGGCAGTATTGCCACGTTGAATGGCAATGCTAATTGTCTGTGCAAGAAAAAGGCCCGCCTTCTGGTCATGAGAAGTGTCGATCAATCGCTTAGCTAATTTCTTATAAACGGAACGAGCACTCGGACCCCATGACTCTAGCGTTTCGACCCCAAACGCCTCAAAGACATAGTTACCGATTAAATTATTTTATTTACGCCTTTCTGCTGATACAGCAGCAGCGCCAGCACAACCACCTGTACTTGGAAGATGTGATGGCGCGAGGGTGTCAAGGCAGGTTGCGTCCCACACCAAAGACCTACCCATGTTCCATAGCATTAACGACATACCATCTGGTCTCTTCCCATCGTCTTCTACCAGACCATTGGGTTCACGTACGGCTGGCATGCCGGCGGTAACAAGAGCAGGACGGATTATGTCGTTAAGATTGGCATATCGAGATATACGGCCTGCGCTTCTGCTACAAGAAAGACCATTATGTCCGAGACTGTCGACAGCTTCTCCACAGTGACAAAGATGCGGCAAACACAAGGAGTTCCTGAACAATATATATAGTGTACAGTAAAGAATATTCTATTCTAAGTTAAAGTAATACCCCCATTTTTGTGTGAGAGTAATTTTGTGATCAGAGGCGTGAAACATATCTCTTTTCTTAATAAAAACAAAAGCAAAAAGAGCACTTACAAAGAAAATAAAGAAAAAGCTGGATTTGTTGGTATTACCACAAGAAAAGAACTTAATGTAGTGTTAGTAACGTCTGTTTTTTGTCCAAATATTATATAAAGATTATATTTATATAGCAAAAGAGAATTAGGGTTTGGATATTATGTTGTCTGAGACTCGCAGCGGCATACTGTAACAATTTCAATCTTTATTGCGCTCCATAATTTTATAAAGGTGTTAAAAGCTGGGTGTGGTGACAATTATGGACCCTGACAGGGACAGGACACAATAAAAGTAGGAGACAGAAAAAGCAGCTACTTAGATTGTAATGCTCATAAATTTAAAGTTTAGAATTTGTCATTAAAGTAGTAATTTATACTGTAGTAGCGTATTGTAATAAAATTTGTTTTAATTTATGGTTAAAGTAGCAACCCGGCCCGACTCACGTGCAGACTCACGTGGAATGGTGCCACGATACGGTAGCTAAATTTACAGGCATGTCTCGGCTCATTTACGACATTATGACAGGTGACAAATCTTAGGTTCATCAATATGACCGAGAATTTAAGGGACAGTCAACAATTTACGAAATCAAAGTAGCACTAATGCTGGTTGGTATACTATCAAATAATTCCGAGGCCAAACTTCTATGTCATCCTTCTGACAACATTGATTTGGCAGCGTGTGACTTTTTTTTAACCCAATAGGGGTTATTAAAACAACAACTCAATTTAACGCCGGAAGATGCGATAGCTGCGTTCGAGCAGGTTGTGGAGGAAGTTTCTGTGGCGCATTGAAAAAAGTGTATTGAAAATGGGTTTAGATGCTTGAAACTATGCATAAATAGTGATGGATCGTTATTTGTAAAGGTTATATAAAACAAATCGGGTCTTAATTTTTTGGTTTCGCAAAATTTACATTGAATTTGCATTGATGTAAATTATTGTATATTTCGTTATTCACACCAATAGTTCATGTTTTGAAACAAAAATATTTGTGTATCAAAACGTGAAAAATGAAAAAGATTACCATAGGACCGACAATACAATAAATAGAAATTACACCGGCAATCATACTATGAGATGTTTTTGCCAACATTGATTCATAACCAATTTTCTCGCTTGCCTAAAGTCGTCTCATGAAAATCCATACATTGATGTTATATAACACAAACAAAGTCAAAAATAACACAAATAAAACAGGCGGTATCAGCTAACATTGTTCACATAATGACATGAAGAGTTCTTGTACTACACGACACGAGACAGAAACTTTCAGTTTAAAATTGTTAGAGATGGGAACTATGTATATGTCTTAAGACTTTAGTAAGATATAAGTGTTTATTTGCAAAGTATACAAGGGTGACGACTTGAGGTTTTAGCAGACAAATGTTTGTGATAGGTTGCGGATTGGGCGAACTTTACGTGGGAGAGCCATGCTTCGGCACGCATGGACCGGCTCGATTCCGCTCGATGCCACGGTCTCACAGAAAACCGGCAGTGAAGCAATGATTGCATTGCATTTCGCCGCGCGAGTGAGGTTACCGGAGGCCCTAACCCTTCCCTCTCCCCTCTTTCCCCCCTCCCCCTCTTCTCTTACTCCTACCTTAAAGAGTGACAACGCACTTGTGACTCTCGAGTTACAAGTGCCCATGGACGGCGGTAGTCATTTACCATCAGGTGACCCGTCTGCTCGTTTGCCCCCTATACCATAAAAAAAGACAAAAATATTTAACTGCATCGTAAAGTGCCCACCATGTATTGAATTCAGTAGTAAATATGGTATATGAAAACTCAGTTCGTCCTTTAGAGTTGAATTCTAAATCTCAAAAATCTCTTTCTTTGAACATAATGTAAGCAGGTATATTTAACATCTTAAACAAAGCTTTTACGCCCATATTTTTCCAAATTTAAATTTTCACAAAATCTCGTACCGATATCGTCTCGTGTGCTGTCAAAAGGCCAAAATAGCCGGAATTTTCATCGCGCTCAAATATTCAAGTAAATATATGTTGAAGTGAACGTCGCCAAAAGAATTTACTCCTGCTTATCACGATATTTTAGTATTGTTGATTCCATTCAAATGTAGATTGGCTGCGGTTGACATGTATTTAAGGACAATATTTTATTGAAAACTTTTTCCAAGTTTGGCATCTTATAGAAAGTTGGGCCTATTTTGGTAGAGGTAAATAAAGTTTAGTACTGCAAGACATGGGATTTTGTCGTTTTATCTTTGTGCCGTTGTATCTTGTATATAATTTAGTTGCAGATTGTGAGCGCTATAAAACAAACATTGATGAAGGTAAAACAATTGATTATGGCAAGATCCCTTAGAATAATAAATGCCATGAATATTTATTAGTAGGTTAGGTACTGTCCTGTGGACAAAATAAAATAATTTAACAATCAATAGAATAAACTGTTTATGAAAAGATTGGCAAAGTAGTAGCGTTATTATTTATAAAGGTTTTTATAATTTTTCTAATATAAAACTAAATATTAACAGTTAATAATTAGAAGATGGCAAAGTATGACGTAACATATTGTTATTTCGTTCAGTTTTCTACAGAACCTAGTTTTAAAATTTAAACAAGAGACGCTAATTTGACTAGAGTGTACCAAAGATAGGTCGGATTACGTTGTTTTAATGTTACCTTTTTTCTTTATCACCTGTTGATTGGTCAACAGGTGATAAGACTAAAAGCAGGTGCTTTCATCTTTCAACATTGTGAACGTTAACGATCACGCTTGGACTGCAGTACGTCGCCAGCCTGACACGATGCCTGACTTCTTGAAACGGAATATCCTGTTCGATCTAAAAATAGTCTGATTTTTTCGAATTAAACATTAGCACATAATCCTTTTGTATTTCATGCAACAATAGTTTTGACTGTTTGTTTATTACTTGTATACAGTTTGAAGAAACTGTACCAGAAGTACCAAAGTCGAATAGAAAAGTAATACGAAATTAAAATATATATTTTATTCGTAGAAGAGCCATGCTTCGGCACGTATTGGCCGGCTCGACGGGAGTGATACCACAGCCTCACAAAAAAACCGGCAGTGAAGCAACGCTTGCATTGCTTTTCGTCGAGTGAGTGAGGTTACTGGAGACCTTAACCCTCCCCCCCCCCTCTACCTCTACCACCCTTCCCCTACTCCTACCATAAAAGCCGGCAACGCACTTGTGACTCTTGAGTTGCAGGTGCCCATGGGCGGCGAAAGTCATTTACCATCAGGTGACCCGTCTGCTCGTTTGCCCCTTATACCATAAAAAAAAATCTTCGTGGTCATATTTACTCCTTCCTATCTATTCGTTGTCACTAGAAGTTAGAAAAAACAAAATCAGTAATATACAAAACAGAAATCCAAGGAAAACTATTATAACAAGGATAACAAAACTTGACTTAAATATCACATCAGGGAAATCAGTAGGTTGTCCTTAGGGTCCACGGATCTGTGGTTCTTACCTTCGTTGTTCTTAACTGCCAAATGTGTGCCAGAATATTTGACTATTTAAATTATATTTTTTTCTTAACTAGAGGTAAAATCACGGACAAAATGAAAAGTGAATTTGTTGTTGGGGTTTAAGAGGTAGATATATAGACTAGTCAAGGATTTATTAAGGATAAGGATTAAATTTTGCGAATCTAATATTCGCCCAGTGGGCAAAATTTTACCAAAATCACTATTGAATTTTGAGAAAAAAAATATGAATTTGCATGTTTTTAAATATTTTTATAACTCTTATACAGTCGTAAATTGTATAAGTACATCTGAGATCGTACACTTTTATAACACTCAAGCCCAAGGTAGGAAAAAATGTGTTTTAATTTTTTTATTGATATCACTAGCGCTACATCAATAGCTACTTAACAAAAGAAAAATAAGAAAAATCGGTCGAGAATCAGAAGAGAAGATGGTTCTTAACTGTTTTGTATGCTCAGGGTGTTAGTGAAACGCTTTCGAAAACGAAGACAGACGATAGTCCTAATAATGCCTTTGATGAAGGGTCAGAAAAAAATCGGCCCTAAAAAAAAAAACGTATCTTTTTCCAGTTTTTTATTAGCATTTTTCACGCTCCATCATTAACATGATTTCGTTCAGCTTAATAAAATGATAATTTCTAAAAAAAATAAATCAAAAACAGCTGATGCTCGGGTCAAAGGACGTGTGGGCGCCAAACTCGCGTGGCATTCTATTCTGCAGCATACAAATAAAAAAAATAAAAAAATTCAGTGGGATAGATTTTTTTTTCTGACCCATCATCAAAGGTACCATTAGTACTATCGTCAATTTTTTTCTGAATGGTAGGTACCTGTATGTCCTTTTCCGTACCCTTGGCAACGTGTATGCAAAATTTCACAAAGATCGGTTGAGTAGTAAAAAAGTTATTTTTTATTTATTGTGCATTTACGCTTTGTAAATGCATAACAAATAAATAAAAACTTTTTTTATTTTTTATTGAGAAATGACATAGGCGTTTGTCTTCCAACTCACCTGATGGAAAGCGACGATGAAGACGAAGATGGTACACGCCTATCCAAGAGAAACCTATTCACTCTACACTTGAACGCTCGAGAAATATAATTGATTGGAAAAATAGACGCTGGCAGTTCATTCCACACCTTGGCGACTCGAACCAAAAAGGAGCTGTGAGACTTTTTGGTGTTTCGACATTTGCATTTATAATGTTAGTAACGAAATCAATGACTGATATAATATTTGATATCTATGCAGGAAGAAACAGTAATTATTTTTTATCGACGAGTATAGACGAGTATTTTATCTAATATGTACATCCTTTTTAACAGAAACTTTTTTTGGAATAATAAAAATGTGGGTTGGACACACGCCTCTTGTTGGCTTGAGTGTATGTATGATTTTTTAAATAATGCTTTGAGGTTGCGAAGACCAAGGAGTGAATATATTTTGCTAACAGCACTCAGACTAAGAACATCTTCTTGAGGAAACTTTGAGAATATATTCACCTTTAGAAAAATCTTTAGTGAGTCTATTGTGTGTATCAGACCAGAAATCCGAATGTACCGTATCTTTTTCGTGTTCCACGTTGTAAAGCACATATTTAATACGGTTTCTATTTAAAAACAATAGTAGAAAAAGGGGCTTTTTCTCAGCATATTCTCCGTCGTTAAAATTATGATTTGTAGTATCCATTAAATCTCTTACTTTTTTATTCATAGCAGGTTTTAAAAAGTATTCTCGGTGAATGATAAAATTTGACCTTTCGCATTACAATTTTATTCTGATTTCGTTTGAAATGGTAAGTGATTTACTGAACATGTGAATTGAGAGGTATCGTGTTTTTTTTTTTTAAATTGGTCCTAAATTACGCAAATCACAGGCCACGGTCTGGGAAACATTATAAATACCAGGGTTTCTGGTACGTTCAGGACCCCGAATTGTATATCACGATCATACAGTGAAATGAGACTAAGGATAGGTGGATATTTGGAATTTTAACCAGCCTTTTAATGCATCGTAGATATTGGAAAGGCTAAACTTTTTTTTTTAGTTTAGTTAACGCTTAAAAGATACATAAATGCACATTATTTTTAAGATGCTGTAAAACCACTAAGGTTTATAGTAAGTACCGTTAGTTCTCGTCCAGATAAGTGGGCGATACATAAAGTGCTACATTTCGATATTTTATACAAGGTAAGTTAATAAATAAAATCATTTGGAGCAACAACTAGTAATAATGGGTTAAGATAGTTTAGCATACGGGAGTAGATTAATACGTTTATTTGTGGTTGTGTAGCTGATTCAGGAAATAAGTCCTCACTTTATTTTTAATATTGTTCGGTTTGAGATTGTCACGAAAGTCAGTGTGTAGTTCATTTATCATATTTATTGTAAACTATCTTTTTTATTTTCAATATATTTTTTTTAGATATTAATTATGAGTTTAATGGAGAACGTACTTACTCTTGCTATTATTAAAGATAATTGATATCTCTCTAACTAAGGAATGTAAACACTGAGTCGAGAATATTCTTGTAAATTTTTCGTTTATACGTTTATTATTGTAATTATAAAATGTATTGTAATTGATGACATTTTGATATCAGTTTAAAGATATTATTTATATGCTGAGAATTATCGATTGCAGATAAAGTGAATGGAGCTAACAAATTAATCTGTGGATTTTTATCAAATTTTCAGTACTGTTTTTCTAACATTCGAATCCATTCATGGTTATTGATATCTAAGTGTTTCGACGGATAAACTCCAAAATGAGTGTCGTAAAGAGAGTTTCCTGAACTCGATCCGCACTTTCAATAATGGCCTTGCCACCAGGTTATGAATATTTATATAGGTACTTGTACTTTATTTTATTACACCACCAACTATCACTGAATCTCTGAATCATTTTGATCCATCCTAAGGTTGTCTGGAAGAGATTGCATCTAGCAATAAGGCCACCCTTTATACATTATCTGTTTCACACATGAATGTATGATACTTCTACTGAAACTATGGTGTACGAATAAAGTGTTATCTATCTATCTATCTATCTATCTACTCACAGGCTCAAAAAAACCTAGACAGTTCGTCATTTGGATAAACGTTTAGTGTCCGTACTGTGAAGTAAGATTACAGTTGCGGGTGCCGATTCTATTGTCAGACTCACTAAACAAAAACCTAACTTAATTTCTTCATATAAGAATCAACCTTGTCTTATTTGCAACAAGATCTATTTGTTATTGGCATCTATTTCTCAGCGCCACTAAATTTCACTAAAATCTGTCAACGTATACTCAACTTTATTTCCACGCAGCGAGAGTCCCCATTTATTCAAATGCCGTATAATTGCCGTATAAAAACTTGTTCAAAACGAACTAAGATGACGTTATTTTAATCGACACCTACGAAGACGCTTACTAAAAACACAGAGCAAAAGAGATGGCATTCAACGGATAGCAGCTCTCGCTACGTGGTATTAAAGTTTATTTAAGCGTATTAGACTTTAGTCGACAAATAAATTGCTTATTTCGATAGCGACGTATGTTACCTACTTGTTTATATTTGAAATAAGACCTTGTTTCCAAGGGTACAAGGTTTACATCTTGTATCAAGAAAATTTTGTCAATTATAGTTAAGACAGAAATACAACAGAATTGACACAAACTCTGGTTTTGTCGTCCAGACACATTTATTTATTTTATTTATTAGGTTAACTAATAATTATCTCCCTAAACATTATCATTACTAATATAGACTAAGCATGTGTGAGTGTAACAATTACTTACAAGCTACTGACACATGCACAATAAATCACGTATAAATTCTTAAAACTACATGCATATTACATTTATTACAAATTAATAGCAAATTCTTAATAAAAACAATACAATATTTAATAAGATATATTACACTCTAAATAAAAACAATTAATCATTAATTAGTAAATTACGATTTTCATAATAAGATTGAAATTATATAGATATTCTTAAATATTTACCTACATGTGGATTTTGTCACCCACTTTGTGCTACTGCAAGGTAAATCAACTTCTAAGGCCAACTCTAAATATTTTGTTTCTATCGCTACATACATTGAAGTTGGGGCAGACAGCGGGCGTGGTGGGACTGCGACGCGGCGTGAGCAGGTTGCAATGTACTAGTTAATATAGACGATTTTACACAGCTGCGTTGCGCTCGGCGCACGGCGCTAATACATTTCAACCGCTCACGCTGCGTCACCATATCGTTTATCGAAGACAGTACTCTGTAACTTCGTCGCCGTTCCCGCGTAGTTCCCGCCCCGTCCGCAATTTGACTCAACCTTTAGTTGGGACGTTACAGAGTACTGTGTTCAATAAAAGATATGACAAAAGGTGAAGTTTAATATAACTTATATTTTAAGATCATGCTACTTGTACAGTATTAATGTTTAAATAACTATAATGCTTAAAATTGAGTGTCGTTCAAATTATGACCTTTTGAAAAGAAAATGAATATTGAGTGTCGTTCAAATTATGACCTTTTGAAAAGAAAATGAATATAATATTTAGCATACACCTAGATTTTTTTACGGTATAGGGGGTAAACGAGCAGACGGGTCACCTGATGGTAAATGGTTACCGCCGCCCATGGGCACCTGCAACTCAAGAGTCACAAGTGCGATGCCGGCCTTTAAGGGCAGAAAAGGGGAAGAGCGGGAGAAGACGGGGAGAGGGAAGGGTTAGGGCGTTCGGTAACTTCACTCATTCGGCAAAAAGCAATGCAAGCTTTGCTTCACTAGCAGTGGAGTGATACCACGGCACCACAGAAAACCAGTAGGTTTTCTGTGGTGCCGTGGTATCACTCCGGTCGAGTCAGCTCATACGTGCCGAAGCATGGCTCTCCCACGATCATTGTGAATAAAGCAAAAATATTTATTGTAGCTATCTCATAAATATCTTTATTCTACAGCCAGTCGCCGAACTGATTTATAGCGTAACCTGTAATATATATTATTTGTATCTGAGTAACTAAAATGCTCGTCAATTACTTAGAGAATTTTTTCTTGACTAGACCGGATTTTTGTCAGACATTGCTGAGATTTAGTGTGATCGTTCCTTTTCTGTACCTAATAAATTTCTTTTTTTTACATTTATTTATCAAACTGAAAACCTATTCTGAAATTAATCTAAGTTTGATGGTAGATTGATTAGATTTCCTTTTTGGATACTTTGTTAACCAATTATAGAATTGTTTTCTCTATTGACAGAGACACACTGAACTGAAGTTTACAGTTCTTTTTTAATGTTCACCTTCAATCTACAGCTTAGCCTTACTGCTACTATAATCCTGTATAGCTGTATCATCAGCATAGTCAGTTTTTATATTAATTATTCACTTGTTTCGTATATATACAAAAGATTTTTGCGAACTGTATACGAAAATTGTCAAGCGGCGGTAGCGTAATGGCTAAGGCGTCAGACTTGCGATCAAGTGATTGCAGGTTCGAACCCCACCCAGTGCACTACCGACGTGAACCCACTCCTAACACAAGCATTTAGCTTAGCTGGAGGGGTTAGCAAGAATATTAGTAATGTGTGACCCACGTTTATTATTAACTTTATTAACTTCTGTCTGTTTATTTAAATAAAATTTAATAAAAATGTTTATTTTATTTTTATATTTTTAGAGTTAAAGCGTTTTTGTCTTTATGAGTTTTGTTGAATTTTATTCTTAAATTTTATATTTTAGAATAATATGTTATATTGTCCTCACATTTAATTTACGCTTAAAAGCAATGTAACCAAAAATTTCTAAAAAACATTTTGAAAAAGAGTGTCCTTGGAGTTTCTTGCCTGTTCTTCTCCATAGGATCTACGTATTGGAACAGGCAACTAGCTTCACGACTGATTTAGTCTGACTCCTACTCCTGACAATTCAAAAATACCTATTATTGGTTTAATTGAAATAAATGGTTTTGAGTTGATTTGATTTGATTTTCTTTCTTATTTATTTAGTGGCTATTGAGTATTTATAGCAAAGATAGACCCATTTTCTTAACATAAAAAATATTTTAAGTTTTTTTCCCCAAAAAAAGTTCACACAGGACAAATCATTCACAAAGACGTCCACGCTTTGGTAGATTGTTGTCAATGGTGCCACGAGGATAGCGAGCTGTCAGCCGATACTTACTGTCGAGAATGCAGTGAATTGCGATCCTAGCACGTGTCTTTACAATCTAAACTAAAGCCTAACAAAGCGTGAACTGATTATAAGTATTTACAAAGTAATCAAGTTATATAACTTTTAAAAGTATTTACAAATTATTAACACTTCCTTATACCAAAGCAATTATATTCAAAATGGAGTCTGCCGAGTTCGATACACAAATATGCACGTTTCATAATTACTTTTAGCTTTCTCAATGTGTCTCTTTCACTTTTCCCTTTATCAAAAGCGTTCTCTATCGCACTACGTTACTAATCACAACTTTTGTATTCACGGGAATAAACAAGTCTTCATTTCCAACCACAAGAAGAAATCTAATGGTGTTAAGTTTGGGCTCCTCGACGGCCAAGCCATGGCTTGACTACATTGTTGGCTAACATTAAATTATTATTCTGCCATTCTTGTGCTTCGTTGCTAATCTCATTTGAACAGCTCTAGGACATCATCTTTGATCTCTGGCGAATCTTTCAGGCACCCTCGACCTTGCGCAGGAACCGGTGTCCAAAATTGTCCATAGTCGAGATGGTGCTAGGTTGCAGCCAAGGTGGTTGGTGTGGATGGAACTGGAGGACTTGCAATCCTCCTTAGCCGCATTGGAGTAGCATACAGTTGCATCATCAAATTACTTTTGTTTCGTGAGCACGTAAACAATATTTTCGACTTAATGTTTAACGGTTTGCGGTCACCACTGTATTAAAGGGTGAAAGGGTGGCGCCACGCTGTCGCGCCTTCATGGCGCCTGCAAATTTTTATTTAAAAAATGTTTCGTCGCTTAATTACCTAATGTATTAGTCGGAGAGATGGCATATATCCCTACGCGCATCGCACAGCCGCGCGCGCTCGATATCCGCATTTTGAGTGACTGCTAACTACCTCCATTCCATTTATTTTGCGGTCTGACTCTTTTTTCCTTAAATTATATATAATAATGAACCAGTAAATTTATTTTTAAGCATAACTAGGCTCTTGTACCGACATCGTTACGGCAACAACTTATGTAGCGTGCTGACTGCTCGCGTTCCACAACAATGCGGTCTGACAACTTGTCCATGTTTTTTGGTACTATAAGCTACTTTACTGAGTATTTTCAATTTTAACTAAACACTTGTAGAGCATGTTCTAATTTTACATACGTCAAAGCGAGCCGCCGCCAGGTTTTCCACTCATGTACACCTTAATACTAAATGATATTGAATTCTGGGCCACGACTAAACTCTTGTCGATTTTTGCCGCCAGCTCTCGGACTATATAAAACATTAAATGAAGTCGATCATAGTTAAACGTAGTGAACGTAGTGTAAGTATTGAATGGCGATACCATTTTTTTTTTATCTTGTGGAAACCCCCACGGGTCATCACCTCACCGGAGCTAACGGTAAAGATGTATGTCGGAATCGAACCGACTAAAACCACACGGTGTTCCGTCACAAGTGGGTCTATTGCAGGGGGACCCTGGTATACCCTAGGAAGGAGAGTGGCGATACCATGAGTTCTCACTTATAGCTAGCAAGTTATAATAAAGTTAGAAGTTGTAATATTTAAAAAAAAATATTTTTACTTTATTAAACTAATACTTTTATCGATTCTAATTATTGATATCTAGTATAAAATATTCATTTCCAAAATAATAAAAAAATCTGCAGTAATTTAATGAGTTATGATCTTATTTCACCCTCTCATCTACCACTAGTTACTCTTTAAAAGGAAAAAAAACATTTTTAAAGAGGAAAATAAATTTTAAGCATTTGGTCTAAGCATTCTTTCGCAAAAAATTCTAAAGCTTAAGCACATTCCCAAGGGACTTTTTACTTACCAAACAATATTATGGTCGTCCTAATTTTCTCCAATGTGATTCAGCCTCACATTCGGGAGAAAAGTCAACCTAATTACTAATTAGCTGGATTCTTTTAAGGTTCAAACTTTTTCCTTTTAACTTCTAACCTTTTTTTGTTAAGAAAAGCTGCCCTGATTTCGCTCTGTTTAAATATTACACTAATTTGTCGAAGACGTACTAGATTTGCTTTAATGTAAATACCATTCGTTGAAAGTACTCTGGCCTAATAAGTAGATCGTAAACTGAAGTAATATCGTGGTACTAAAAATATTTTTACGGTCTTTTATTTCTCGCTTAGACTGGGATTGCGCTGTCTCGTTTTAGTATAAAAAAAATTTGTTACAGTCAGTGAAATGAATATTATTACACTAATACCAGTAGTGCACACCATGACAGTTTTCTGTAAAAAAAGTAATCTTATTTGACACATAACATTACGGAATTATGGAGTTATCTATATTCTGGATTCAAAATAGTTGTTTTCAACATATTAACAATTAACATACGTTACTGTGGAAAATCGCCTCACCTACCATATTCTCATTTTTCCTCTTTTTCCTTATTAAATTATACGATGTAGTTACTATACGTAGCGGCGATGGTAACGTGAAAAGTGGCTATTCCGAAGTATGAAATAATTTTATCACGCTTTTACATGAGTTGAGATATTTTAAGATATCGCGGAATAACCAGGATCTATTGATCTATATCCGCGACACAGGTATCATTCCTAATGTGAGAGTTGACTTTTAAAAGAAGAAAAGAAAAAAAAAAGCATAGGGAATGACGCACGTGATTACGTTCCTTACTACCAGCGCGTTGAGTCACAACACTCAACGCGTACTCTCGTATTCACACCACTAATTAAAATTATTTGTGTGATTTCCATACAGTTTTTTTATAGTTTAGGTCTCAGTGTACATTAACTTTGACTGGCCTGTTGGTCTAGTGGTTACTGACCCTGACTGCTAAGCCAGAGGTCGTGGGTTCGATTCCCACCCACGACAAATAATTGTGTGATGAGCATCAGCAGATTTAGGTATTGAGATTTCATTTGTTCTGTGTCTGGGTGTAATTTATCTATAATATGTATGTATTTAGAAATATATAAGTATGTTTATCAGCAGTCTGATTACCAAAGTACAGGCTTTGCCTAGTTTGGGATCAAACGGCCGTATGTGAGGCGTGTGAAGTTATTATTAAATTATTACTTTAGGTTTGTAAAGTTCCACATGATACTTGGGTATTTTATTAGTGCAGCAGTATTCTTTAAATTAAAAAAAAATGTACTCTCTGGATCCATGTTTAGGAAACCTATTTAAAAAAAAAAAAAAAGGTTTTTTACTTTAGCCAATATTCATAACATCACTCTTTATATAGAAATAAAAAACTGTATGGTGTCGTGGGACACCAGATAGGAACATAGTAAAGTAGTAAAGTTCCTTATTATAAAAATATTAATTTCAAGTTCTATTCGAGGTATAAAGAAAATAATTATTGGGGTACACATTTTCTATTATGATTTTTTTATTGATAAAAATCAAAAAACTACTTTACAAAATTATCTTAACTCCTTTATTTTATTTTCAATGATTTATAAAAATATATAATAATAATAATAGTAAAAGTCATAACGTAGACTATACACAAGACACTGTATAGCCATCATACATAGACTACACATAAAAATCTTACGTTACTTTTTTTGCCAGCTAAGGTACCCCTCCGCAACGCCCCATAAGAAACTTCGTTCCAAAAAGTAACTTCTCAATTTTTCAAATTTAGAATTACACAGCAGATTCATTTGAACTACTTTTTCTGTTAACAAAAAGTCCATAATGTTTGTTTTTTGTTAAACAGATTTCAAAACCGGTGACAAAAAGATTATCAACGGCCCTTTCTGGTCCGAGGTCTTCACGGAGACGTATGAAGACCACGAAGAGGACATCTCTACTACTACTTCTGAGCCCTTGCCTTTCTTTGAAGACGATGTTTCGACTAATAACGTGACCGCCCAGCTGGGCAGTCGTGTTCATCTCCACTGTAGGGTTCACGATTTAGGGGAGAAAACGGTGAGTAAAAGACAGTTAAATCACTTTAAATATATATATGAAAGGTTTATAATATAGTTAAATACTAGCTGCGCCCCGCGATTTCTCCTGCGTAAGTCCCAATGCCGTTGGAATATCGGGATAAAGAGTAACATATGTGTTAATTCAGGTGTTCAGCTACCTACATACCAAGTTTTATCGCAATTGGTTTAGTGGTTATTGCGTGAAAGAGGAACAAACATCCATACATCCATACATCATCACAAACTTTCACGGTTATAGTATTAATAGGATTTTTAAAAGAAAGTAAGTATTTTAGATTCAAACGAAATTGAAATAAGGTCAACATTTCAAACCATTGAATAAAGAAGAAATATTTACCTGCTGTAAAATATTTCAGTGACTTCTATCTTTTTGATGGTTATCTCTAAAAATTATTTATTATTTTAGATTTTTCTGATAAGCATTTACTTAAAGTTATAATCAGAACAAAAACCTGAAAATATTACAAAATACTTTATTTTATGTAATTTTTTTTACTATGGACCATTCCACGTCACTTCTCACAAATATTTCGGCTCAAATTCGCTGACTGAGATGGAACGCCTAAATGGATCTTTAACTAAAGTATTCTATTTTTTACTTTTAACTTTAGTCTACTTCTATAATCCTTTTTAAATATATATTTATAGTCTCTAAGCATGTTGAATAATATGATATACCTATGTTCATGAAAACTATTTATGATAAATTGCACCTAGATATTGAAGATCGTAATACTTTATTACGTAAACAGGATCATAGGAATGCCGGACTCGTTTAGTTGGTTTTACTTTGAAGAAAAACATCTTAAGAAAACTCTCGCGTCTGCGGGTTCTTAATAAAGTTTTCCAGTGTGAAGTCTGTCAGGCCGCAGTTTGTTTATCGGACCTTAACATCTCTTACTTTAAAAGGTTACCCGTCCTTGAGCTAATATTTGCTTTCGTAAAAGTGGGGCTCATTCATTCTTTGAAATAAATTGGCCATTTATCTATTTATGTTACTAGAATTATTATTATTTATTTATCTCTTTATTGTATAGACTATTCAAGTAAAATAGAATACATACATGTTACATGTTGTGTGATAATATTTATACTTACTATACACAACATATTATCTACCATATAACATACTTTATCCACAAAGATGGAAGGTAAGTACGGTATATGTTCATATGTACACCTTACCCGTACATATACAAATAATAACATAAAACAAAATAAGCCTTTATTGCTGTTTTTGTTACCTATGCATTTACACTTAATAAATTTTGTGTTAAATGAATTCTTTTCATTGGCAAACAGTCCAATTTATTCTTACACAGCTTATCCTTCGACAAAGGCCTCCTCCAAAGATTTCCACTTTTTCATACCACCTATCTTTTGTAATTCTTGTCCATTCTGGTCCCGCTACTTTATTGATATCGTCTTCTCATGTTTTACTCTGTCGATTTTTATTTCTTTTAATATTCCTAGGATGTCATTCTGTTATTACTGTGGTCCATTTCTCAGTTTTCTCCCTTAGCATGTGTCCTGTCCATTTCCATTTAAATTTTTCTCTTTACTCTATCTCGTCTTTTAACCTAAAAGGTTAAAAATACAGACATACAAATAGAATCAGTTTTGCTAAAATGATCAGTACTCCCGTGGTTAGTAATCCCGAAGGCAGATAGTTGTGTGATGAGCACGATCTTTGTTTTGTGTCCGGATATAATTTATCTATAATAATATAATTATGTGTGTATTTAGAAATATATAAATTTGTTTATAAGCAGTCTGGTATATTACAGGCTCTGCCTATTTTGGGATCAGACGGCCGTGTGTGAGGTGTCTCATATAGTTTATTTTAATAAAATCATCATTCATATTTATATATAATTTAATCGTGGAAGAGCCATGCTTCGGCACGTATGGGCCGGCTCGACCAGAGTGATACAACGGCTTCACAGAAAACCGGCAGTGAAGCAATGCTTGAATTACTTTCCGCCGTGTGAGTGAGGTTACCGGAGGCCCTAACCTTTCCCTCTTCCCCCTTCTCCCACCTTAAAGGGCGGCAACGGACTTGTGACTCTTGAGTTGCAGGTGCCCATGGGCGGTAGTCATTTACCATCAGGTGACCCATCTGCTCGTTTGCCCCTATACCATAAAAAAAAGTTTATAGGGACCAGTCATCAGTCATCACTTTGATTCAGTTTTCAGTTAGTGACGTGCTTGCGATTTGTTCGTTGTTGCGAATGAGTACAGATTATGGTACCTAATTGCTCACCATTAGATTGGCCCCGTACTTATTTGTCACTTGTAGAGTGTAAAATAAATCCTCAAAGATAATAAGCAATTTCATAAACGACTTATTAACACACAGTTGTATAATACCCAAAGTTTTAACTAGCGCCCAGAAAGCAATTTAGTTGTTTACTTCTAATAATATGAATATACAAAGTTTAATTGCCATTTTCGGAGCCAATGAGAACAGGTTTATATTATATCTGATTGTCATCTTGTGTAGCGCCTTGTGAAATTGCTTTTGTACTCTAGACGACCTTTGTATTCATGTGTGTAATTATACTTTATTAGCTTTTGACCGCTGGCCGGGTACCCTATGGCCGTTTCTGTGTGTAAAATTTCATAAAGATCGGTTGACAAGTTTAGCCATGAAAGCTTTACAAACAAACTCCGAAATAAATAACGGTGATAAATATTAGTGTAAGCATGGTGAAGAATACGGTCTTATTGTGAAAATGAGATAATAATAATAAAAAAATAATAAAAATGTTTATAGAATCTCCACAAATTATATCATCTTTACAACATTCAGTTGACAAAATTTTTTTTAAGAAATTAGTAATTTGTGGGAGATCTGGAGTCTAACCTAAGCGGAGGCCTGTACTATACTTAGATCTCCAGGCCCCCCATTTCATAACATTGTGTAGATTGTCAACATGACAGAAGAGTACATGAGTGTGTGTGAATGAGTAAACGGTAACAAGTTTTATTGTATAGTAATGATATATACGTGTGTCTGTGTGTGTGTGTTTGTGTGTGCGTGTGCGTGTGCGTGTGCGTGTGGGTGTGCATGTGCGTGTGCGTGTGCGTGTGCGTGTGCGTGTGCGTGTGCGTGTGCGTGTGCGTGTGGGTGTGGGTGTGCGTGTGTGTGTGTGTGTGTGTTTAAGGGATATATAATTTCATCAAATATCAATTTTGGTGTATGTAAACGATTGTAAGAAGTACGAGTAAGAAGTAATAGAGTATTGGGGTTGGGGATACTCTAGTTTTCCAGCCCCACATTAGAAATACCCAAGTTCAGGGATAAATAAAAGACTTCAGGGTTCTGTAAGCGATTAGATGAGGGTATTTAGGAAAAAGTATAACGGAACAACAGTGTAATAATCCTGACTGCTAAGCTAAGTTCGATTCCCACCGACTCTTCTTCCCCTCTTCCCCTACTCCCACCTTAAAGGCCGACAACG
Source organism: Euplagia quadripunctaria (assembly GCA_963859945.1). Classification (NCBI taxonomy): domain Eukaryota; kingdom Metazoa; phylum Arthropoda; class Insecta; order Lepidoptera; family Erebidae; genus Euplagia; species Euplagia quadripunctaria. The sequence continues at coordinate 5,033,069 of OY982583.1, forward strand.
CTCTTGTGACTCTTAAGTTACAAGTGCCCATGACCGGCGGTAGTCATTTACCATCAGGTGACCCGTCTGCTCGTTTGCCCCCTATACCATAAAAAAACAAAAAAAAAATATGCTATTCAAATTATTTGGTGTTAATATACTTTCTCATTCGTGTTCGTATTACAGTTTAATGAGGAAAAAGAACGCAGCTCAAATTACACCAAGTTAAGCTAAGCCTGTAGTTATGGGGCTTTTGTGTTATGATATTTTATGATAATAACTATGAACTTTGTACCATGTAAATAAAGTATTTGAAGGCGTTTCTGATTTTATTATAGCTGTGCTAAAACAATGGCGGTTAATTATATTTGTTTCCTGAAAATTAACGAGTGTTCAACACTTTGCGTTTATGGATTCGTGTTAACGATTAACTGTCGTGTTCTTTTTTATTTCTGTAATAAAATAATAAACACTACAGAACGCTGCAATGGTTTTGATTTTACTGATTTTCTAGTTATTGTTTATTCCTGCCGGGGCGCACAGGGATTTCTTTTCTCAAGTACACCTGAGTCCCCGGCATTAGGACCCCGTGACGGAACACCGTGTGTTTTTATGTTTTTTTTTTTTCGGTTCGAGTCCGACATACCACCTTGCCTCGGTGAGGTGATGGTCCGTGGGGGTTACCACATGAAAAAAAAAATAAAGGTATTGTTTATTAAGGCACGTCCACATGGAAAACAATATTTTCAATGCATCGGTAGTTAATTAAACATACGTTTAATTATGTATTAATACGGGAATTAACGTGATCACGAAATAGGTATTACACACCTCTGAATTGCCTATTTAAAGTTTAAAAGAAATACGTTTAATTTTAATTATTAGAATAATAATCGGTTCTGTGGAGAAACTGTTGTTGTTTCCTTCCAAAACAAAGGAGTTTATTTCATGATGATGTTGATGTTGAGTAGTTAAGGTGTGCGAGCTAACAAACAAACAAATAAAGTTAGATTTGCATTTACATTATTAGTTAGGATTTTAACTCAAAACAACACTTTTTCAGAAAAACTAATTAACTAATTGTTCTGTATAGATTTATGCTTTTTATATGCAGCTCTTGTGTTTTTTATCATGTTTTGGGGTTGAAAATTGGGTTTCTGTAGTTATTTCCCTATTGCTTAACAATGTATGTATAATATTTATTTTATTATTTTGAGTTGAGCCCGTGTTGGTGAATTTAGCATCTAAAATCGAGTAGTTGTGGTATTTTAAAATCTGTTTTATAGGTTGATAGGTATTGAGATAAGGAGTGCTTTACTCAAAAATTGGAATTTTAGAGTTAGCTCCCTTTAGATCTAGGTGTGCGATATGTTATCAGTTTAATCACATTTTAGGCAATTTCAACTATTTCTCATTCTAATCATCTTGTCTCTTACAGATATCCTGGGTTCGCCGCCGTGGCGAAGAACTCCACCTGCTCTCGTTCGGCCGCCATACTTACTCAGCTGACTCCCGCTACTCTTTAGCCTTCGAACAGCCTAATGACTGGAGACTCCTCATTCAATATGTCAGTGAGAGAGATGAGGGGTTCTACGAGTGCCAGATATCTACACATCCTCCGTTAGTTAGGAGAGTCTACTTGTCTGTTGTTGGTGAGTTCGATTTTTTTTTAAACGTTTTTATTAATTTCACTATAAATAAGTTATAAATAAGTAAATAATTAAGCGGCGGTAGCGTAATGGCTAAGGCGTCGGACTTGCGATCAAGTGGCTGCGGGTTCGAACCCCACCCAGTACTCTACCGTCGTGAACCCACTCCTAACACAAGCATTTAGCTTAGCTGGAGGGGTTAACAAGAATACTAGTAATGTGTGACCCACGTTGCTAATATTCCTTAAAAAAAAAAAAAAAAAAACCAACTAACCAATTACCAATGTAAACAAATGTTATTCTATTTGTCATATCAACAATACACTAATTTGTAATCTTGGAGCTGGTCTGATACTATCATCAGATATTCTAACCAGGAGGCGGATGGTGGACCTCTCCAGTGATTACTAGTAAACCCCTCGAATTTAAGAAGTCCAACACGTTGGTAACGATGCGCGATGATCTGATGATGGAGGCAGTAAGTGGATGGTGGAACTCTTATTTACTTTTAAATTAGGTTCTCTATCAAAGCGTGTTTTATAATTTTTTTCTAAACTATAATCATTATTTAATATTAAAACGTGAAGAGAATTCTTTGAACACCTTTTTGAGAAAATTTCGCGAACGTAGTAACGTGAATTTTGGAATATTTACAGTTTATAGATAGAAGAAGTGCAGAAAGCTAAAATTTTTAAACAATATGTCTTACAACTTTAAAAATTACGTGAAAACGGCTTAATGAAATTACAGGCGTCCAGTATATGTGATTACCTGTCATGGTAAGTGAGTCTATACAATGACAACTCAAGTTATACAGGTCATTGAAAAAGCCATGGTCGAAATTCAACCACCACGCGATCCCTAGTTTATTTAAATACGAGTAATTGCGTGAGTAATTACATCCTCATTGCTATCACACCTTTGTGTTTAATGTGTTCAAGGTGGTAGCCTACTTCTCTAATATATATTCGAACGATTGACTATTATGTCACCAACGTAACTGAATATATAATAAGATAATAAATCTCAAAAGAGTTTTAACTGATTGTTTGTTTAAACGCGCTACCTCTGAAATTGGATTCGAAGATAGCCGGATTCATGAGGAATAGTATAGGCTATGTAACATCTCGCAACGACTCTTAGGAGTAGAGCAGTGACCATAAAGGCGGATAAACTGTGGAGAGGGGGAGGGGAAAGATTGTTCTTGAACCAATAGTAGGGTTAGTTTGGGTCTAGAAATCGCTTTGAAATATATACCAGAATGGCGTTGAATATACATTAAAATAGATTCTGTCATAACATGGTATCGTTTGTACGATGCGGTAGATATAACTATGAATTAACCCCGTACGAACGAATCTAACGTCAAGCGTTATTTAATCATTTTTGTGTGTCGACAGAATCCCTTGTGTGACATAAAGTTGACCTGAATCGCGCACTCGACGTGTTAACAATATACTTATATAGCTATAACATATAAGTGTTTTGGGAACTTGTTTCAGCGTTACGCCGCAGGATGTTTCCTTTCTATTACTTATGAAAAACATCGGTTATTACTTTCGTCTATGGATTTTTGCGTCGATACTTTATTGAAACTGTTATAGAATATAAAAGACTGGTAATCCAAATTTCTGCAGAGAAATAAAGTACAGTCTCTTTAGTAATTGTTTTTACTTTAGTAACTTAAAAAAAATAAACCGACGAAAAAACAGACTGAAAAGTGAAAAATTAACTTGTTAGCCTAACTAAACTCCTATAATACTATCTAACTAATACAATCTAACTACTAACTCCTATAATGTAAATACCTTAATTATGATGAGTCGACACCAAACATAAAAACAAGCTAATTAATAAATACTTACGTAAAATGAAATGATGGCAGCGGCGACGTGACGCGTCTATTTGCCGAAGCGTTTCCGAATTTTATTTTTTGTTTGTATGTATTATTTCGTTCTTCAGTCTTTGTTAAACAGTCATTATTTTTTACGTAACTTAATTTAAAAACAAAACAATACATTTTGGTAGATAAGTGTGTAATATTTCAGTTAAGGCTTTTTAACCGACTTTAAAAATGGAGGAGGTTCTCAGTTTGTCAGAATCTTTTTTTATGTATGTTGCATTTGGGTGGATTTTGAAAATTATTTTTTATTGAGTTTTTTATTCTTCCTAGTTGGTCCCATTGTAATCAGGTTAGGATCTCATGGGATCCTGGAGAAGTCGATGGAACTCTTCAAATATTATAGGCAAACAATAATAATAATAATAAATTTACAGCAATTTGGGTATTTTTTACAGTAACTTATGCATTTGTTCTCGGAAAGTATCATTTGGTGAAGCGACACCTCAGAAAGTCACAGAAACTACTTAATAATTAGTATTTCACGGGTTGCGATTCGATTACTTTAATGTGGTTGTCAAGCAATTTATGCTCGTCACAATGCGTATGAAGTACCAGGAGAGCTCCTCAACAATTAACATTCTTGCGTCGGACAAAGTAATATTTTTTAAAAGGTGATGAAAACTCAGATAAATTTCAAACCGACCCACTCAAAAGCGAGAAATAAAAATGTAAATTTTAATGAAATTTCTAACACAATCGGCTTCAAAAAAAGAGGAGTTTCTCAATTCGACCATTTTTATTTCTATTGTCAACCGATTTCAACCATTCTTTTTTCGATTGAATTCGGTACACTGAAAGTTTAAATGGGACCATGCATTTAAATAAAAAAGTTTATCAGGTTTTGGGAGCATTAAAGTTGGTGATATTTTTTAAATAATAATTATTAAAATAATATGCGTACTTATTACTTTTAAAACCTAAAAGATCGTTTATAGTTGGTGTTGTAGAAATATTTTGGTAAAAGGGTTTGTACTATTTATACAATAAAATAAATCAGAGCTGATGATTGCGTTATACTTAAATAGGCTGTATTTAAGACAAAGAAAAATTCAATTCTATAAAATTACTTTCCAATACATCAAACACTGTGGGAGAGCCATGCTTCGGCACGTATGGGCCGGCTCGACTCCGCTCGTTACCACGGCCTCACAGAAAACCGGCCGTGAAGCAATGCTTGCATTGCATTTCGCCGCGTGAGTGAGGTTACCGGAGGCCCTAACCCTTCCCTCTCCCTTATTCCCGTCCTTGTCCTCTCCCCCCTCTTCCCCCCTTCCCCCTCTTCTCCTACTCCCACCTTAAAGGCCGGCAACGCACTTGTGACTCTCGAGTTGCAGGTGCCCATGGGCGGCGGTAGTCATTTACCATCAGGTGACCCGTCTGCTCGTTTGCCCCCTATACCATAAAAAAAAAAAACATTTTAATTTACCCTATAAGGATACATTAAAATTTAAATCATTTTGAGGCTCAATGTCATTTTCCATTTTAAATTCTAATTGAAATTTAAAAAGGTTCAGAAAATAAAACAATTTTGTACAACAAAGTAAAAGTTTTATACTTACATAGTTAAATAATTTCATAGTGAAATTAAATATAAAATAACGGTGAAGCTAATCCAATGCTTCTTTGAACTTCACTGTTATTCCTAAAAAAATATAATTATCTCTAAATATAAAAGAGGATTTTCCAGTAAAGGAGGGCTTTCATCTTCTTTTGTAACTTCTATTGACCTCACTAATAACTTAATTTCCCAGAATACCTCTTAATCGCGTATAATACCTGTGACTTAGTACAACATTAAATTTATAAAGTACACGAACAAAGTTTAGTATCTAACACAATCAAAATTTAGATACAGAGCCCTATTAACTTTAATTTGACGTCTTTTGAAGAACAATTATAATCAGTCTAACAATGGTAACTGGTTTGCAATATTTCCGTCGAATAACGATGTTCTTCGGTTATTTTTACTCCTTCGTTGAGGTATTTACTAAATCGAAATTACTAATTTTATTTTATATGTAAATCGGAACTTATCGCGGTAATAATTAGAAGGTACAATTACCTTTTTTGGTTACCCGACGTTTCGATCGAATTACACCGATTGTGGTCACGGGTAGACTAACAGCTTAGCGATTTTTTTACAGCAACGGAAAACTTACTTAGCAAGTAACGAGAGTTTGGTCATTAATAGAAGAATGCCAATTACAAGTTTTTACAAAAATACTTTTTTCATCAATCATTATGAATCTCCTAATAACTTTGTGGGATCAAAGATATTTTTTGTGACAGTGCCAAGTTCCTAGAGAGGAAAGCTTGAATCCATAGCTTATGCCATATTGCCTTTTTGGCTATCTTCTCCATGATCTAGAACAATTTTCTTGTTTCGTACTTTTTAGAATTCGACTTGATCCGTAGTTGGGTTTTAGTTTTAATCTTATTTTTATTGTAACTGTTACAAGGAAAAATCTTCGTAACATGAAGACGATATCTTAATAAAATAAAGGGGAAATCGCGGTGGTATGAAAATGCTAATAATATTGGAACTTGTATATATGCAAAGTATTGCAGTCTTCGCTCGGAATTTGAACGAGCTAGTGACAGGTGCAACTTGATTGAATAAAGCAAACATTATTCTATATTCGCGGATTCTCGGTTACTTTTCACTATTTCTAGTCATTTAAAATAGGTAGACAGTAATACTGTTTTTGGATAAACTCTTTTCTCTTTTTTCGTATTCGAGGTATATGCGCCAACCTCACCTGCACGCGGTGCTCCCTACCGAACAACGAACGAGGCTCTGGTGACCGACTTGTGGTGGTATAACCAGACCACCGCGCGAATCATCAAATCTCGATACTTATGACGGGTGGCAGCGTCACCAGATAAATGATCTTCGCCACTGCGGTCACCAACCCGCTAAATGGATCGCAACCAAGAAAAACGGCCTCCAGATCCCGGTAGTCGCACTATACTTGGCCACGGTACCGGTCACGGTAACAGTGTGGCAGAGGGTGCGAAGAATCCCTGTCCGAAGTCCGAAGACAGGAAGAAGACACGATAGCCCTAGATTCTGGACATCTTCTCTGCTTCCAACAGGGAGACCTACCATCCCAAAGTGGCGTCGGATTTATGGTCCATAAATCACTTAAAAGCAGCGTAGAGGAAGTTGGCAGTATGTCAGTGGCGAGGGTAGCGTACCTCCAGTTAAGAATAGCCAAGAGGTAAACCTCTGTTTCGTACCAATACTTCCTTCACGGTTTGTCATGGGCGATTTCAATGCGAAAGCGGAATACAAAAATACGGCGAATTAAGGATAGGAACTTTTGGCTACGGGAGCAGATATCACAGGAGGCAAATGCTGGTAAACTTTCTCGAGGTCCAGGGGCTCTATATGATGAACTTCTTCTGAAAGAAGGAGCATACCGAGCCGAATCGTGGTCACTCATCGTTGGACTGGTCCACAAGTTTAAAGTCGCTCAGTAGCGTACGATGGAGCGTGTGCGTCGATAAAATTTGAAATAAAGTTATTTGGCAGAGAGCTAGAGTAACCGACATCGCACAAAAATCAGTGTGCTGAAGTGGAAGTGGGCCGATTTCTAGGTGGACTGATGGTTGCTGTAGCCGTCACGTGCTAGAGTGGAGACCGCTATTAGGCAAACGTAGTGTAGAACGCCCTGCGGCACGATGGACCGACAACTTGAAGAAGGTGTCTGGCAGCCAATGGATGCGGATTGCCCAAGACCGGGATAGTTGGCGCTCCTTGAGGAAGGCCTTCGTCCAGCAGTGGACGGCGATAGACTGATGATTGATTGATTGAAAGGCCTTGCTTGGTTTGGGATTGATAGTTTGGGAGACGACCGTGTGTGAAATGTGTCAAATTATTATTATAATATGTACTGTAGAATTTGAAGACTCAGATTAAGTCACCGCGTGAAAAGATAGAAAATTAGATTATGGCAACAACAACAAAAACGATACATTTATCTACAGTCAGATTTACCTTTACAATACTATAGCGGTAATCTATATTTACATACTTTCATTTTATATCAAAACAAATTATATGTTTCAGATTACAAATGTGATATCAAAATGCAATTTACTAGAAATTACCTCCAACAAAATTACTTTTATAAACGAAAATCAACTCCAATTGCCTGAAACTTGTCCTATGATTTGAAATATGGAATGAATTTGTAATTGTCAAAATAATGCTGACAAAATGCTGATATTTATTTTATTACATACTAGCAGTACCCGCGTGGCTTCGCTCGCGTGTACATATTTATATATTTTGCGTGGAACCCTAATTCTTTTTCTATAATAAAAGTAGCCAAGTTACTCATTTTAACACCAGTTATCTTCCAGTGAAAGTCCCGTAAAAATCGGTCCACCTGTTCCGGAGATTAGCCGGCACAAATAGGCAGGCAGGCCGACAGGCAGACAGACAAAAGATTTTGAAACTGATTTTTAGGCGTAGGTATCGCGCAAATAACTGCATAAAACACTATTATTTTGACACTTCAATTTTATTTATTTGTATTGATGATTGAATTAATTAGAACAGAATTAATATCTAATAGATTGAGTTCAAAATCCGCAAATTCGATAAAATTTCACACCCTCATTTATGTAAAAAGGGAAATAAATGTTAAAGGAAATCAATCTATTAAAAAAATAATAGTATTAAGTAGGTATTTTAAAAAATTGGTAAAAAATATATGAAAGTATTACAAGAAAACCTTTTCATATGATAACCATAAAAAGCTCCGCTGGCCATAAAATGCAAAATCACCCTTTTTATTAGAGTTCATACGAACTGATTGTTTTGTAACTAGATCAAAATAATGGTTTCTTGGAGATATTAAGGGTATGCAAGCTTTGCAAAAAATGTTATTTGCAGGAAAGCAATAAATAAATACACGCTACTAAATCGAATATTGGTCTTTGTTAGAGTAAATAGTATAATGAATGTTACAAGCGTGTCTTACTTGTATTCTGTTTGTAGTTTTTTATACTACTACATACAACTAAATGACAAACAATCGTAAGCGGTCTCCGTGGCCTTCGGCTATATTATCTTTTCAGATTTTTGCAATACCAGTTGTGTCACACACGCGTTGCCGAATCTGTTAAAGCGCTTTGATATTCATAGAACCGTATGCTATAGACGCTTATACAATACCATAATAAGATTTTTAGCATGTTGGCCGAACTATACAATCAGCGCCAGATCCAATGGTTATGTAATGTGATGCAACTCATACTTTTTCATTAAGTTGAATGACTCAAGTAATGAGGAATCTGAGGCAACTCTATTGTATGAATCATGAGTTAAAAAGTAATAGTTAAAGCGTTTCAATACAACAAAATGTTACATCAACTTGAAAAAAATGCAGTTCATCAATCGCGAAATTAACACACAGAGCGCTCATCGTCGTCACGGTGACCGAAAAATTTACTTAAAATCTAAGTACCGCATATGTTAGTACATGCATAATGTTCCCTAAATGTTTCTAATACAGAACCGCTTGTTTTATGCGATTTTGACTCTTCCATAGATCTACGCATCACATTGTAACTAAACCTCGTGAAAGTAATGTGTGTAACGTATTTTCTTACAATATTTTATAAGTATCAAATTAATATGTTTTTTTTTTAACGTTTTATTTATGAAGTTACAATGAACTTTTGTGCTTCACATAAATAGCCGAATATGCTATTTATGCGTTTTCTGGAAATGAATATAATAATATATCGGACACCTATATCTAAACAGGTTTTAACTTAAAAAAGCACTTTTTCAGAAAAGGCGAAAGGCTAATTACTGTATCCCTGTGCAGTGCAGGTGTTTTTGGAGTTTTATATGCAGCTAGAAGAAAGATATCATAGGAATCTTGTGTTTTAATCATGTATTGGGGCTGAAAATTGGATTTTTGCAGTTATTTCCCTATTGCTTTACAATTTATGTATATTTTTTTTATTATTTTGAGTTGAGCCCGTGTTGGTGAATATAGCGTCTAGCGTCGAGTAGTGATTATATTTTTAAATCTGGTTTATTGGTCGGTAGATAATGAGATAAGGAATTCGATGGCGTGCATAGCCCAAAAATTGAAATTTTTGAGTTAGCTCCCATGAGATGTAAGTGCGATATGTGATTTTATTTCCTTTATTATCTGCCACTACACACTAATTACCTCGTACTTTGTACAGATAGCTCTTACAATTACAAGAATAACGATTTTTATTTATCAAACATCTACCGTTGTAATCTCGTGTGCATTTTGAAAATGCGCGACTAGCGTCGGGCCTGAATAGACCTGACACCGACGTGGCATGTTTTCTGTTAGAGGGCCTACAGAAAATTGGGACTAGATAGCACTTCTGGCATATTGCTTTAGTTGCTACTGGTGTGTAGGGGTCACCAGACCCTTATAAGGGAGAGATGTAGGATTAACTATTTGTAGGTAAGTACTGCTTTTTAAAACTAGCTGCAAAAAATGTAAAAGGTTTATACAATTAAAAATAAATTATTCCAGTTCTATTTTTATTTCGAGATGCAGACTAGATTAACAAGACACCCTTCAGTTTCTACCTTTAATCATGAGATTCAATGAAGTGGTGCTTTGTCGATCAAACACAGAAGCAACTCGAGCCATTGAAACCTCTTAATTTAAATCCCAAATTGGTGATAATATTCATTTAACAAGGACTGTTGTAATTAGAGATTGATATTCCAATAAGTCGTTATTGAAATTAGGAGGTTAGTTTGACTAGTTTCAAAGGGAACTACGTGTAAATAGTTGCAAATTGGCCAATTGGCAAATTAATTTGACGAGCCGTATCATTCCATTAGTATAAATAGATCATCAAATGGAATAAGGATTATGGTTTAGAATATTTATGAATTGGTTCGATTAGAGGTTCGTTTTTTAATGAATATATGGAATTTAATTAGTTCGTAATAGACTCGTTATGCCTTCGAAATTGAACTCAAATTACTCAACACCGGCACGTCCTTCTCGGAGGATAAGTGGAGTGTTAATAGTGCTGGAACTCGTTTGCGTTCAGGTGAGCCGTGTAGTTGCATACTGACTTATTTGTATTAAATCGTACATATTTTTATATGTAACCGAGTAGGTAAGCACATTATAAGGTTAAGTAATACTAGCCAGGTCAGTCTTAGGATGGGTGACCATTCTTAACACATTCAGACCCCTCCGTGCCTCGGAGAGCACGTTAAACTGTCGGTCTCGGTTGCCATACGAACCGATTTTGATGATTCTTTTTTTATTTGAAAGCTGGTGCTTCCCGTGTGGTCCCATTTCAATTTGGTTCAGTTCTGACAATGGCATCTGTGAGAAAACCATATTGAAACGTTAGATAGGTACTGTTAGCTCAGATAGCTGCAAGGTACGGTTCACTCGTGAGTAATAAAACAACCGTTTGATGCGAGTACAAAAATGTATTTGTTCGGAAGCTTATATGTCTACAACAGGAGACTCTTAACACCGTGAATCAGCCGACCGGAACAACGCCATCTAACGAGCGTTGGGTATAATAAAAATACATTAACGTTCGATTAAACATCCCGCCCATCATGAACAGAATGTCCATAACTGAAATTAAGGTAATCACAAACATATGTAACCGCCCACCATGACGGAATCCTTAAGTCTTATCTATTACACTAATTAGGACGGGCATCACAAGTTATCAATAGTGGACTGTAAACCTTGATATAGGTATATCTATCTACGTAGATATCTTGCAACGATATACAAAGAAATAAGTGAATTAGAAGTACCGGAGTATTAGACTTTATATTTTAGCCTACAAGTCATACTTGAGACTTAGCAGCAGTTTAGCAGTTTTCGAGCAAGATTACCAATCCAAGTTGCCAAGATGGGCGAATAAAATCTAAATATAAACTGATTTTTAATAATGTTCTATTAGTTTTATGGCTCTTCTCTAAAATTTGCTTATTGTCGCTTATTTCCTTATATCTATTAGTATTTTTATAAACTATCTTTGAGGACAATTACTTTACTGTTTTATATTAAACGCGAAAAATGAATGAACGCTAAAACCTAATATCTATTATTGGACGTTGAATTCGGGTGTATTAAAAAATAAATATAAAATGAGAGTGAAATCTCTAATGAGTCTGCACGCTTTGTTGGTTGTTGTATTTGCCAATGCCAACAGCCACCGCGTCGAATGGTCAATTATCACATGGGGATATTATTTTGTGATTCAATATTATTGTTTTAAGTCTGGGTGTACTTTCTTTCCCGGGATTGTATATTTGTAAAATCACAGACATACGAAGATATTCCTCTAACGCCGAATTTTTTTCTTCAGGAGTAGGTTTTGTCGGTCATGCTGATCGTGGGCTCGAAAACACCTCAAACTACAGAGTAGTTCGAACAATGCCCGTCGTCTATTGTTTTATAAATAACTCATTTAGAAATTTATCAAATACAATGACTGTATTTGATAACTTTATTTTGATTTTAATTTTTAAACTTATATTATACACGTTTAAAAAATTCAAATTTCTATTAAAATAGAAGTCTCCACAAAATCCAATATCTTCTCAAAACAGCATCAAGAATTCTGCAGCTTTTTTTTTGCAAAACACATTTTGTTGTAACCGCATAAAGATCATAATACAATATTGAACAACGGTTTGAAATTTAAATACATCAACGTTACATGATACAAACATGATATATTTTCATGCATAGAGAATATGAAAAACAATGAATATTTTAAGCATGCAGCTCATATGTGGTATGGTGGTTTCTTGGAGAAAAGTTTTCTTTGACTGTTGACCAAGATTCTAGATAGCATTTTGTTTTTATTTACGCTCATGAAGACTTTTGTTTAGACTTAGGTTAGTACTTTGGACTTGTATAATATTATTTGTTAAGGGAATATAGTGAGTTAACTGCTAAAGCGGCCGACTACAGAAATAATTTCAGAAAAAAGAACCGCTGAATACATCACAGATTGTGTCACACGGAAATTAAATTATAACCCTTTTAGCTACAATACTCTCCACTTGTATTAAACTTATCAAAAAAATATTAGTTTTCGCCTGCGGCTTTGCACATGTGGATGTAGATTTTTTTTTATTACTCTCCGTCGGAAACACTACTTTTTTTCGGGATGAAAGGTATTTCATATCATCTTCATTTCATGATGATCTGTTGAGTTTGTAAGGCGTAAAGCGTAACAAACAAAATCACTTTTGCATTTATAATATTACTAAGTAAGGATGATCAGAATCGTTTACGGCAATGGATTTATTTATTCCTGCAATTAAATAAGTATACGTAGTATTTATGATGTTGTCTAAGAGATTATAAGTTGTAAAAAAAATATAAAAATAGTTAAACGCGTATCTAACGTCAATGTGTCACCTGTTATTATATATGTGATCAAAAACATAAATGTGAGTGTAAGGACAATTTCTTTATCGCTGAAAATAGAAAATAAATCAGAGTCAAGTGCTTTTATAATTTAACATGGTTGAACTTCTAATTTAAAAGGACGATTTGAGTTCCTTCATGATACTTAAACGAAATCCTTACGATCATCAGAAAATATTTTATTAAAAATGCCGGTGCATTCCACAACTTTCTTTTTCATTTAATTTATGGTTCTGTCTTTTCGTTTGTGGAATGCACCACCAACCATGTCATGACTTGACAGGCTTACAGATAAACTGTGGTTTATGTTATTTGGCAATATGTAATACTGGCAGCGCGCCGCGGTTTCACCCGCGTAAGTCCCGATCCCGTGAAAGTATAGGAATAAAAAGTAGCCTATGCGTTAATCCAGGTCTCCAGCTATGTACATACCAAGTTTTATCGCAATCGGTTCAGTGGTTTTTGCCTGAAAGAGTAACAAACATCCATCCATACATCCATCCATCCATCCATCCAAACTTTCACATTTATAATATTAGTGGGATATTGCAAACCTAGTTCTTAAGGGAGCAATAATCATCAAAAATTTAAATTTTTGAGTTATGCACACCATCAAATTCCTTATCTCAATATCTACCGACCAACAAACCAGATTTAAAAATATCACAGCTACTCGACGCTAGACGCTAAATTCGCCAACATGGGCTTAAATCAAGTTATTAAAACAAATACACCTACATTTTTAAGCAATAGAGAATACCTAAAAAAACCTTTAAAAATCCTAGAAACATTCAATTTCAGCCCCAAAATATGACTAAATTACAAGATTATTATAATATATTTCTTCTAGAAGCATATAAAACCATAAATCTATACAGAAAACTCCTGAGGGACACAGTAATTAGTTTTTCAACTTTTAGGTTAGTTAGCTTAGTAGGTGTGCGATATTACACTACCGCCAACAATTTTGTAGTGCCCAAACCTTGTTGTAAGTTACTACTTCTACTATGTAGGTAAAATAAGTATATATAAACCTAATCCCACAGCAATAATCTGATAATAACTTCTCCCGAACGAAAAATCTTTATAAAAGTATCTTCAAAGCCTTATACAATTCTAGTGTATGAAACAAAAGGTTTTTTTTCGTGAATAAAAAAATGTGTACAATATTCGGCTGGTTTTTGCGAATATAAACAATAGTGAGTATGTTTCGTAACTTGTTCACTTTGAGCTCCGATTTGGACACAGTTCTCGTTCGTTGCAGAATCAGTGTTATGATGAATTACGAGGATAACAACTAATGGTCGCGTAGATTTCAAAATCAGTTTATACTGACATTACTGAACAAGACAAAAATAACTTGGACTGGCCTGTTGATCTAGTGGTTTGTGACCCTGACTGCTATGGCATAGATTCGATTCCCACCCGAGTATGGGTGTTCTTTGTGTCCGTTGTTTGTATGTTTGTAAAGTCCCCCGCGACACAGGAGTAATTCCTAATGCGGGAGATGTCTTCAAAAAAAAAACTTATATTTAACTTATATTATTACGTTTTATAAAAAACAAACTTAGGCAGGAGTCAAGTCTAATTTATCGGACATCCATTGGACCAAACTGAGAATTCTACCACCTGCTACTTCGAGAACTGGCCTCCAAGTTCCTATTACAACTCGTGACTTGTTACTTCGTAGTTTTAAACACTTTCTACCTACTACACGTGGGAACTCTGCCATACTATACTGAACAAGCCGTAAACGGTATTACGTACATACATAATAATATGTAGGTATTTATTATAATTATTTATTAATTATTTCCATACTACCATACAAATAAATAAAATTGAAGTGTCTGTTTGTAATGTCAAAATAATAGGTTTTTTTTTAAGCTCATACAGTTATTTGCACGATACCTATGAGTAAAAATTAGTTTTTTTTAATTTTTGTCTGTATGTCCGTCTGTTTCTTTCGGTTAATCTGCGGAACAAGTGGACCGATTTCCACGGCACTGTCACAGGCAGATAGCTGGTGTTATAAGGAGTAACTTAGGCTACTTTTATTTTGGAATAAGAATTAGGGATCTGCGCAAAATATACAAATAAGTACATGCGAGCGAAGCCGCGTGGGAACTGATAGACATATATAAGTACGTTATTACATATTGTAGCCAATTAAATAGAACCGCATTAGTAAAGAAAGACAATAAATGAGAAAATACTATTCTGATATTGCTTTGAACAAATTTATTAAGGAGATCTTATTTATGGTTTGCAATTTTCAATATGATTTATCATGATTCTGCGAAAGTTGTCTATAAAATTATATGGCGCATTCCATAATACTCATGATTGGCTATCAAAAAATAAAACAGGGCTCATCAAATCAATTGGTTATTTGTCTTCATCGCATCTGAGTAATGAGGACAAGGAATCGTTTGGTTCGTATAAGGCTGGCTGATATTTATACAACGTAATACTAAGTAGTGAATTGATGGTTCTTGTTATTTCTTACAATCTAATAAAAGTTCATTCAAACGAATAAATAATCAAATAAATGTACATAATGGGCGAGCCATGCTTCGGCACGTATGGACCGGCTCGACCGGAGTGATACCACATCCTCACAGAAAACCAGCCTCATTGCGTTCTGTTTCGCCGAGTGAGTGAGGTTACCGGAGGCCCTAACCCTTGCCTCTCTCCCCTTCTCCCCCTCTTCCCTACTCTCACCCCACTTTTCTACTCTCCCCACTCTTCTTCCCTTCTCCTCCTCTTCCTCCTCTTCCTCCTCTTGAGTAGCAGGTGGCCATGGGTAGCTGTAGTGACTTACCATCAGGTGACCCGACTGCTCGTTTGCCACCTATCCTATGAAATAATAATAATAATAATATATAATAATAACTTCACACATCTCACACACGGCCATCTGATCCCAAACTAGGCGGTGCCTATACTATGGTAACCAGATTGCTGATAAACATACTTATATATTTCTAAATACATACATATTATAGATAAATTACACCCAGACACAGAACAAATGATCTTGCTCATCACACAATTATTTGTCCTGTGTGGGAATCGAACCCACGACCTCTGGCTTAGCAGTCAGGGTCACTAACTACTAGACCAACAGGACAGTCAATAAAATAGATATAAAAAAATACATATTAAAAATATAATAAACGCTAGTGGTAGAGGTGGTTTCCTATATTAATTACTAGCTGTGCCCCGCGGTTGCACCAGCTTTAATTTAAGGAAATGACCTCCCAAATTATATTCCAGTACTTTACGGGAACAGGAATAATAAATAAAGGAACCCTGGGTAAAAGTACTGGAGTCTTATAAAATGTGGGTATGTAATAAGGTACCTCACAGAGCTATCGGTGGCCGGCCAGTGCCCTCCCCCTCATGACAGCCCGCCTTCAGCATCACAAATGCCCTCGTGGTACTTGATCGTTATTTTGTTGCAGAGTTATTTTAAAACTATATCTCTTAAGATATTCATTGAAATCAAATGATGTCAAGGGCAATTTCATTCAAAATTAAATACTTGTGATGAATAACGTATTTATTTGGATAAGGATTAAATCGTGTTTATAAAAACACCTTCGCAGACAATGTATTATTTTAGAACAAATTTGATTACTATAAAAAAGGTTATAGTGAGTCCACCTTAAAAGTATACATATGCTGTCACAGACTTTTTTTTAGAACTTTTAAACGGAAACAACTCCGTCATACATGATTTTTGCGTAACTTTAATCGTTTACGCAGCACACGCAACGGAAGCTCTCAAAGGAATATTTTTTCCCGTTTTTGCAACATACATACTCTATTTTAACATTATTTCCCTAGTAGACGTAACAAAATTATGTCAGCAAAATCTTGTACGAATATTTATTTCCAAGTAATTCAGATATGACACTCAAAGTTCATCTCAAGCCACATTGTTACAGCAGAAACATCAAAACCCGTCCGTACGCATGCAAATTCTTCAAATATAACTTAACTTGAAACAACACAGCGTCATGCAATCTCACAAAGTACACCGGAATTGATACGGGAATGTTCAAGATAATCCCTCCTTTGCGTTCCATTACACGTCTCGCTGTCACCAAGACTCAGTATTGTTTGCCAAGAGCCACTTAGAGCAGTGATTTCAAGGATTTCAACCTAAAATACGGCAGAATTTTCCTGCGTTTCACTGATATGGATGAAAAATTGGAGGTAAGACCTATTTCAACTTGAATTATAATGAGTTTGCGATTCTCGGCAACCATTATGTTCGAGCCTCTTTAGAAATAAGTGTAAAAAGAATTTTAGTTAAAAAAAATAAAGCCTATGTTGAGACCTTTTTTGAGGTATATCTTTTTATTTCTGGAGTTGTTATTAGTCTTATAGATTATTTTCAGAATCTAATGATAATCTGTGTATTTGTGATGAAAGGTTATCGCAAAATGTGATGAGTCGGTTTTTATAGAATATTAAACTATAGTGTTTGCTATCGTATTTTTAAATCATAATGTTGGTTGACGTAAAGCAATGTTGTATTTAAATGTCGATGTATGAAATTTTTGTGGTTGGAATGATCATATTAAGGTTCTTTTACTGAAAATTAGTTATTGATTTATCGGTTACAACACCAAATTGTAAGTTTACAAGCTCACGGTTTCATGTTCGGTAGTGACATTTGTCCAAGTCTAATCGAAAAATGAACAAAGTTCGAGTCGTCTTTACTCGTGTTTCTTTGTTTCAATAAGATGATGATGATGGCGATGATCTGTCAATCTGACATCTTTCTGAGTTTTTCTTCTTCTCCACTATTATGGATTTTACAACTATAATGTATTTTTATTTTTTCTTCTTATTTAAAATTATTATTGCTTACCGAAAATAAAATTTGTAATCTGTAATCAGACTTTAAAAACAAGTAATGAGTATAGTCAATCAGAACTCATAATAACAAATATCTACTAATAAATCAGCTATATAATCATTACTAAACCGACAACAAAACATTTTACCTACAATTTTTTGGTACAAAAGTTTGTATCCCTCCTCAAAAAGAGCAAAACTGTGAATGTACCTTTCCTTTTAACTGACAATGACAATTGGCGTTCTAACGAGAGGAGTGGAGGTGTGCATTCAGTCGATCTAAATGTGCTCACCGAAGCTTAGCCTGCGTCGTTACAAAAGAATGGATCGATAGAGGGAGATAACCAACTATGTAATAGGTTGTGTGGGCTTTAGGAACAGTTTCGGTAATATGGTAGTAACATAGCAAATCAAATCTTTGAGTTATGCGATGATTACACATTTTATTTCACCTCCTTACCAAAAGGTTGCGTAGACTATAGGAAGAGTTTCGGTAATATGATAGTATTTAGCAAATTAAATCTTTGAGACTTGCGATGATTTCATATTTTACTTCACCTCCTTACCAAAAGGTTGCGTAAGCTATAAGAAGAGTTTCAGTAATATGACAGTTTATGGCAAATCAAATCTTTGAGACTTGCGATAATTACATATTTTACTTCACCTCCTTGCCGAACATAATGTAGTATAGGAATTTTTGCTTAATTAACGGATCACCTAAAGTAATAACAATTTATCAATTTACTTTTTTACTTCTGCGATTTTATTAAGCCTTTTGCCTTTGGGTAGTGAATACTAATAAAAGCTGTTCAAAAAAAAATTAGATTATAAAGGTACTTTAAAAATCCCTTTGAGAAATAGAGCTACCTATCTCAAATGTAAGCTCAATAGAGAGACTCGGGTTGGAGTAACTAGGGCGAAGCATCAATAAGTCAATAACTTAATTAATACTGTGCCGAAAAGCGTGGCACTTGGAAAAACATTCTTGATCGTTGGCATCTTGGAACAGTAGAAACTTCCATAAGTATTAATATTTTTAAAAGATATATGGCTGTACTCATGGTATCAGAAATCACACCGATGCGGCAGATAACTTTCCTCCTTGATTAAGAAAAATCCATACAGGTATCTCACAGTACAACTTTATTCCGATACCAACAAAGTTCTAACAGATCACCAGTTCAATGTGCTCAGAATAGTTTCGCGTAAGCATCAGACCATTCCTGTTTCTCACCCAAGAAGACAAGAATATGTTTATTCCAGTGCTGCCAGCAGAGCTTTGTTTGCGAGACGGTAATATAATAGTCTAAGGTGCATAATTTAAACCTGTATATACAAACAAAACAACTAAATATCCCTGACCTGAACAGCTATGAAGTTAAAATGAAAGTTACCGTTTGAATACAAAGTACATGTATGGATTTATTAAGCGTAGAGAGAGTATTACTCAAATTAATGTTCATATTTTTAGTGCTAATTTTTTTGTACCGTTCATTTTAATATTATTATTTCTAAGTACCCCAACGATAAGGAACCGAAAATACAAGGGTGAGTACAACCACACAAATATAGTTGCAGGACAGTTGACGGGTACAATAATAAAGAACAACAAAAGAAAAGATGGATGAACTGCGTGAAACAGGATATGGCTAGAAAGAGAGTAAGCAGTGAAATGATGAATGAAAGACTGGAATGGAAGAACAGAACATAATTGCGCCGACCCCAAATAAAATTGGGAGAAGGGTAGGCAGATGAATGATGAGTTGCAGGCGACCCTTGGTCAAGAATTATTTTTTAATCGTATGGAACAAACCCTTATGGGAAATCTTGGTTTGGTCAAAAAACAAGAGAAGATGAAAAGACAAGTACAAATAGTACAAGTTACGACTATATTTGTCCCTCTTTCACTCTTTTAATCAAATATCAAACATGAACGAGATGTTGTAACAAAAGTTATCAGCAATATTAAACTAGTTAGGTTGAACTCATTTTATTAGAATGTTATTGGCTGTCCAGGAACCGTAATAGGGTAACGCAATTTGGCTGCTCAAATGAATCTTAAAACGTTTGCTATTGTTGTGAATCAATTTCTAACACAAGTGATTTAACCTCGTTAGTTCAACAATAGTCATAATACGCTATTGACCCGATTTATGTTGCTCTTGTGTATTGGCTCTTAAGAACGATATTTTAAACATACCTGATAAGTTTAATTAAATAATGGTGTACTAACAAGCAAATATATGTCGTTTTTTTGATGAATATGACTTTAAATAGTTCTGTTGTTTAGAAAATTCACCATTATTATTAATTAGCCGTCTGTCTAAAACAATTCCTTACGTATCTATCTTTTAAGCCTTTAATAGATAAATTAAGGGCTTAGAACTTCCGTCAGAGTGGCCGAAAAATATAGATTATATATATAGACCACTAAGTTATTGTACATAATATCTCGTTGATATAGACTAAGGAAAGCCTCCTCAACTAGGTCTCCTAAAATGCTATAAAAGATCCAATAACGATAGCGAAAGATAAAATAATCCTTGTTTACCACGACAAGGCAATGTGTTATTTTTTTTTCAGTTGGCCATGGGTTCGTATACGGGTAGCAACAACATTTTTATTTGTTACGTGGTCAAGAAATCGATCATTATGCTAGTATACTGTTTTTTCTTGAGTGGGGTTGACTACCTCCATGGTGAAGTAAATAGTGTTGCAATATGATGATGACGTCGCTGATGGGCTACTAGGGTACGTACTCGTTCGTAGCAAGTTACAAGTAGAATATGTATTAGCGCTGCAGTAGTCTAATTATATCTATTATATCTCTCTAAGTCTCGTGACATACGCTTGTGTGCCGTCGCAGATCAAAAGTTCGTATTCTAGGTTAGGCAAATCGTTTCCATATTTTCCCATTAGGCCGCGAGGTTCTGGACGCGAGGTAGTCGAAACGGGTACTGAGTTTTTCTCTTAGGAATTATTAGTAGTACCATAGAGTCGAAACACTGTTATAGGAAGCTAAAAGTGTAGTTGGTGGATAGTAGGTACATAATTAATTTAATTTTAAATTAATTGAGTAGCAACTATCTGCCACTTTGTTCATATAAGAATCTGCTACTAAAATATCTAATCTATCTTTTTCGGTTACATTACATATTCATGTCCTGCTTTTTAAAAGAAAAAACGTCTAAGGAACCTGATCACGTATTACTGGCGCTCTAGTTACGAGAAATCCTTCGAACTAAACCGAATTGCTTGTGTTAGGACTCTGCGTAATGACCTAGGCGGGGTTTGAACTAGTAACAAAAACCAGCTATTCCAAGCAAAGTATAGTGTATGGTTTCGAAATTCTTGAAATGCATTTATCACTATTTTTTATATGACTAAGATTGCCATCTTAGTCATGACATTGCCGTGTTCGCACGTGGCCCAAGTTATTAAAAAGGGTTCCAGTACCTTTACATACTTGGAACAATGAGACACTAACTCATTGTGATATCTCTCTCCCTAAAGAGCCATTCAACATGAACACAATAGTATACCAGAAAATGCTGTTTAGTTGAGAATTTTTACCCGACTGTCGAACTATGAGCGTATGTTTGTATGCATGTGTATGTGTGTGGAATGCTCTACAGCCTAAACCGTTAATATATTAAAGACATATCGCTACAAAAGTCCACAATGTAATACAGTAACTTAACATTCCACGGTAGCGTGGTGATTGTAATTCATGCGCCCTTCATGTAGGTAAATACCGTGAAACAAATATGTAATGAGAAGGCTCAAATGTTTCTTCGTCACTTAACACAATTTCCTACAAATTGATTAACGATAATATTAATAAGAGAATACAAATACAAAAAGGAGTAATACTAAGACTATAATCAAAGATTTGTTTTTTTATAAAGAAATACAGAATATTAAATAGTTTTTTGCTAAGGCTATCTTTCTACGAAAGAAATATGAGGTATGTACTCGTAAGCGGTGAGCGAGTTGATGCTATTTATTATACCTACATATTTTCACGAAATCTATATTATTCAGTTGAGGGGAAAGATGTGTTACGTTTGATAATATTTATAGTATAGAGTACATATGGGTGCATTTCATATTGCGATAACTATTTATTACGATATCTGTTTAGTATTTTTTATAGTTCTGTTCCTTTTTGAAATAGCTGCAGCACTTTTGCAGTATTTTTCTTCTTCCTTACAATCTTGCTTAGTATGCAAAAACTTTAACATTATTATAACCCTTTTCTATCACAGCTGAAATAAAATAATGTATGAATATAAAGCAATTGTACCGACCGTCACTATTTCTTCAAAATAGTACGTGAAGCAGTTAAAATAAAAAAAGAATAAAAAAATCAACCGAGAAGATGGGTACCGCCTATCAAAATCTTGGAATCCCGTCATCAGCAAATGCCATCGTCAGCGATTGCACCCTCAACATCATTCAGGGGACGTCATGAGTGTAGTGTGTCGAAGTAACGACAGTACGAATAAAAATAAAAATAGTGAAGCTTAGGTAGTTGCTGAAACTCGCACTTCACGGAGGCGTCGTTGAGCTCTCATCAGTCCACTCGTGACCACGATCGGTTCAATTCAATCGAAACGTCGGGTAACCTCCAGGTATTGTACCTTTTAAATATTATCGCGATTATGTCCCGAGTTACACATCTAATAAGCGATTGTATTGGTGGGTTTGAAGCTCATGTAAAGCTTATATAATGGTTAAACAGCATAAGTTAGGATGGCTGGGGCATATGCATGTGCATCAAATGGACGTCACTCGTTTATCAAAAGTGCACTATTGAGCAAAGTTACTATCGCCAACAGAAAGTTGGGAAGACCCAGGTTAACTTTCTAGGACTGCACAAAACACGACATCGTGATTATTGAGATCAAGTCTAAAAGTGGTGAAGGAAGGCTGAAGGATGCTAAACTTATAATTGGTACTGGTGCCAGACTTTAGTTACGAGGGTCGCCTCATCAACGCAGACATCAAACAAACCTCAATTTAGGTGCCAATCATGCGGACGCTACTGTTGCTCCCTTATTGAACTCTACAGTTATTTAATTTAGCCCGAAAGGAAATAGAAAAGAGTAAATAGGAATTGGAAAATTAAAATACGCTGTGTTTACTAACACATTTTGATGTTTTAGAAACCATTAAGTATATATTAGCACTTTTTAGTATCTTCAATACGACTCCACGCTGCCTGCGTACTTATAAAAGCCGATGCGGGCGAGTATGGTGAAGCAGTTCTGATTACGAAGCGATCACCGGCAGTGAAGCAATACTTGCATTGCTTTTTGCCAAGTGAGTGAGGTTACCCGAGGCCCTAATCTTCCTTCTTCCCTCCTCCCCTATCCTCCCCCTCTTCCACCTTTCCCCTACTCCTACTTCAAAGGCCGGCAACGCATTTGTGACGCTTGAGTTGCAGGTGCCCGTGGGCGGCGGTAGTCATTTACCATCAGGTGACCCGTCTGCTCGTTTGCTTCCTATGCCATAAAAAAAAATATAGAAAACATTTTGTATTAAATCATTTAAAAAGTATTGATTGCGCAAAATTGTGTTCTTTTTCATAAATAAATTTATCATACGTAATTGACATTTTACTCGAATCTGTAATACTATCAATGAAGTAGTGTGTACATAAAGGCACTAAAATAACGAACACGTTCAACAAACAGTTTGTTGGTTCACAATAGAATACAGAAATCTATTTGTGTAATAGGTATACCTACTTCACGAATAGCTTTCGAAAATTTTGCTACATTTAAAAGGAAACTGTGTTATTTACTTGTGTTGTTTCACTAGTAGAATACTGATGTGTGGAAAATGAAGCTATATATATGTAAATAAAAGATTCGGACCTATCTACTTTCGTGGGTACGTACACATAAAAGCTTTAGTGTTCACCGTCGATGTTGTAGGCCAGATTTATGACGCACAAATATGACATTTGTGCTACGAATAGTTTCCTTCGAAAGTTTGAACCATTAGGGAATTATCTCCGCAGTATGGGGATTTTGTAAACATGTATCGACGGTCCCTACGTACAAAGCGACATGACCGAAGTCTTGGTTTGCAGG
This sequence comes from Euplagia quadripunctaria, assembly GCA_963859945.1. Classification (NCBI taxonomy): domain Eukaryota; kingdom Metazoa; phylum Arthropoda; class Insecta; order Lepidoptera; family Erebidae; genus Euplagia; species Euplagia quadripunctaria. Next base: position 5,057,010 of record OY982583.1, read on the forward strand.
AGAGCGTTTCAAAGTTTCGAAATAATCTGACGTTAAAAAAAAACAAAATTCTAAGAATAAAATTGGACGTCGTTTAACAAAAAGGATTCAACCTACAAAATTGTCGAAAATGAGTTCAGTATACCAAAATACTCTTTGTAGTCGATACTATCATACCACGAAAACATTCCAAGTGCAACATGCAACATGATAATTTTGATATACTATGACACCATTTTTGACGTGACAACGTCTTATAAATCGCCAGCTGCACGCACGTAAAAATGTCACGTTCCGCCTGAGCCGAACGTGCAAGCGAGAGCGTGGAACAAGCGATAGGGAGCCACGATTGGCCTAAGCGTTCGGATTGTGACGCATCTATCTCTCTTCCACTTCATCGACCGATGCGTCCGAGTAGAATAGAGACAGCGGCAGTACACAACCTACACGTGAACTCTTTTGGCAACTATTTATAAAGTGAAGTGAAAAGTTAATGTGGTTTCCATTATTTATTACAACAACAATTGCGGCAAAAAAGGTAATTAATTCTTGCATTTTAAGAATTTGATAAAATTAAATTAAAAATTAACGTTTTTAACCAGAGTTTGAAAATACTGTGTTTGACGTCATCACGTAAATTATCGTCCGTAAACCGACTTTACAGACAACCAATTTTTTTTTTATCGATAAGGCTTCAAGGTACTTAATTTTTTTATTAAAGAAATCATATTATAAAGAAATAAATCGAAGTAGTAGTTTGATTTGTAACTGGTGACAAAATATTTACTTGGAGTTTATTTCCAAGAAGATTTTAAACCCCTTATTCGAACCTTGAAATTTTTTTTTATCAATTCTACGTGAATAACTTTAGGAATATAATATATAGTTCTTGCATCTGTTAGTTTAAGTGCTAATTTCTTAACAGCTTATCCGATTAAAGTAATATTCCTACTATGTATTTACTTTGTCGAGAACACTGCATTGATAATTACCGGCGCAGCAGACACTACCTATTATTTGTCCTACCTGCATTTCCCACATCCCCTATTTCTCGGCTATTTACCGCACTCAATTCTGTTCTCTTCCATTAAAATTTAAATTGAACCTTATTTGCAAATGGAAGGCTGTTTTATCAGTTTTGTCAGTGTTAAATCTATTTTCAATTAATTGGTGTAAATGGTTTGCGCTCATTCTAATTAGAAAACTACAAATGGTGGTTGGTTGTCTTTGTCCGGTAATGAACTTCGATAGGCCGAATGGTAGACGAATTTATTGAAATAAATAAAAATAGTACTTTAAGGTCATACAGCTGTAACTGTATCGCAAAATTACAGTGCTCCGGTATCCATTAAAGTAGGTGTCGTGTATTGGCACGATTCTGACTTCATACTACAGTGTAAATAGTAATTATTGTGTGTCTTAGGTGTCTGTGAATAAAACATTTTTCTTTCTTTCTTAAATCAATCAACAAGATATTTTGTAGATATTGGCCTTAACTTTTTTATTATTCTATAAAAGTAACGCAATATATAAAAGTAGTTTTAGGGTTTCGTACTTCAAACAAAAAACTGTACCCAGTTTGAATCACTTCACTGCCCATCTGTCTGTCTGTCAAGAATTTCCTCAGAAATGGGACAAGGGATCAACTTGAAATTAACGTGAAATGCATAAAGTTAAGACATTAGGTAAAACTAAGTCAATACAATAAAATACACTTAAGTAAATAAAAAACCTATAGACCACCACTTATAACTATTCCACTACTTGCTTTCCGATAACCTATAGACTCATATTTGGCAAGAATCAAGACCTTACTTATACCGCGTTCCTATAATCAAGAAACGATTCGTTTTACTTATGGATGGAAAAAATGTCCGGTAGCAAAATGAATGTTTTCTTGATTATAGGAACGCATCATTAATCAACGACAATCAAGTGGCATATTAACGTGTGCAAGGACATTTTCTTTCCGGACGTTAAGTGTGCTTAGTGCTAATTTAGGAAATTCGTGAACGATCAACCACTATTAATTTGTACGCAATCCTTAGGTTGCACTTCTACACGCTTGCCGGTTGCGCGGTTATTTCATAAAACTATTTAAAGAACAAACACGGTCCGCCTGTTAGTTAGCGATTACCGAAGTCACATAAATATCATCCCACCCTTTTCACCCGCGTTTATGGTCATTGCTCCGCTCCTAAGAGTCGTAGCGTGATGTTATATAGACTATAACCTTCATCAATGAATACTCTATCCAATACAAAAATATTTTTGAAGTGAAACTTCTTTAGAATCGTTGTGATTTGAAATTCGATGAAACGGAACCATCACGATAAAGTTCCTATTTCCTATAATCTTTGTCTTTGCGCCTGCGTACTACCAATCTTTGTCTTTGCGCCTGCGTACTATATGTCAATGTCAACGTAGTGTAATTTTCGTGCATTTTTTCTTAATATTTTACTTATACTTAATTGATTCTTTACAAATTTACATTTAAATCCAGCCTTAACCTATATTCAAAACGAAGTATTGTTTGTTTTGAAAGTTGTGTACAGTTGTAACTGGACTTCAGGTTTGCTTATTGTTTATTATTAAGGTCATTCTTTGTTTATCTTGATCTGTTTTTCTGAAATTTCACTTCTGCCGTGTGTGAATTGCACACATACACTTTTTTAATCTGATTGCTACTTCCAGAGATTAAGGAGTTTAAACAAACAAACAAACAATCAAACAAAAAACTCTTCAGCTTTATTATTTAGTATAGATTGGTCTTTATTATAAATAATATTTGTTTGGTCGCCATCATCTACGGTGGAGATATTAAGTCTTGAAACTTTTACTTATCTCACTTTATTCTTCTGTCCCACAGTGCCAAAGGTAGAGATAGTGGATGAGCGTGGGCGTCCCCTCCAAGACAAGTTCTACAAAGAAGGCTCAATCATAGAGCTGAGATGCGTTGTGAGCGAGGTGCCGCAGCCCACGAGACAGGTCAACTGGAAGCACGGCTCTAGGCTGCTCAACTATGACACAAAGAGAGGCGGAGTGAGGTAAGTATGAGTTTGAGTGGCTATATTCATTTGTTTTGTATGAATTCACGCCTTACGCCTACTTGACTGATCTAACTTTTAAACTTTCGAGTTCCATGATATATTTAATTATGTATTTATGTGACCACGGCCAGTGCAACCTTGTCGAAACATAAGGCAATTCAGAGAGTTCTCGTATAAAGCGTAAAAGCGGCGGTAGTGTCATGGCTAAGGCGTCAGACTTGCGATGAAATGGTTGCGGGGTTGAACCCAGTGCACTACTACTACTGACGTGAACCCACTCCTAACACAAGCATTAAGCTTAGCTGGAGGGGTTAACAAGAATACTAGTAATGTGTGACCCACGTTATTAGTATTCTTTAAAAAAAAAACACAATGAATAAGTTATTGTAACAAGTTATTATAAAGATGGGGCTCAATTAACTACAGGCAAGGTTCAGACAGTCTTTGATGTCCTTTTTTAATTTTAAACGAAACAGATATTTAATACAGACTACAATGTTTAAGGTCAAGCGAACTAGAAGCTCTCGGTATTATTACTTGTTAATGTAATGAAATATCCCTGTCAGAAGAAAAGTAATTTACGTGACGTACTCTAGTATTTCTGTATAAACAGACGAAGCTCCACTGTGTTACTCTCCGTTTTATCTGCATGTGTAAAAGTTATTTACGAGTTTTATAAAGTGTACTTAAATAAATAATATCCTAATTAAGATTACAACATATAATTACAACGCATTTTGGTGTCAATTCAGCAACAAAAAGTGAGTTCACTTTTATATCTCAAATACGAATTGCGGATAAAACAAAAAATACTCACACGTGTAGAGATTAGATTCAAAATAGTTTACATATTTTAAAATTGGGATTATTGATATTATTATTTTCAATCTAGTTTAAGGCGAGAGCCGTTTATACGGAGGTAAGTACGTCTGTGATATAATATTAATATGAATTGGCAAACTATAAAACTCCAGAACACGAAATGTCATCTTACTCAGCCAACGTATCATAGAAGATTTATTGTTCTATGTGTAAAACTAATATAGGTTTTGACAATCCAACAATGGAAAATGGTGAAGAATGATTTGTGAAGAGCATAGCGTCGATGAAGTGACAATACCTCTTAACTGTGGATATGCTTATTTTACAGAAAAAGGAAAAAACGATTTACCGCTTAGGTTTTGATCACAGAACTTTTAAAAAACTTTTAATGTAATGTTCACACCGTTAAATTAATTAAATTAAATATCCCACAGAAATAAAAACAGTGCATGCGAAATTTAACTTTAAGTCTAATGCATTAAAAAGTCGATTTCAGAAAAAATGTTAGTTAGGAGGTATTGTCACTTCAACGACGATAGGTAACTATTTATACACGTTTTTCGGCTCATCCGAGTTTTATTTTAGTAATCATGAGTGTAAAGGCGTAAAGTTGCGACCTTCTGTTATAAAGAATCCTCTAACTAAATATCTAGTAACGAAAATTACTTTTTTATCTCGTACTACCCTAATGTAACTATAATAGTCCATTTCTCCTCCGAATAAGCAAAAAGATAAGTATCAGAACAGCTGAAAATTCGAATAGAAGTAGTATCATTATATTTCTGTTACAATTTTTTGTTGTCTATCTGAGCTTTAACAACTTTCGGTATTCTGATTTTTTAACAAAAAATCACTTTGTACTAAATAAAATATTACTTTTGTATTGATTATTTCCATACAAAGGTTACATTTATTAACTAGCGCTACCCGGCTAGGCTACCGTGTCAGAATAATAATAATATTTACTATATTACTCTTTTAAAGTAGATTCTACTGTAGGTGAAGGTAAAAGCATGGCCTATCATTTTGTAGAAATATGTGACTGCAGACTATAGAAATTTGTATAAATAATTTATATTCTACAAAATTCTAGCAAAAGATATTATCCACTTAAATGTGAAAACGATAAGTAGAAATTACTTACAGCATTATTTAAAACATTGAAGCTAATTTACATTGTTACGCTGACGTAATTTATTAGTCTCTAAAGCGTTTTAGAATATTTTAGTCAATATACTTCTAAACTAATAGTAAAGTATGATGATACACTAAAGTCATTGTTGTTTACTTGAGTTCAATAACGTATTTGTGATATTAAGTATATTTTATTATATACCAAAGAAACTACGGATAAAGAGAATTTTTATTCATTCAACCGTTTTCGGGTTGCGATGTAATGCCCCTTTTTTCTTTGTAAGCAGGCACATATTAGGCATGACTTGCACTCGGCCAGGCTGTTTCATGTAGAACTCAAAGGTTTTCTCACTATGTTTGTCTATATCTTTAAGTAATTATTAATTTTTAAAACCACTTGAGATTTGAATAGTCAGAAGTGTGCGACCACTAATCAAATGCGAACTGGGCCGAGACGCCAATTTATTGTTAGACTACTCAGTGCTATACGTACACCTATTAATTCATCTAACATTATCAATTACACTATGTGTGGATTGAATATTTTAGAGGATCTATGTAGTTAATATATCTTCTAATCTAATCTTCTAAATATTATGAATGTTAGGCTTTCAGGAATAGTTTTCTGATATGAATGAGTCTAGGTCATCCCCATCAGAAAACTGTGGTAAGATAGCTATCCTTTTCTCCGTTTATAGCCACCACTGGTGGTCACGTGAGGGTAAGATAGGGTTGGTAACACACAATATTGGTGTTGGACGTGTTTGTAAGTTTTACAGTCAACCCAGTAGCTTTTTTGCGGTATGACTGGTTTATCCTAGGCTTGGCAAACCCCAAAATTGTATTCTAATTTCTGCCTCTGACTGATCTTTTTTTTAAAAAATCGGATAAACTCTCTTCTCTATATATTTTTTTTTATGGTATAGGGGACAAACGAGCAGACGGGTCACCTGATAACTCGAGAGTCACAAGTGCGTTGCCGCCCTTTAAGGTGGGAGTAGGAGAAGAGGGGAGAGAGGGGAGAAGGAATGGTTAGGGCCTCCGGTAACCTCACTCACGCGGGGAAATGCAATGCAAGCATGGCTTCATTGCCAGTTTTCTGCGAGGCCGTGGTATCGAGCGGAGTCGAGCCGGAGCATGGCTCTCCCACGTAAATTATATGTAAAATTAAAGTAAAATTATCAAAACTTTAGATTCCGATAAAGTTATTATGACTATATTATTATTTTAGGCAAATTTAGAAATATCTAACTATTTTGTAAAACGTCACCTGCAAAGTAATTTGATTCGCATTTATATGAATAAATATGTTTTTTACTGTACCTATGTCTAAAAAACATCCCTGTAACCTATTTAGGTGTGACTGGTCAAACCCCGATTTGATCATATTTCACAGTGTGTGTCCAATTTGGTGTCTCCTAAATTCGTTTGTCAAAGGCCGAACAAGCTATTGGTTTGGACTTTAACTTCTTGTTAGACCTTATGTATGAATAGCCACACGTAAGATCGCTGTCTTTGTTGTTTTGTCTGTAATACAGGCACTAAATACAGCAATAAAAACAAAGAACATTTATTTTATCAAGCTCATATTTATGTCATATCATGCTATAAATTACTGCCGATATCAGGCAGCCTAAAATTGGTGCTAAATTATAATATTTGTTTTGGAAGCATTTACTATCTGGATTTATTGGGGCCATATTTAATTGGTACAGTTTTGAGATTGTCAACAGCTTCCGTTGAGTATAATAAATTGGTTTTAAGCCTGTTGTGATTAAAATCAATTAGTCTATAACGATAAAATAATAATAATTCTTTATTTCCAAAAAAAATGACTTAGTGATTTCAAAAAAATTTCAACATTTTGTATGTTGAAGTTCATGTAAACAACATTAAATTCTCTGACTCCGAAACTAGGTTTATTACCTGTGACTTGGGAGTCAGTGTTCCTCCAATAATACATTGAAATTTATTGCATTCAGTGAAAAATGACGGAAACAAAGATTAGAGTTACTGCATACGATAGAAGAGATGTTCACCTGTTAAAGACTTGTGTACGCGTCTGTATCTACGTGCCTGGTTGTGTGTGTGTGTGTGCGCGCGTATGCGTGCGTGTGTGTATGTGCTCGTGTGTGTGCGTCTATGTGCGTGCATGTGTGTACGTCTGGGCATGTGTATGTGTATAGTCTATATGTATTTGTTTTAAGATGGGCAAATAATTTATTTTTCTATTTCGTCATAGCTTTGTTCCATCAACAGGTATAAGGTGAAAATGGTTTTTAAACCATAGTAAACTATGTACAATGTAAAGCGTGACTTCATTGCTTAAAATTCAATTGAGGGAATGAGAGATGACTAGTTCTCTTGTTATTCAGATGTTATTGTCTCAGAAGACGCATGGGATACAGGAAAGTGCTGAATTGTCCTCGGATTTTATTTTCATGGACCTGCTTAGGTTAATACAAGACGAATGCACCAGTTAAAGAAGTGTATAAATGTAAATGATATGCCACAGATATATAATAACAACATGGCCTTATAAACAACACAGGCTGATTTGTTATCGTCCGGAGCTTAAAAAAGTTTTCTGATCTTGGTATTCAGAATGTTATAGAAAGGTGTGGTCGTATTAGTAGACACCCAAACAGAAAATTTTGAATACAGAAATGGTATTTTGAAACTGACAGATTGAACTTGAAAATTGTCCGATAAAGCTAATATTTTGTATGTGTATATGCTGACATGAATGAAAATATGCGTATTCAATACCAAAGATGTTGATGGGTATGTCCAGATTTTTCTAAAACTGTGTGCTTGAAATAGTAAAAAAACAAAATCATTGCAATTGACATGAAAGTTTATACGTTGTTTAGAAATATGCTTCTAAACTACAAAAAAACATACTCCAAAGAAAAAAACATACTCCAAAGAAAAAAGTTCAAAGTTTTTTTAACTTAAATCACCTATTTGTCAGCTACACATAACGCTCCTAATATTTGAACACATCTTTCTGTAACACGATGTATATATGAGAATCCCTTAAGATCCCTGAAGTGTGTCTGCAACCCTTTTGGCGATTGAATTTTTTATGCTTTCAAAGTTTCTTTTTGCATTTAAATAAATATTTAACTCGAACAAACCCAACAACTTATCTGCTTAACACTAGAACAACAAAAGTTGACTTTAAAATTATTCAGATTAATTTACTTTAAATTGAATGTCTGGGATGTTTTCTTATTAATTGGTTGAATAGCACCGACCAATTTTGTTGGCAGATGAATTAACAAGGAATTTTGATTGTTCAAGAAAGGGTCGATCTCCATTTTAATTCGTCTGACTAGGAAAATTTGAAATTGCTAGCGTTGGTGTCATTTAAATTGGTGATGGCAGAATGTCATTTTCGGTATTTGTAATGAAAGGGACAAATTGGTGAGTAAGGGGATTAAAATGTTGTTGGTATTTATTTAAATTCGATTTTCTTGTATTTTGACCTCTTCATGGGCTAGTAGATTGGATATTACAACTTCTTTTAGCGTGTTAATGTCCCTTACATTAACACGCTAAAAGAAGTTGTAATAACCATGAAGTGATGTTTTTATATATAGTTCTACTGTTTCTCTAGCGCACTTTTAGTTGCCTGCTGCAACATGAACTTATTTAGTTAAAATAAAAAGATCCGTTATTGGTATCAATACTAATTAAAGATATGATGTAATGTACTGCCGTAATCACGTGTGTATTTTGAGGATGCCCGAATAGTTTAGACAGATAGGTCTCTTCACCTCTTGATAAAGACCCTCTCTCGGGTCTGAAACTCGTCGAGCATCCTCTAAAGATATACATAAAAACACCGTACACCGTAACCGCAAAATTATTTTATGACATTTTAAAGTTTTTAAAAAGTTGCATATGAGCATTGACGTTAAAAGTTTTACTATTATCGATGTAACTCATCTACCAGTGCTACGAGAATTTAATTGTTAAAACTATTGTATAAATCTTCAAGCATGGTTTGGCTGCGTAATGGTGGATAAAGACTTGGGATTTGCCTGATGTATATCCACAGAACACGGACGGCAATTAGACCTCTGTCACACTCTATATTTGCGTGCAATAATAGCTCACTGACCGCGGCCTATTCTCGGTAGAATAGACACGTTCCAATACTATTAACGACAATACAGTACAACCGACTTACCACAATACATCCGACCGCACTTAAACACAAAACTAGAAACTTGAACACGTTTAGACTGTTTTTATTCTTTTAATTTAGAAATATCCTTTACGCACCCCATTCATGTTAAAAAATTAAAAGGACCAAATTTTTAAAGAAATGTTGCTGAATTAATACAACAATTCTTGGATTTAAAATAATTTCAAGTAATTAAGTGTGTCTATTACAGTAGACTGGTGCTACAGGCTTCAGCGGTAGCAGTTACAGTTTTATATAAATTATACAATAAGTGTATTACTGTATAATCAAAGAAATATATCTTATTACTTTAAAGGAGCAATTCTTTTATGCATGTCTTTATATTTCGGGGATCTCTTAAACGGCTCTAACGATTTTGATGAAATTTTGTATACAGATACAGTTTTGCATTTTAAGTTCAACTGCATAGTTGTATTTCCTGAAAAACGCAATTTTACAAAAAACATGACGGTTTTACAAAAAGCTACCGAGCGTAGCTCAGTCTCCCAGGTACTTAATTGATAAACGTAAAAAGCAAAAACATTAGTATGTAATTAGTAGTGTAATGTATATAATTATTTACATTCTATTTCTATAATAAGTCTATTTCAGTAATTAGATGTATATGAAATGGAAAAAGGTGTATTTCCGGTTTAAACCAGCTCTGTTCCAAGTTAGCAAATCTAGATCCAGAATCAAATCTAAAAACGTAATGTAACCGCTTGCGGCAAATATTCCCGTAGAAGAAATCTTCACTATTCCGACATCTCTGATTACAAGATTGCTATCACGCTGTAATAAGAGTCTTGGACAATAACGAAGCTTAGGTAATAAGCTTCTTTGCTAAATTACTTTTAAAGGGAACTCTCGGCATATGCTGGGGATAATGTCAGGGTTTTTCATTTCATATTTCTTCTAATTAAAAACTGTCGTCATCCATTTCTTGTTCAAGTTCTATATCAATTTTTAAATGACTTTAACTATACAAAACATGTACCAAAGTCTATCTGATACTGAAATAAACATTTTATCATTAACACGAAATGCAGATGAGCTTCATGATTTTGTTTGGATGGAAGATTCCGTGGGAATTGAAGCGTGGGAAAAAAACCGGAGCGACCGGGGCCTGTTGGTCTATTGGTTAGTGATCCTGTTTACTGAGCTAAAGTCGTAGTTTCGGTTTTTTCGCAATTATTTGTGCTGGATGCACAGCCAATTGATTGTGTGATGAGCACGATCATTTGTTCTGTGTCTGTATGTAATTTATCTATAATATGTATATATTGTCACGCCTTTGTGGCATACTATAGTTACTGACAGGTGATATTCTGTACTGCATTATATAGAACTGTTTTAAAACGTAAAAATGACAGAATAGGTGGATGTCGGATGAGAGCGACCGTAGATGTCAGAACGGTTCGCCGAAGAAATATAAAAATGTGATCAAGATAATAATTATATTGTATTATCAATTTTAAATGTGAAAAGCTTGCTGACTGATTATAGCCTTACGAGCTAGTTAGTGTTTCAATTATTCTCCTTTCACCACCGACCCTGAAGTCCCGGTGTCCGAGCTACGTTACCCCGGTCACAGCAATATTTAGTAATAAATAAGTACGTTTATCAGTAGTCTGGTTACCGTAGTAGAGGCTCTGCCTAGTTTGGGATCAGACGGCCGTGTGTAAGGTACCTCAAGTTATAGTTATTATTAATCTATATGAGGAAGAATAGGGTTAGGAGCATGCAAATGATACCAGTGATGTTCCGACAGCCACATACCCATAACCTTTGCCATGTCGGCAGTGATATTAATGTTTTACTATTATTGCTGCTATTTTAAGCCATGTTAGATTTGGGCGTGGTCACCTTTACAATCAATCGGGTTGTCTTGCTTTGTCTTTAAAGCAAACAAGTTTATACAAATGTTTCTGTTGTTCAGATAGGTCCCCTTAAATACGCCTTCTGAAATTACTAGTACAAACAACGACCCCAAGCGGCTTAATACAGCAGTATACGCAATAAACGAAATTAGATAATTATTGTACCCAAGTAGAACCATAAACCTATATAAAATACTACCCATAGCATTGCGACAGATTGTCAGTCCATCGTCCATCTGCCAGTACTCCAGTAATTTTCCTCAGACATTTACGACTTCCAACGTCATTATGTCCAGCTGCTGCTACAGTTTTTCCTCTTGCTATTCCGGGGGAAATGAAACGTTCTCACTTTGACCTTATTAGTACAATAACTAGTTTCTGAAGTTGTGGTATAATTCGTACTAAACCGGTATGTAATTTATTGATTTTTAAAAATTGCCATCTCCTAGCAAGTGCTCATTCTCTGAAAAATATCGTTAATTTTTTATACTTACCTATAAATTATACCTTGTTAATTGGGTTTTTGAAAAAAAATGTAATTAACGGAAATATCAAATTAGGTATATAAGTTTTATAGAAAAACTATTTTTAGTTTTTTTTCGCTAATATTTAATTTCAAAAACTATTTAACAGATTCTGAAATTAATAATTGAAGACGACAAAGCATCATTTACTTTGAGTTTGTCCACTCACGAACATGGCAATAATTCTATTGCCATCTTTGGAGTGGACAAACTAAGGCTAAAACCCAACAAACAGTTACTGACAGGCAAAGCAAATCGAATTCCCTCGACACAAAAGTTTGCTAACAAGCGCACCTCGAAATCAAACTTTTCGTATTGCAGGTATAATTTCCAAACATGTTATAAATACACATACATGGATAGACATATTGTCGCCCCTGTTTGGTAATCACTCAAAAGTTATTTTCTTGGAGATCGTAAGATTACTTATTCTTAAACTTTCGCGAATTATATGAATATTAGATGTGTTGATAGATGTGTAGATTTACAATCTACACATGTGAAATACAGCCATGTTGTAACAATTAATAACTATTAAATTTATACCTTAAACTAGCAACCCGCCCCGGTTTCGCACGGGTAGCACAGACATCTTCAACAACCATCATCATATTTCCACCAATACACACAAAACCTTAACAAATAATATACTTAAACCTTCCTCATGAATCGTTCTATCTATTGTTGAAAACCGCATGAAAATCCGTTCAGTAGTTTTTGAATCGTGAACAGACAGAGATGCGGTGGAGGACTTTGTTTTATAATATATAGTGATACAGCCTGTTAAAGGGTTCAGAAATATTCCATCCTGGGGTCCCACGAGTGAAGGCAGATTTAGACTTTTCTATTGAAAGCGCTGTGTTTTCAACCTTAAACATAGAGCCTTAAATTATATATTAAGATGAAAAAAAATCTTTCTAAAATACAACACCTAAAAATTTTATAATTAATTTGCTACCTAATAACAAACTAAGGCAGATTTGGCGCCAAGCCATTAAAGGGTTGCCACAGAAAATATGTTTAACAAGGGTCGAGGAGAAGTTTTACCCAAACAATAGTTTTCTAAGTATTTCCATTGTCTTGAATATTGAGTGGTATTACACAGAATTATGTTGTGTATTGTGTTGTTTTAGGAAAGGATAAGTATCTTTTGGTTTGTATTTTAATTAACCCAGGAGTTTGTTGTTGACTTGTAGATAAGACTGATTAATGCTATAGGCTTAGTGTTATGGTAAAATATAAAACTTTAAATAGTTTATTAGGTAGCATACCTCATTTTATTAAATTCACTTTGTTAATAATTTCAAGAGGATCCACTCTTGAAAGTATTTCCGTAGCCTTGACCACAGACTTCTAGCTTCTTCTGGTATCAAATACAGGATATTCTTCTAACGCTGATCTTAAAATAACACCACTTGGTATATACTTTGCATAATTAGGTGGACACCAACATCTCTGTACTAATCTACGTTTCATACTTCTAATTACAGATATCGAACAAGTATAAATATAACGTCACTAGTTCTAACAAATAATAAAAAGATAAAAAAAGATAGACTGTTTGTGCCAAAATAAATAGGAAAAAAAAGAATTTATACTATAGAATCACTCCTAACTTAGCGCATCATCCCAGCGGTGTATATATCTTAAAATCACTCGTTTTTCAGCTCGACAGAATACTACCAATACCATCAAACTTCTTTCTTTTCTCCATGATTTCAAAGGTCACAGTTTAATCTTTCTATATAAATACATGAAATATAAACACATGACTACGAGCCAATTAAATGAAACGCATATTCAGTTCCCTTCTTAGCTTCAATTGTATTATTATGTCATTGTTGTGCTATGACAGTATTACGAGGTTTGCAATACTCAGCGGTTTAAGTAAGTTAAACAGCCCACTTGGCGTTTTCCTTTTTAATTGGATGTCCTTGGCTGGCTACTATAGTGAGTAAAGAGGAAACCTCGTTTTGATCACCCGCAGCCACAAACAAGCCAAAAATTGCTAGCTTGCAGTATTTAGATACGGGTTTTAATTACCATTATAATCGGTAGTCGCCGATCGATCAGTAGAGTGAACTCTGAGACTTTTGTACCTTTAATGTTTATCTCTAAATATATAGCTTAAAAATTTGACTACCAACAAATACCAAAACAATGCTGATCAGTAAGATGAGTACCAAGCCATTCAGGTATCTATGGCAATGAAAAAGCCGATGAACTCGATAGAGCTGGGGCAGACAGCCGACGGCATGGACCGTAACATTATGTGGCATCACCAAACAGCGAGCTTATTAAACCATAAACGCCCAATATACATCAATGGCAATTCAGATATGGAAGACCACGACTGATCTATCATCTAAGACACTCGAAAGCCTTAATACAGGGTTATGATAATAAAGTATCAAAAAAATTCCTGGAGCTCAAAAGATACAAAACTTGTGCAGTAACAAGAATTCTCACCGGACACTATAAACTGGACAAACATATGTTCAACCTTAAGTTGGGCGAGAACACAATATGCAGATTCTGTCGAAAGGCAGAAGAAACTGCACTGCATATTCTATGCTTTTGTGGCCCACTAATGCGCCACCGAAATATTAACCAAGGATTGCACATCATGTAACCGCAGGAAATAGAAACAATAACTGCTGATAGGATCTGGAGGCTTCTCGAAGCCATAAGTCTGAGCAGTGAACTGTAAAGCAAAAGTGCGCTACAAAAGACCAGAAATGGTCGAGGTAGCACTAGGCACTTAAAATAATAATAATAATGTTGATCAGTGCAGATCTTGATAACTTAAACTGTCTTCGTAGGATTAAGACACATAGTTCATCTATGTACCAAATGTGCATAAATTTGAAACAAAAATATCCTCCCTGTAACCGGAGCAATCTCGTCCGCAAAAGTATCTGTGCCAGCATAAAAAAGGTGTTCCTTCCTATTTTCCCTGGTAAAAAGCTCACTGAGCTGAGCAACCTGTATCTAAACCAGGCCTGATATTTCATCTAGGCTGCAGGCAGTGGCAGGTCATGAGATAGATTAACTGTGAGTAACACTTCTCTACGTTGTAATCAGCGGTTCCAATAACTGCTTAGGCTTAGACTAGTCAAGCGAATGTGTATAATTGTATTGCCTAATTGTTACTATCATCATATAAAAATGATTTTGTTACAACTAAAACAGGGTATCAGAAGTTTATTCACTATCCAGTTAATAACAGAAACACTCACTCAAAGGGGAAGCAACCCTGTCGAGTTTAATTAAAATGTTAAGTCAAGCGGGTAGGTACTGTATCTGTGAGAACCCATAACAAAAGCGGAGTCGTAACTATGTTACAAGGCTCCTTTATAAGTATGTGTGTACTCCCATGACATTGTGATAATTGAGGACATTCATATCCAGGAATTAGAGAGTAGATGGTTTCTATAAATATTTTAATTACGTAAAGGTTGATTACTGTATTAAACCTTACTTACTGATTCTTAATGTGATTGCTGCAATTAATACTGATCAAAGCAGATAGCCTTGAGTTTTTTTCCTTATTTTCGTACTGGTTCAAAGGCCTTATTCTTACTAATATTAGCTTTCGTTCAGAAAGAAAAAAAACTATCCCTGAGGGACAGAAAAATAACTTTGACGTGAGCGAAGCCGCGGAAAAAAAAACTTGGTCTTATTACGTCTGCGAGATACTAAATAAGTATGTTATATTTTTTGTTCCTATTTCTTTCTTTCAGTTGCCTTCACTGACTTCTATGTTTTTTAATGCATATTTTATTTTTTTTAAAGTATTGTATCTTTTCAGTAAAATATCTGGTTTTCAGCCTTTTTATCTCATTTTATTAAGCTTCTTCACTAAAACTTCCTACCTTCATCTTATTCAATTTTACATTTTCTCGTTGATAAGCATGCTTACGTAACAAATCAGTATTAGCTTATTGGAATTAGCAAATAATGTTTACGTTTATTCATTGCTTAAGCCGAGAATTAATGCTTTCAAATTATTCAATCAAAACACATCAAACACATAAATAGTCCGTAATCACGGTCTCCAGGGTTCATCAACGGCTAGACAGCTCGCGTAAATTGACACATTTAAGTGACATGGTAGTATTCCGGGTAATAATTCCTCTTTAAGTAAGGTTGAAATTCTAACTAAGCGGAGAGCGGATATGAAGAAATACTTAATTAAAGTTCTTTTTATTTTATTCTAGCCTCCAGGTCAGCTTAAAGTAAAGATGAATTTTAGAATTTTATCATGTGCAACATTCTGATCCAAAATCATAAGATTGTAAGGGTAAAAAGTACATTCAAAACTGTTAACTTGAGTCAGGGCACAGCAGATTTCGTGGGAAAAACTCTTGAGAGGACCGCGATTAGTCAACAGTTTATCACAGCAAATGACACAATTCAAGACGACGGTTATCGCTAACAAGATCAAAAGGTCGAATATACATTTTGACAGGAGTTTCATTACCACCTTTCTTTCTTTACATGGAAGAATTATTTATCGGCGGCGAAACGATGGTAAACTAGGACATAAAATGCACTTAAAACCTTGTATAATCGCTCCAAATTACATGGTTCAAGTTGAATCCTTTGTGTCCTTTAATCATTGAATAAACTAAGAAAATAAATGGACACTTTAAATCCCTGTGACTTGCAACTACAATACCAAACCATAAAGATAACAATCATAGTTAACAGACTTAGGCGAGATGAAGCAAAGCTTAAATAATTTTTCTTAAAGAAGACAACGGAAAATATAGCTGCTATTATGTACTTGGTATCTTTCCAACGGGAAAGCGAATATTTAAATGATGTGACATTATCAAGCCCGCTCCGCTACACTAAAACACACCCCTTATAATTAGGTCTTGCTGTTACATGTACGAAACATTCCTATAAGTACTTCTACTCTCTGGGATTTGGAGGACACATTTAATGGCCAATCTGTGATGTAGTAGAAATTTGAGTAGTAATCTTGTATGTGGTTGATGTAATAATCTTGTAGACGTTCACAATGGAGCATAACACTGTTTATGTATACATATAGCAATATACATAATCGAAGGAGATATAAGAATCGTTAATTTTTTGGGTACATTGAGTCTTAAATCAGAGCGCCATTTTGTTTTAAATCTATCATCGACGAATCGATCGAAGACTATATCGAGATTTTTTTTTTTTGAATTGAAGAAATAAACAAAATTATATTATTCTCTTGAATGTTTATTGTTTAAGGTACCACTATCTTGTCACAAAAGTATACAGCCGAACATAGAATCTCCTCGAACCCTGAACATCAATGTTGTTTAATTTAAAACAAAAATAACAAACACTACATGTGTCCTCAATTTATGAGGGTTTCCCAAGTTTTCCCTCCGATGCCATCTTCAGATCCGGACTTGGTGACAATGACCACCGTAGGAGTATACCCCTTAAAAAAAAAAAAAAAAAATTAATAGACGGAAATATTGGTGAACATACATAAAAAAAATACATACAGCCAAACGTTGAACCCCCTCAGGATTGACATAAGCTAAAGAAGTAACACGTGACAAAGCGGAAACATTTTTGAAACGGTAGACAAGTGACACTTTTGACAATCGCTCTCGGCACGAAGCGTTCGTTACGGAGCGAACGTTAACGCCTTGAAGTAAACGAAACAAAATGGCAATTTTAACAATCAGCTGGTTATTGACTTAGTGATAATTGTTCAAATTTCTATAAAATGCACTTGTTGCAACATTTGTAGGCTGCCCATAACTAAGAATTTTACTTACAATAAACTTAGAACATAGTACACTCTTTTCGATGTTCCCCTTGATGAGATGTCGGATGTGTAAATTTGGCTCAACTCTCTCCTCCCCCCACTAATCTCACGTGAGGGTTTTTTAAACTACGTATTATTGTGTAAATAAATTATCTGTGATTGCGTTGGATTTATTAAAAAAAATATTATTTAAGACTAGTGAAAAATCTAGACTTACAGTCAGAACATCGAATAATAAAACATTTAATTGGGAACTACTTAAAACTCACGAGGGGTCTTAAAACTGCGTTTTTATAGTTTCATGCATGCATGCATGCATGAAACAATATAGTACTGTAGCATCGGACCTTCTTCGGCGCAGAGCGAACATGGCTGGTAGCGCAAAGTTCGAATAATATCAAACTGTGATTTTATTTGTATAGATTCGAATTAGGACAGAAGACTCTCGCCGCAGCCAGCAGACATAGACATCTGTTAAGCGGCTCTCCTTCGACTAAGTGAATTTAAAGTATATGAATTTATTGCAAAGCCTTCAACTTTAAAAATATAAAGTATTGGAGTTTTGTGAACGACTCTTCATTCTTCTTCCCCACACTTTAACACCACGAGCCGACTTACCTCTCTGTCAAGCGAGGAATTTTACAGTATTGTGTACAGACACACTGTACAGAATCCATCTTACCTACAAACTGTAAAGCAATTAATAGTAAGTCAGCAATATTCGTTGAACCGAAACCTATTGGTCTAGTGCTTAGTGATCCTGACTGCTAAGCCAGGGTTCGTGGGTTTGATTCCCACCCAGAATTAATAATTGTATGATGAGCACGATCATTTGTTCTGTATCTGGGTGTATAATATGTATGTATTTAGTCATATATAAGTATGTTTATCAGCAGTCTGGTTACCATAGTACAGGCTCTGCCTAGTTTGGGATCAGACGGCCGTGTGTGAGATGTATAAAGTTAAGAAGTTATTATCATAGAAATGTTTTGACTAGGGTATAATCGGGGCATAAATATGGATCCGATGCTTATATTACAACTTGATACATACCTGTATATTTCTAGAAAAATAAACACAATTCACTAATGACCGAAATATTCTTATAACATAATCTGAAATGTTTTCTAGGTCGAAATTGTTTCGCTCATTTATTTTTTACAGTGACTGAATTGGGATAGCAATCTCTTGGCACAGGTGACTATTTGTCAGCCTGTCAACTGCCTGTCATTGGCGAAGCTAGTGAAATTGCACGGATGATAGAATAAATTGTTTTTTCGAGCGTATAGTATAGATATAATATGGCAAATAATGCCTAATTTTGGCACACTCTAGAGCCAACCTTTGTGTCATTAGACTCGTCTCAATTGTAGGAGTGACATAGGCCACAACATTTTGCTTTTTAGTCAGTATTCCCAAAGCAGTCGGGCTTTTGTTTAATTTAATAATATAATTGTCTTTTTAATAGGTATCATGTTTTTTACTAAAAAGACATGTCCATAACTTAGAAGCAGAACCCAATAGGACTAATTTTGATGTAACACATAGATAGTTTTATATGAACTTTACATAACACCGTTACTATCCAGCACGCCATCTCAACTTATTCTGCATCGCGATATGAATGTTCTGACACTGATTGTTACTTAAATGCTGAGTGTGAGATGTGTGAAGTTATTACTATTATATACTGTTGGTATATGTCTTAAAATACTTAACTATGATTGACATTCATTCATTCGTGGGAGAGCCATGCTTTGGCACGTGTGGGCTGGCTCGACCGGAGTAATACCACGGCCTCACGGAAAACCGGCAGTGAAGCAATATTTCATTGTTTTTTGCCGAGTGAGTGAAGTTACCGGAGGCCTTAACCCTTCCCTCCCCCCCTTCCCCTTTCCCTAACTCACCCCCTCTTCCCCTTTTCCCTACTCTCACCTCAAAGGCCCTTCAACGCACTTATGACTCTTGAGATGCAGGTGCCCATGGGCGGCGGTAGACACTTACCATCAGGTCAGCCATCTGCTCGTTTGCCCCCCTATAGCATAACAAAAACATTTGAAAAATTCTTACATTTTTTATACCACTGAAGTAGAAACAAGCATACGCAAAATCTAAAAGCAACCTAGTGTCGTCCTTAGCCTGTGAACAGGCTTGTTGAGCAGGATGTCCTTTTCGTTTTAATATTATATATCCTTAAAAATACCCAGATTCCGGGACATTTACATTGTGGAATTACGCTGTAATGGTTTTTCAAAGAGACCACGGCATTTGGTTTTTCAAAACAGGTATTGAAATATTTTTACGAGTTCGCATCTGTTACGATGTCCCTTAACATTTAACCTCAGGCAGGTGGTATGCCTATTAGTGGTTTAAAAAATGTTAAAATGTTTTCGTACGTATAACAAAGGTCGTGTTGTATTTGTTTGTTCAAACTCAGATTGTTTGTTTATGTAATTGTATCTAATAGCGAAACCGTGCGGAGGAGTGTTGAGTGTTGTTTATGCGAACATAACGGCGCAGCAATCAGCCTTTCAAAGGATTATTTTGGGCTTATTTGTTGAAGGTTTATTTTGTTGTTCCATTATTATCATAAAATGTGGTTTAGCTATTATGTAGGAAGACTTAATTAGGAAGTACGAAAATAAGTTTTAATTAACGAAAACGTTGTCTAAAAAGGCTATCGTTGCAGTCTTAGAAAAATGAGTAAAATAGACAAATAAAGACCTGTAACCTACATTAGATTGTTTTGTTGCTTGCTAAAGCTCTATGGACACTACTCGAGTTGGGAACATGTCAATCAAATCGCAAATTATGAAAACCCATATGTTATATATAAGTTGTTCATCAACAAACGCTTACCATACGCAAACTGTGTGCTTTTTTATCAATTTCTCTGTAAAAGAAGAGATCTAAAACTAATAAGAACTTTGAACGTACACGTAATCTCTATTAAAAAGGAATTATGGTGTGATATCTATTTGGTGAATTTTTAGGGTCTGATTATATTATTAAACTACAGAATATGGCACCAATTTATTACGTGAATACTAGGTGCATCCAATTTAACCGATATCAACTTTGCTCTTGTGATAATTAAATCGGGGATTTTTTTATGATCCCACCTGGCATTTGCTAGTTTAATAAACTTAATAGTTAATAAGTAAGAAGGTCTGGTTTTCAGTGAGTTTTTAATCCGTTCCTAAAAGAAGCTCGCTTTAATTGTTATTTTTTTAAATTCGTGTAGGTTGCGATAGTCGTTATTTTTCAGACACAAGCCTTATTTTTCAGACCTTACCTCCAAAGTGTAATATGATTCGTTTAGTACTTATAAATATATAAGAAAATCTGAAGATTGTAACTTTGAATAATTTTATATTAAATTTTTAAATTTAGAGATTTATTCCTGAGAACTTTTGGGAGGTTAACAAAAAATGATTTATGATTTTTTTAAGGTGCCGCACCTAAACAGAACGGAACGTCCGTATGTCTGTCAGCGAGCTGTATGTCATTTAACGTAATATTTACTTACCTTTTACGGGATATTAGCAATTTTATTCGATCTTTAACGACCGATTTCTTCACTCGCATAGCCGTATATACTAGATTTGTCATTTGTTTCACTCACTCACACAGTCTAGTCACCACATGTATGAAAATATAAATTACTAGCTCTCTAATTTTATCTTACATTGAAAGTATTTTTTTTTGGTATGCCATGTTCTTTTCTGCACCCATGACTAGGTTTATCAAAAATTTCATGATGATGGGTTGAGTAGTTAAGTTAAGGCATGAAAGCGTAACAAACAAACTTACATTCGAATTTATAACATTGTAATATTAAATTAGGATGTTTTGTCAATACTGTATTCTGTGTCTCAATAACTTCTTTTCTTGTTCTCAGTGTCAAAACAGAAGCAACATCGAACGGTGCGCTGTCTCGGCTTTATATAGCGAACGCGAATAGAAACGATTCTGGCAACTACACGTGCTCTCTCGCGGACGTCGCAGCTTCTGCCGTGTCTGTGCACGTGTTGAGAGGTAAAGCTGTACCACTTTGAACTAACTAATGACTGCTGTAAGTAATAACTCATCAAGCCGGATTCAGACTTTACGACAGCACTGTGTTGTCGTGAAGCCTAAATCCGGAGGAAAAACAATACAGTGTTGTCGAGTGCTGTTGAGCGTTGTGGGTCCACTGGTATTAGTATTGGTAGAGGCTCTGCTTTCGCATTTAGACTCGTAGTCGGTCCTTTATGAATGCACAGAACGCTGAGTATTTCAGCCAGGCTGGCTGAACTTCCAGAAGCAAAGAAGGACCGCGTCTGGGAGCGAACTTGCACCCGCAACGATATTTGCCAGTTGTGCGGGCCACTCCTGTGTACTCCAGGATAACGTGAGTTGCATTATCGGCATAGAAGGTGCATTGATGGTGAATAGATATCGATTTAGGGCCAAATTACCCGTAATGGTTCCTTCAAATATTCGGATCTCGAGTTGGTTGAGACGTGAAAGTTAAACTTGGTGAGACTTCTGTCAGCAGCAGTTTAGACTGCCTGCAGCTAGGTATGTTGGTCCAACAACTTCGTGGACGTTGTGTACCCAAGAGCGAAGTTAGTTAGACAGTGTAGTTAGACCCACCACTAAACGGCTGCCACTTGATTCTTCATGAGCACTGCTTGGCGAGTATCGATACTTTGGAACATCGTTTCGGCCCGTGACAAGAGTCACAAGCCATGGAATAAACGTTCGGCATTAGACTTTAGTCTTAAAGTCATCCTGTTCGAATCAATCTAGCGAACAGTGAACGGATTCGAATACGGATTCTATTTTAATAATCTGTATTTATCCAGAAAAAGGTATTAAAAAATATAATGTATGAACAGACTTGTAGATACTGCTGCGAAGCCAGGCCAAGTCTCTAGTCTTTTATATATTTTTCATAATTGCCTTTCGCGTAAGCCAGAGTCAATAGTCATATTATATTACTAATTTCACTCCATTCTCCAATTTCAATAATATATGAGATCTTGGAATTGATACGAATATAATAAAAGCGAAGCCCACCAATATATTTTTTATTATCTTTTACTAAGAAAAAATCTTGGTTACTTGGAAAAGTTAGAAAATCCCACTAATATCATAAATGTGAAAGTTTGGACGGATGGATGGATGGATGTTTGTTATTCTTTGACGCAAAAGCCACTAAACCGATGGCGATGAAATGGTATGTATGGTACATATAATTGGTATGTAGATAGCTGGAGACCTGGATTAACGCATAGGCTACTTTTTATCCCGATATTCCCACGGGATCGGGACTTACGCGGGGGACCCCGGGGGGTGCTGCTAGTGAAAAAAATAAATGGAATCAACCTATATCAGTACACCACAGACTGCCCTGAAATAAATATTTAATAATATCCGTACAAAGGTTGTCTGGAAGAGATCGCCGTGAGCGATAAGACCGCCGATTGATATACCTACCTAAATGTTTACATTATGTTTGGATTGTATCTCACTTAAAAGGTGTACAATAAATAGATAAATAAATAAATTTATACAGTGGCCCGTGGTTCCTTAATAACGCGATTCAGCAAATCGCACAATGTTTTCTATGCCCGATAGATATGTCCTAAACAAAACAATACATACATTTTTAATATTGAACATGCCACCCACCAAGGCCAGAATGGCCATAATACAAAGAGTAGCTAACTAATAAAAACTTTTTACAAAAACCTATTTTATGATGAACTTTAAAATACTGTTAATTTGTAAGAATAAATGAAAAAAATGTGAAAGAATTTTAGTAACAAGAAATTTGGTAATTTTAAAAGCAAAAAGTTTTAAATATTACCAAAAGCTAAATTAATGCTCTCAGTTTGTAGATAATATTACAATGGAAATGAGACTTTCTACTCCAAATACACGAAAAGTATTATTTCAAATAGGCCTATTATGAGTCTACATAGAATTATGAAGGTTCACTAAAAAACTTTACATGTAGTGACGTTACATACATACATTATAGATGTAATTAAAAAAAGGTTTTTTTTTTATCATGACACGTCAGAATGACCTCAAACCGCCTGATGGAAAGCTAGAGTGAGGTCCAAAGACTAAATCATTATAGATACGGATGATACTAAAATTGTGGCCCTCAGTTTGACGGCCTTGAGAGATGCTTTTTCACTACCCGCTTAAAGGACCCGGAATTATCTGTCTAAGGGAACACATGTGCTGGTAATGCATTCCACATTTTAATAGTGCGGTAAAGAAAGGAGATGCTGAACCGTTTGGCTCTAGTTGAGACTGGTTGCACTGTAAGGGGGTGACACCTCAACCCGCCACGTGTTGTTCTGGATAGGAAAGGAGAGGGTGGGATCAATTGGAAGAGCTCTTCGGAACACTCGCCATGGTAGAGGCGGTAGAATACTGCCAAAGAGGCTACGTTTCTACGCAACTGCAAAGGTTCAAGGGTGTTGGTGACCTCAGGACTCCCAATGATGCGGATAGTACGCTGCTGCAAACTGTCGAGAGCCTCAAGAAGGTACTGTGCAGAGCCATCCCAGAGATAGAACAGCATTCCAAGCAGGAACGGATCTGTGTGTTATACAAAAGACATCGCTGCTCCGGCGTAATAAACCGCCTCACCCTGTTCAGGACACCGAGTCAGGCCTATGACACTCGATGTACTTACGCGCGCTAAATACCTACCGGCCGCTGTTTCGCCGGCGGACCTTATACGCTGTCTCGCGCCGTGGTACCCGTGTAGCGTGCTGTCATCTGCATAGCAATGTATATTACCGATAGATAACATTTATGTATTGCGTATATATGCGTCTCTACCAACTCAACTAATTACATTGCGGGTAGACCTAGATAATTACACAATTTTCATCGTTTGCTATTACCAAATGAGACGCTTTACCGAGAAATCAATTGCACCGTTAACAACTCTACATTGATTAATTAATGCCAGTATAGAAATGTGACTCAGTCATGTTTAGGACGCCCTAAACATGATCATTTTTATAAAAACCATGTTTGCATAATTTGGCAAATCTAGTAAATCCCTTTTCAATACAAAAATATCAACATCAAAAGTTTACTAGTAAGCGAATATATTTAAGCACCAATATCAAGTAAGTGCACTATTCACGTCCTTATAACTATTTATTTTAACCATTTCAAAACCAGGTAAATTTTTGAGACTTGCTAGGTTTTCATGAAGTCGAAGTATTTTATTAGGTTTATGGAACTGATTTTGGCAGAGAAGCGAAAGTGTGCGGGAGCCTAGCAAGTCATAACATGCAAGCACTGCCACTGACTTCCGCTTCAATTCCCTTAATTAATTTAAATGATTTTATTTTAATTATTTATTGTTCTGGCGGTAATAGAAATAGTCACTCTGTAAAAAAAATAATTTTCTGCTGATAACGGTGCATGAGATTACAGCCTTCTGGCAGATAGACCGATGCGGAAAAAATCACGTTTGTTGTATCATAGACCCTTTCATTTTTAATTTTATAAATTTTATTTTGGTTTCGATTCCCACCCATTACAAATAATTGTGTGACGAGCATGACCATTTATTCTGTGTCTGAGTGTTATTTATCTATAACTAGATGAAAACCCAGCTTCGCTTGGGTGAAATGTGACTTATAATACACAATCTTTTACAAAATGTAGGTAGATTTATGAAAAAAAATAAAAAAAAAATCATAAAAGTTGTTTAGTTTGATAGAATGAGTACTCACCCAAGAAGTTGGCAAAGGTACGTGTTAAGAATCTTACAGCTCAATCAATAAAGGCTCATTTACACACTGAGAACACTAACAGTACAGTAACTTCGGCATCGCCAACCCTACCTCCTACTACATTGTTATTGAGTTTTGTCAACCTACTCATAACCATAACTACCTTACAGTTTAGCGGAACATATACTTGTTTGTTAAACTTAGTTAAACAGGCATTCGTACACTCCAAAAGCAAACAAACAAAACATTTACATTGTACCAAGTATAACTTTGTTATTAAGTTACAGAAGTGATGTCGTCACGCCTATATTTGTCGCTTAAGTGCTTTTTGCTATTCGAGCTTGTCCATTACTGGATATATTCACGTCACAGGCGATCGATCAGTTAAAAGATATTATGTTGATGTATGGTTGGGGCAAATAGAGGGCGGGACGAGACGAAGACGTGGCATGAGCAGATTGTAATCTACTAGTTAATATAAAATATGTCACACAGTCGCGTCGCGTTCGGCGGTTGTACATTTCAACCTACCACGCCGCGTCTCCGTCCCGCCTCACCCGCTGTCTGCCTCAGTCTCAAAAATTTCGTTTTCTTTAAAAAAACATCAAACAACATATTCAAACAGAATATTTTGGGACATATTACTCAGCACTTTCTGGACTCATACTAAATAAATAATTTATTTATAAATAACTAGCAGCGCCCCGCTGTTTCACCCGCTCCCGTGGGAGTATCGGGATAAAAAGTAGCCTATATGATAATCCAGGTCTCCAGCTATCTAAGTACTAAATTTCATCGCAATCGGTTCAGTAGTTTTGGCGTGAAAGAGTAACAAACATCCATCCATCCAAACTTTTACATTTATAATATTAGTGGGATTAATTCTAGAATGCGAATAAACGTTACATACGTTTGTATGTATTTATAAAAAAAAAATTAGTCTCTAATTGGAGTTTATTGAATATCGTTGTAGAAGTATATCTATTTTGGCTTTTTAACCTACGCAAATGAGAAGGAACGTATGAAACTACTTATAAGTATGGCGACAAACTCGACTTTTATTTTAGTAAAATGTTTGGCTGTAGCGCCAAGCAAAACTATGTAAACAAATTAAAAGATTTTAAGACTGCATGAAAAAATCCATTTAATACCCTTATGGTAGAACTCAGTACTTATTCTGTGAAAAAACAGAGTACAACGTTTTAAATGCTAATCCAAACTTTAAGATTTAAGACTCCAAATTCGAAAGTAAAGCTGTATGTCTGCCTATCTGTTACGTTTTAATGCTGAACAAATGTCAGTATAGAAATAAACAAGACCTTGGAAAAGGCCATATATATAAGCTACTTCACGTCAAACAATGTTGAAGAAAAAAAATCTTACTGAAAAACAACTCTTACTAAAAAAATATGTATTATTAGATATTGCGCCGACCCCAAATAAAATTAGGGAAAGGGAATAAAGATGACGATGATCACCACACCAAAAACTCGTATATATATATTTTATTAAAAATAGGGGTAAACTATAATAGATGATAAAACAGTTCACTATTTAATCAAAATGAGTCAATAGACATTATTATGACTAGTTATACCGGTAGTTTTGTACGTCCACCAAACGGTCGGTGTCGGAAGACCAAAGAAACGATGGGCTGAAGATATAGTGGAGATCGCGGGAAACGGATGGATGGAGATAGGCCAGGACAGAGATAGATGGAGAAAAATGGAGGAGGCTTTTAGCCGAAAGGGGTCCGAAATAAAGTCTTGATTAAAAATAAAAGAACTACATAGCACTACTAACAATATTAATACACTTATGTTATGTAAACTTTTTTCGGAATAAATAAAGCTTTATTATTATTCTCTTTATTAACATCTATAAAACATATAAATTACATTTTTAAATACATTATTATAAAAAAAAAAATATATTTAAAAATATAAAAAATAGTGTCCCACCGGTATCGAGTACAGGGACCAAGCTATCGGTGGTTAGGGTTCCAGAGATAGAAACCTCCTCACAATACGTGCCGTGTCAAGAATGACTGCCTTCTGCATTAGGCCCTTAATCCAGCTGCCTAACGTGAGCCTCTGAAGGTGTTGATCGAGGCTCTTTGCAATCAACCCATGGGCTGATATGACTATCGGCACAATGATTGCCGAATCCACATCCCACATGTCGACCACCTCATGGGCCAAATCCAAATACTTCATTTGTTTTTCTTTTTCAGCCCTTAAGAGATTGTCGTCATGGGGAATGGTGATATCTACAATCATTGCTCGGCGCTCTAATCGGTCTATTACCACTATATCAGGTTTATTGGCAACAATAGTCCTGTCAGTGATAATAGACCGATCCCAGTACAATGTTACACGACCATTTTCAAGAACTGGGTCGGGCACATATCTGTAGTACGGTAATTCCATAGTCACAAGGTTATATTTAAGAGCAAGTTGCTGATGGACTATCCTGGCCACTTGGTTATGTCTGTGCAAGTACTCGCCGTTAGCAAGACGAGAACAACCGGAAATTATATGCCTGAGGCTTTCTCCGGGACGATGACATGCCCGACAAATGTCAATCGTGCCATCCTTCAGGATATGTTTCCGATAGTTGTTCGTCATAACAACTTCATCAGTAATTGCACAGATAAAACCTTCAGTTTCTCCAAAGAGGTCACCGAAACGTAGCCAGGACACAGATGATAATAGATCTACTTCGGGCCTATTTAAGGCCCGATAAAAACGTCCATGCAGCTCTTTGCTCTTCCATACTTCCCTGCGATCTGTAATATTGAGTACTGCAGGTTTGCGCCAGTTCTCTCTACCTAAAGCAAGCGGGGTGAGTCCGTTGTCAACTGCCACAACATCCCGATGCACCTCCACGTTAACAGAGAGGAAGTAATCTCTGAGATTGCATACCTCGCGGTTATGTAGTGTCTTGGCATTTAAAAAACCACGACCCCCACATTTCCGCGGGATATACAATCTCATTACCGATGAACGTGGATGGTGCATTCGGTACGCGGTTAGCAATGTACGGACTCTTCTATCCAGGGCATCAAGTTCCGTCTGAGTCCAACTAAGTATGCCAAAGGAGTAGGTTAGGACCGGTATGACCCAATCATTATAGGCCCGCACCTTATTACCGCCTGACAAAAGACTTTTTAATACTTTTTTCAGGCGGCCAAAGAAGCGTTCCTGTAACGATTGCTTCATAGTCAATTCCTTTAAACCTAACGCCTGTGACATTCCTAGATACTTGTAAGTTTCGTTTGCGGAAAGACGTCTAAGGTGTGTAGAATCTGAGAGTTCCATGCCTTCAGATTCCACAATCTTGCCTCTTTTTACACGCATGACTGCACATTTATCCACACCAAATTCCATCCTGATACATTTACTAAAGTTTTCAGTTACCTCTAGTAATTTTATCAGTTGGAAATTGCTGCAGGCAAAGAGTTTCAAATCATCCATGAAAAGGAGGTGGGATATAACCTGACCTCCTCTCCGCAAACGATAGCCTAGTCCTGAACCCTCCAACATAGTGCTGAGAGGATTTAAAGCCAGGCAGAACCACAAGGGACTCAAGCTGTCACCCTGAAATATACCCCGCTTGATCTTTATATACTCGCCGTCACCCTGAGATTGTCGACATCCTGGATAGCAAAGAACTGTTCTCCATTGCTGCATACATGCCTCCAAGAAAGTGCATAGAGTTGTATCAATCTTATACAACTCCATCACCTTCAGGAGCCACGTATGCGGCACAGAGTCATAGGCTTTCTTATAGTCTATCCAACATGTCGCCAGATCTTTTCGGTTACGGCGAACTTGTTGGTTAATGGTCGTGTCAATAATAAGGAGCTCTTTAGTGCCACGTGCCCCACTTCTACATCCATTCTGAGAGTAAGACATAACAGAGTTGTTGGTAACATGAGATGCTATCTTCACTCTCAGAATGGACGTCAGTAATTTATATACTGTTGGTAGACAGGTGATGGGTCTGTAGTTTTTGGGATCCGTGGCACAACCAGATTTATAGAGCAGGTGAGTCACGCCTGTGGTCATAAAAGTTGGAAGCGAACCCGATTCCAAGCATGATTGAAATTGAGATGCCAAACAAATATGTGAGCTACGGAGCCACTTTAACCAAAAGTTATGCAGTCCGTCCGGTCCCGCTGATTTCCAATTCGGCAACGAACGAACTGCATAAGCTATATCGATGTTTGAAATCAATACTGGCTCCATTCTATTAATTGACTCACATGATCGTTCGACATCTCGCATCCATTCACCCTCAGTGTGAGCGACAGGCATCGACCAGATGTTACGCCAAAATGAATTCGTGATTTCAGCATCTGGTAAATGAATGTCACTCACTAAATCAGGCTGCTCCCACCTTCTATAAACCCACCTCTCATCCCTTTGGAATGTGCGATTCTGAGTATATCGGTCCACCCTTTTCTTGTACCTTCGTATGCGATTTGCCCATGCATAAACCTTCTGTTTCAGAAAGTCAATGCGCTCTGTGACTCGCGCTGTATAATCACAGGAACTGATACCAGTTCCCGAAAAAGCCCGATTCACAAAACGCATTACTCTCGGGCGTGTGTTACCCGATCTGAAACAGATAAGCTTGCCAATGAGTACCCTCGACTCAGCGATACGACGCTCAATCCTGCATTGCCACGCCGGAACAACAGGTTTGGACCGAGTAGTGGTGTCATTTCCTGGGAATTTAACACCAGCTACTCGGCATGCTGCAACAGCCGCACAATACAAAATTGAGTGTGTATCGCTGATATCTATGCTTTTTTCAAAATAAACAGGTAACATCGAATCAAGGGTACATACTAGCGCTTTGTTTCGTTTATGCATTGGCAAACGCGGTAAACGTGGTCTACTTTCAAAACTCATGGACCGATATTCCAGAATAGCGCCTTCCAAAGTATTCCTTATTATATCAGAGTACTGAGTACTTACAGATGAAGCATCATTTACCTCCCCTCCTTCAGCAGGATTAGGTTGCAACAACATAGAGTCTGCATTTGTCACAATTTGTGAAGGAGGAGAAGTAGTAAGGCTAACCTGCAAGTCCGAGCGTAGCCTTTCAAGTACGGAGTTATCCAGCAAATTACATCGCTGAATGGCCCGCACTTGATCCGATAGTCTTTGCACCGAAACGTTAACAGCTGGCTCAAGTTCCTGAAACAGAGGCATCATACGATCACGATACGCAGTGAGGTTAGTTCCTCCCTCTGTAGCCACAAAATATGCTCGCATGACGTTCTCATTCATTGAACTCGTCCATTTCATGCGACGCACATTACCACCGGTAGCGGGGGCCCTACTCGAAGCCGATGGGCCTCGGGGTCCCAAGCAGGACGGTGGCCGGCCTCCCCCCGGTCGACGTACAGGTGTTGGCGACGTCGGCGGGGAGAAAAACTCGTCGCTCGAAGTCGAGCTCGACGCCTCTGCAATGGCCGGACCTCTTACTGTGGATTCCGGGGGCTGCGAGGCGGAGCTGAGCGATGAGTCCGGGGATGGTATAAGTGCTTTACTTCTGGCTCTTGTTAGCATTGTCTTTGTCTTCGGTTATTTAATTAATTTATAAATTATTTTGACATGACATGACATTAAATGTCATGTCTTAGTATATATACCTTTTTATGGTCAATAATATGATTTCTGCCGTGTTTTCATTTTAAATTTGTATCTAGTAATCATTTTTGTGTATACATTTATAAAATGTGCTGTTTTATTGTTAAATTATGATTAAAAATATAAATATTACATATACTGTTGGTGAACCAAGACTGCTTCTTAGTGTTGCCAGTTATTATTATTATTATACCGGTAGTACTACGCTATTGGTCGGTTAACAATAGTGCGTTGTTAAAAGACAGGTATAAGTTGATAACAATTACTTGAGTGCTGCTTGAGGTACGAACAACATAGTAGTTATGGTTATTTAGTGTTTTTTATAGTTTATAGCAATAGTTGTGCGATTGTTTCTAACATTATAATGTTGTCAGGGGTACAGAAACACCTTTCATTAAAAATACTTTTCCAGAAGGATGAGCAAGTTGATTGACTAATGCCCGGTTCCTATAATCAAGAAACGATTCGTTTAGCTGACGGACGGTAAAATTTTCCAACGAAATTTTCGAATCGTTTCTTAATTATAGGAACTGGGCATAAATCTACTTCTACAGGAGTGAAACCGCGGGTAAAAGCTAGGTATTTAAATTCTCAGAAACTCTAATAATATTTATTTTTAAACGAGTAATGTAAAAAACTGATTTAGTTGGATTAGATGTCCCATTTCTAAGATTCATTCAAAAGTGATTTTTATAAAAAAGTATTTCTATTTAATCTCTCAAGATACCGAATCAATCTTAGTAGAATACTCTCAAAAAGAATTTCCTTAAAGATAGATTGATCTTCATTTCTTCAGAATGATGTATAGGACCATTTTATAAACCTAAAGTTCTCGACAAATTCCAGAGATTTAAGAGTCTTTACATAAAAAAGGTTCACTTCTTTCACTTAATAGTATTTTTATGGTTCTATTTATATTTTATTGAATTGAATTTCATTTTTTACCCTGGAAGTGGGCAAATATACCTCTTTGATCTATCTAATACCTTAAATTGTCTTATTATGGTGATGGTGGTACTTAATATACACCCATCATATATTCCATAACCTGAAACTATGTATTTAAACCTGTATATAATATACAAGGTCGTATTTAAGTATCGTTTGGACGGTTAAAACTAAATTGAGTTGTAACTGAAATTATTTTTTGTTTTCTTATTCAATTTCAATTATTCGGCTTATCTACATTTCATCCAATAAGGTTCTTTTTATTTTTTTATTACTATAAATGTGAGTTAATCCCTGCAACTAAGCTAAACGCTTAATAGGTTTAGTGTTAGGTAAAAAGTAAGATAATTTATTCAACCTTCTTAGTAAATTAAAGAGAGGACCAAAAAAAAACGAAAAACGTACCAAAAGAATCTATTTTGAAACTTTAAGACGCACACGTGTGTGTTTATTTGATTTGTTATCTTTCTTTCTTTTAAACACATTTACATTTCTGTTTTCTTTTCTTTCATCAATTATATTTTTTCATTTTAGCACTCTATTTCGAATTCCATTACAACTCCTCGTTCAATCAATTGAACAATGGGTATGTTCTGGTTGCCTTTTGAAGTGTGTGTGAAAGTGTTGTACAGGTCAAGGTATCTTATCTTATACCCATGAAGTAACAACGTGTGGTTTTGGACGGTTCGACTCCGACAAAGCCACATCGCCAGTGAGTTGATAAACGAGAGGTTTTCCATACATTAATAAAAAAATGTCTTGGTAGTTAAAAAATAAGGAATGGAATTAGAAGGATTCAAAGACAACATTTTTCGATTTACTACAACACAAAGGTTAAAAATTGTCGCCGTTTCATAAATCGAACTACGCAATCCAACCACAAGATGGAGGAGGTTTAAATTTAATTTAAAATAATGAAAACTAAATATTTTGTTCGCAGGAGAAAATCCGCTTGCGATGCAAAGAGGCGGCGCAGCGAGCAGTTCCGATTCGTTGCTGCTTGTACTAGCCATCACGATCAGCTGACATATAACCAGCGCGTATTCGACGCGCTGCACTTCGTAATGTTAGTCACAATTACTAAATTCGTACACGCTAGAATAATCTTTCTGACAGTTAGAATTTTGACGCGGATGTACTTTATGGCAACATAATCACAAAAATAAACACTGGATAAATGGTGAACCAATGTTTTTATTCACGAATTTGAAGTTTAGTCAAAATGAACTGAAAACTGACAAAATGAAAAAATAGAGCACTGCACACTTCTGCTTTCTAAATGGCGATACAGGTACTAAATCATGCAGTTTTGGAACAGCGATTAAAAAGCATCGATGCAATCGATCAATCGAGAGATGGTGATGCAGCGATAGAGTCTCAATGTGTCGATGCAGTTGCAAAATCGATGGCCATTGCTAGAGGTAGCGTGTGTGCAGTTCTCAATCAGTTTTTTCTCATCTTTACCTGGTAATATAAACAATTAAATGTTTTAAAAGGGTTATTAGCCAAAGCGTTTGAGGGTTTGTTCTTAACCGTGTTGATTTACGCCAGTTGCTTGAAGATTTAATTGGAAAAAAAGTAAACAAATTAAATTTGTTTTTGTTAAGCTAGAAACTAGTTAGAAGACATTAAAAAAACTTCTTAAATATAAAAAAATAGCTTACTAAAACGACTTCATTGTATTCCAACCTTAAAGTTGTTCTTGTATATTTATATGTAGGTGCGTTCGTATCTTATAATGATTAATGGTAATGACTTAAACATTACACTTTAATACGAAGTGTTCTTCTGATAATTTCACGGCTCATTAATTTTCCACTCCTGTCGAAAGCTCGTGCGCCGCTTGCCGAGGAAAAATGTAATGGGAATTAGTTTTATGAGTTTTGGTCTTATAGTTTTGTTATAAGTTTGTATTTTACTTCTAAATACAACCACAGATAATCCGGTTCTGTTTCTTTACGGTTTTGAGAATATTTTTTTGTTATATTATAATTTACATCATGATATATTTTAAGATATAAAGATGCAAACTTTTCACCAAGTATGTGTTTTATAAAAAAAAAGTTTAGTACAGACTTCCAGGCTTTTCGCTGATACTGGAATTTACTTTTAGTAATAACAGAAACCCTAATAATATTTCCGTGACCTGGAAATCGGAGACAGGACCTTACAATTCACTCAAATATAATTGTGAAGTTAAGCTACATCATAACCAGTTGTCACTTAGGAACCACAAAAATACGGATACATACGTCATTCAGTAAAATTTGCGAAACCAAAAAAAAAATCTATAGACCCAATTATTTTTTTAAACCTTTTTAAATAACTCTTCACCACTATTCATTCAAAGTTTCGTGCATCTAAACCAATTTTGAATATAGTTTTTCTAAACCGTCTCAGACACTTCATCGGTCTTGACACAGTATGCTGAACGCAGATAGTACATCTTTCGGCGATAAAAGATTCCCGTTAAGTTGTTTTATTTCATTTTAAGGAATAAAAAGAAGTCACACGTTGCCAAACTAGGGTTCTCCATGTCCCTCGTTTTGAGGGCGCATTGTTGTTCTGAATCACCAGCCCGCGGAATCCTCGTTAATTGGTCACGTAACAGCCGTCAAAGGGCCACCACATCTTTATTCATCGGTCAACGTTTGCCGACCTTGCTTATTAAATTCACTGAAAAATCGGTATACAGTTACATTAGAAGGTCCTTCTTCTACAAATGCAGTTTGAAGTCTATCAAATGATTTTTCCAAATTTAGGCCACATTTAGTTTGTAATAAAATATGGACGGTCATTTGGAATTGAAACTCGTGTATTTTGGATAGTAAAATACCTTATTTTAATCTATCCGTATAATTGGGGCATCTCAAACCCGGATATAAACCAAATAAAGCTATAGTCCCGCTTATACTCTCACAAATACTTGACCAAACTAAAACAACAGAAACAACCCTGACCTTTAATGAGACATAAAAAGAAGAAGTATTCAAAGTGAGTTGTCGTCGAGTTCAAGATTCATACACAGTTTATGACTGGAACGGGTTTCAGTGGGATCTTTACGACGTTTTTATGGCCCATAGCTCACACACATTCGTAAATTGTATATGAGAGATTTGTAACAAGTACCAATATTTGTAGCGCAACATTACGTCAGGTCAAGCAATTATTAGTTTGCTTCACATGATGTTAAGACGTCTAGAGTCTCGGTGGAGTCTGAATGCCAAAGTCAACAGAGTTAGTTCACTTGCCTTCATCAACCTTTTTCTTTGATGTTTCTGTAGGAATGGTAGTTAATCCATCATACTGACATTGACTTGATTTGGTATCTTAATTTTTTGAGCTAAATTATATCTTATACATATTAAAGTTACGTAGATCAATTCTGTAACAGCCTTCATTGGTTTAGAATAACTGGCTATTCGGTGAAAGCTTAGTATAATTTAATATCTGACGTCGACAGGTTGAGTTCGAATACCTATTATTGAACAGTCAACGAAAATATTGCAAGGGAAGGAAATATTGAAAGTTTTCTCTAATATTCTCGAATGTGTTTTGAGTCTGTCAGATTATATTATGATACCGTGATGGACTAAAGTACCCCTCTTATAATAGCAAGATGCGGGTACCTAGAAGTAGATTGTTTTTAACTGTGCTGATATAATTACATAGCTACTAAACATATTTTTTTCCGATTGTGATTTTCACTCAAAACCCTTGAATTTTAACACAATGTTTCTTTGTTGCGCAACATACATTTCCTAGTGAACTCGATGTCGAAAACGTTTTCCACTAACTTTTGAAGTAATGACTTCTCAAATTTTATTTACTACGACCGTAAACGAAAATATCATTTTGTGTAATAATGTTATATTTAAAATATGTCCTCTAAGTGGGAATATATTGCTGGATTTTTGTCGGAATCGCTTCCAAGGTCTGTTTTGCATTTAGAGAAATGTGGTTATCGCTTTTTATCTTGATCAATCTAGGCTACCCTTGTCAGCGTTAAAGCTCCTTTAAGTCGGCCTTGTTTATTTATACCTCTTCCAAGACCCTTGGCTTAGGTGACTGGAATTAGATTTTGATCAAAATGTTACCCAGTCGGTGGTTCACTGAAGTTTCTGTCATTACTGTAATAAATCCCTGAAAGGAAATTTCTAATTAATTATTTAGAATTAACTAACACACTCCGACTCCGTGTAGCTATGTATTGTGAACCTCAAAATTTTAAATTTAATTCCGAATGTTTTTTTTATTGTCAATTACCTACAGCTATATACCGCTATCTTTGAT
The DNA here is from genome assembly GCA_963859945.1 of Euplagia quadripunctaria. NCBI lineage: Eukaryota > Metazoa > Arthropoda > Insecta > Lepidoptera > Erebidae > Euplagia > Euplagia quadripunctaria. The sequence goes on from OY982583.1 coordinate 5,093,040, forward strand.
TCGTTCAAACCCTAGATGACAAGATACTTAACATCTAGCATCTAGCACGGCATGGGCAGGGACGAGATTTCCACTTACGATTCCTAAACTTATCCTTTCCCCGTGTGACTATTTTAAGTATTCCTTCTTTAAAGCAACTGGCGTCTTAACAAACATACGTTTTTCAGATATACTCTTAATCGAATTGGTTGCCGTTAATTCTTGTGTTATCTAAAATTCAAACAACTTTTTTCGTACAAGAATAAAAAATATACGAGAAAGCCATTAAAAGTACATCCCCGGGCAATCCTAACTGTGCGATCTCTTAAAGTATTATAAAATTCTAAATCATAAAAAATGTTATTTTAAACTCTATTCCTTAGGGTGTTAAGTTTATTGTCGGCTATAAGAATACCCTCTTTGGGCTGACTCTAAGTTTTCAAAGAAAACTACAAAAAGGTCTTCTCTTGAAGTTTTGGTTTGAAAAAGGTATGATTTACGTTCGGTCATCGTCGACTGTTGTTGTTAAGACAATTTTTTTTTAGCTCATTTTAGCAACTTTTTCGTTTAAGAAATTTATTTTAACTTTCTAAGTTTAAAAAAAAGGGTGCTGAAGAATAAAATGTTTTCAAAACTTCTTTTAGAAACTGAACTGAAGAGATATGAAAAACAAATCTGAGACATAAACTTCAATTTGTTTTCAATTTATGTGCATTTTAAAAGCCGCTGTAGAAATTAAAATAAAATTCTCACAAAATATTATTTTGTTGTAATGATACATGATGAAAAATAACAATGATAATAACTTTTTTGGCGACTGTACCAAGAGTCTTCGGTACGTTAATATTTAACACATTTTTGATTTAAATGCGAAAACACATTTAGCATACGTCAGTAGTGGTATGATTAACAACTTGATATAATAGGGATGTCAGAAAGCTGTTTTGATGGAGAACAAAATAAAACATATAGGCCGAGGTATAAATTATCCTAATATTTACGTGGAAATTGAAAATGGAAAGTAGTTTGATATTTTTTACATTAAATTTATCTTCGTTTTAGGTTTCACAACAAATATTTTAAATTTCGAATTCGTTTTAACACTACACAAAACATCATAAATCCAAATAAATGTATACCGAGAAACATAAATTGTAAAATGATCCTTAAAAATAGAACTCAATGCCTACTTTTAGTTCCAAATTTAAACCATGGCAATAATGAAGCGAGTGTATCCGCTAGAAATTATTATAAATCCCGCTTTCGCATAGAAGCCGCATCGCTTACCGCCGCATAGCCCTCATATGAACGAGAATATTACATAATGCGGAACTAGTGCAGATTTCACTCGCTTTATTGAATTAGTTAATTATAATGGATGATAGCGATTGCGGGTTGTTGGTGGATGTAGTAAAAGAGATGGAGATGTTATGGCTAAAGATCAAAAAGATAAAGGAATAATTTATGTTTATTATTTTACTGGTGCCTTTATTTTGTAGGTTAAGTAAGTAGGAAACAGATTTTCCTTCGTTGAAATTGACTCTAATGTCAAAACGAGTAAATCTTTTTTTCTTTTTTTTTTATCTTCTTTTCTTAAAAGACAACTCCCGCATTAGGAATTACTCCTGTGTCGCGGGGGACTTTACAAACATAGAAACAACAGACACAAAGAACACCCAGACTCAGGTGGGAATCGAACCCACGACCTATAAGTATAGCGGTCAGGGTCACTAACCACTAGACCAACAGGTCAGTCGTGTCGTCAATCATTTGAAAAATGGTCATCTATATGGTTTCAATGAGTTATTATTCATATTAGTATGAATAGTTATTATGGAATTAGATGCTGTTCTGTGCGGTGCGGATGCGGATCCGCACAAATAAACCATACCATTTCTGCACCAATTAATGGTCTCGTTACAAACGTGTGCATACGATATTTCAGCACACGTTTTCATACAAGCTTCCCATTGCTATATATACATACATACGTTATATAAGGCCGGCAACGCACTTGTGATTCTTGAGTTGCAGGTGCCCATGGGTGGCGGTAGTTACTTACCATCACAAGACCAGTGTGTTCGTTTGCCGCTTATCCCGTAAAAAAAAAATAGTTTGAATTTTGATTCATGTAATTCTTCACTAATTACCATAAATCAAAGTAGTTTAGTGAAAAATTGTTATCATTTTGGATCAATTTTGTTCGTCAAAGGATTTCAAAAAGATAGCCGATAAATTATACACACAGTAAAAAAAGAACTGAATAAAACGCTGCCGTCTAAAAATACTTTTTCTACTAAACTGTAAAAACAAACATCACCAAAAATCAATCAAGCGCACTGACGAAAGTGAATTGATTCAATTTCATTCTGAGACATTACTACAGGACCCAGATTATGAGAAGGAAACTCTGATATCATCATTATTGATACTTTTTTACAATCAACTTTTGTTAGTTCATGAGAACTAGACGACTACTAGTATCTATATGAATAGATACGTCGGCGTCTCATGTAAATTTTCCCTTCAGACTTGATAAACCTCTACCATACACTCCTATATATTACATACGCAAGATTTCGAATAGAATAATTTCTCATACTCACCTCACCTTCAAATTCCATCTGCACAGTGTACTAACAAGCACATATTCTATGCACAAACATCTACACTCAGTGTAACAAGCCATACAAATCATTTGAGGCGAAATCTCGCTACAGAGAGACTAGGAATTGCAACCAAATTTTGGATTTGTATCTTTATTTTTGTATGTAGTCGGAGATATTCAATTGACAAACTCGGTAGAGACATGATATTTGACTTAATATAAGTCCGCATGTCCCTTCTATGAAGTAGGTATAGCAATTATTTTGCTTATACCAGTTTCTTTGACTGCATTTCATGCGTCCAAAATGAAAACAAAATTAAATTTACGTACTACAGTTTTTTTTTTTGCTGATATAAAAAAAAATAAAGTGAAAATCTAAAGAAGTTATTTGATGAATAACGCCGACGTGGCAATTATACTTTTTAGGTCGCGATATTTGCTCAGTGTGATTGAATAAAAACGATTTTCTTTGAAGTTCTCAATCTTTAATTATCACATCGTAACTAGCTTAGAATTATATTACTTTACTTCGAAATTATTTCAATTGCATCAATCTCGTACTTTGTCACTTAAATGTAATAAATTAATACAAAACTTAAGTAAATATTCGGCATTGATACTTACATGATTTATATGAATACATATATCTATTAATAACTTTGCCCGACAGAGACTTCGTAACTGATCGATTTCCATTTAACACACATATTTTACAGAAAAATTGACTGGCCTGTTGGCCTAGAGGTTAGTGACCCTGACTGCTATACCATAGGCCGTGAGTTCGATTCCGACCGAGTCTGGGTGTTCTTTGTGTCCGTTCTTTGTATGTTTGTAAAGTCCCAGACACAGGAGTAATTCCCAATGCAGGAAGAAAAACATTTTACAGAACCCGCTTTCATGAAACCCATCATATCTTTCAATGAAATAATACCTCATCATCCTCCATTCTAAAAGATGCTTTTATTCAATAATTAAAATATACATACACCACATATACTTTAACTATTTCTATACTTTAATACTGCATCGCATAATGTAAGTTATCACACTAATTGTTATCTAAATAGCTTCCAAACATCAACTGTTAGGACATGGTTTGCCGAGCCAGATCACCTAGTGTTGCCCGAGGTTCTATACAAGTAATTATGGTTTCTATTACTGCATTCCTGATATATAATTTATGTATTATCAAATAAATACTAGCTGCGCTTCAATAACATACAACGTTGCTTAAAAATGTTATGTAAAGTAAATTCACTCTAGCCGAAATTCGAATTTGAAAATCCATTTCTAAACGATTTTATTCCTAGTATACGATCAATCGGAGTATTATGTGATGATAAATCGAGAGTAGACGAACTTGATCGATTCCCTGGCGTATACCTTCGCTTATTCTTATTCCAGAAATTGTAATGTCAGTCAATAAGTCATATTAATATTGGATTTCAATATGTCATACTTACTAATAGCTTACATGATTGTGTTTTATAAAGATATTAATAACCTTTCTTCAAGTTATTACGAGTTATTATATCAATACGAATATGATGTACGTTTGATATTTTCTTTATTTGTTTGCTTGTGTTATACAGTTTATTTCAGTGTAGTAAAGTTATTTTTTTCAATGAAATCGATAAGTGGAACCAAACGCACAGTTGGCTGTGAGCTCGTGTGACTACTGTGTGTTACTTTCGGTATATGAATAGCTTTATTGAAAAGGGAATATTTTATCCATACTAATATAATAAGGCTGAAGAGTTTTTATGCTTGATTGTTTGTTTAAACGCTCTAATCTCTGAAACTATTAGTTAGGTTTGAATAATTATTTTTGAATTGAATAGAGTATTTTTTGAGGAACGTTATACGCGATGTAACATCACGCTACGACCCTTAGGACCTGAGCAGTGACCATAAACGCAGGTGAAACAGTGGCGAACATTATGATAAATTTACAAAAAAACATTTTAATAGAGGTACGAGGTATGATATCCTTGAACCTTCATGCCATGCTTGGCTGCAGCCCCACGGTTGACGTTGAAAAGTTTTACATATTTATGCTAAACGGCGTGAGGACATTCATGGTATGATGCAGAATTAGTTGAATTGAGTTAATTACAAAATAGTTCGAGTTATTGTCGTTAGATGGTGATAGGTTTCTTTTTTGCTGTTTTTCATGATATAACTTCAAGGAGATTTCACACTTTGTTTTCATCGTCTCAAATATTTACGACTAGCAACCCGCCCCGGCTCGCACGGGTAACAGAGACATCTTCAACAATCATCAACATATTTCAATAAATTTACACAAAATCTTCACAAATTATACACCTAAACATTCCTCATGAATCACTTTGTCTAGAAAACCGCATGAAAATTTGTTCAGAAGTTTTTCAGTTTATCGCGAACAGACAGACAGACGCGGCGAGGTACTTTGTTTTATAATATGTAGTGATAATCAACCAATGACTTTACCTAATTCATTGTAAGGCCTTGAGAATATGAATTTTTTTATTCACACACTTTAATACTTGTACACTCATCACATTTTGATGTAAATATTATTTATAATAAACGCACCCAATTAGAATTGCATGTTAAAAACACAATACGTAAACTGAAATTAAGGTTTTATACACTTAAACATTGTTTAAGTATTGAGTTATACTTATTGCTGGTAATTAGTGTGGTTACATTACATTGCGTGGGTATAAACACAGTTGTGGGATTCAAACGCGAGTACTTTGTTTTGACCGTTCAGGGGATAGATTACAGTAATTTGCTTAGTTGGAATTAAGTTTAAAATAAAATACAAATAAAGAAATCGATTAGGTAGTCGATAGGGCAAATTACTCTTATTTGTCTTGTTCTATTTCAGAGCAGGCGTAAGTGCAGCCGTGGACTGCAATAGGCTGAGTGACATGTGACACTAATAACTATTTAAACTATACTGCAGTAAAATATTTTATGTTTTGAACCCCAGACGATCGGTGTGAAAACACCATATTACACTAGGTATCACTACTTCTGAAATTAAACTTATCTAATTCTTTTTGTATCCTCACGCAGATAATATATTCCCGAAGGTATAGGCAGTAGTATTCTACACAGTCTACACACCTACATTTCGCAAATTTCATATCATATAAACATTTATACGAAGGCTTAATTTTTAAACTAGATGTTTCAAAACATAGCATTATCCACTCTTATATAACGTGAATTCCTATTACGATGTAAGCTAATTATGTTCTCGCTATTATCGAACAAATTTATTTGCTATTTGCCGAAGGACTAAAGGTTTCATTCGGCTGTTATTGTGAAAATTAATTTTTCATTGTGAATAAAACGTTACAGGTTGTAACATTTTCTGTACATTTGCATAATTGCCATATTCAAAAATGTTACCGCTGCCGATGTTTTGGTCGTTAACCGATGAAATAATTTGAATAGTTTTGAAAACTCAAATATTTTGGTCATTAATATTTTATGAGGTTTTTGTAAAGAGTTTATATTCTAAATTTGTGTTAATGTACGGTCCAGTGTTTGATTATGCCAACATATGTTATAAAGAGACTTCTAGTATTTTTCATGTTTTACTATTATTAAAGCATTCATAGCAGAATCTATTTACTTTAGACCAAATTCTTTAGAAGGGTCAATCAAAAATTCAAAACCTCGATTCGCCTATCGAAACCCTCTATCCCAAAGAGCTCCTGTCCACTGTGCCAGTTGGAGTTACGGGTTGGTTCAAACTGAGGTATGTGTCCACTATGTTCACCGCTCCGAAAGAACTCACAGAACTCTTCGGTTGCCCTCTGCTTACGCTGCTTAAAGGGTGACGCTGAAAAGTCGCGAAATGTGGATTAATTACATGATAAAAAAATACAATCAATAAAAATATAAAAAGATGTTCAATAAATGCACAAAGCAAAATATTATTGATTGCAAAGACATTATTTTCTTGGATAGGCGGCTAACTCGGCTTACCATGAAGCGAAACACTTTCGGGTAAATGATTTGAACAAAGTATTTGATCTATTTCACCTCCATGTAATGGAAAGAAATAGTAAGTATATAGATATTTATTGTAGACATAATCATGTGTAATAAAGCGTTTTTGCAATGATTTTCTGACCGCGCTAACAACAATTTAGAGTCATAGACAAATATTAAAACGTTTTCCTCCAGTTCCCGGTTTTAATACGATATTATATATATATATCATCATACAAACATGGATATTTGAAACACGACTTTGATTAATATAAATGAGGTGCATAGTCAACTTATGATACGTTGAACAAAAAAATCTAATCATATTTTTATTTAAACATAAAAATTTGGGAATATTATTCTACCAAAAATTTTCTTTTTATATCATCTTACATACTCACGGCGAATAAAGTGGTTAAAAAAGTGGTGCATCACTCAACTTTTGTGGCGACACAATTGTCTGCTACATATTCAAGGTTCTGGCTTGGTATAGATAGTTACTGCTGTCCTTTGTCCGTTTCCATATTTTATTTTTAACTAATTAAACAAGGGTACTTATTAAGGAGCACTACCTTGTTCCATTGATAGTTACCTTGATGCCGTATTTACACAGAAGCAAAAAAAAGACAATAGATCGCCACTTTATTTGATCGTCAGATATTCCTTGCTTTTTTACTTCGCCTGTTACCCCTATAATTAGAACCCATTGTGCGGAAGATATCTTATTAAGTTAGAGGTCTAGTTAATACATACGAGTATGTTTTCTCTCGCACCATGTAGAAGGCGAGTAAGACGCTCGCTCATCATCCCGTGGTATAATGTTTCTATAGCACAGATTATTTGTAGTAGTGTATTCTATTGTTGTGATGTTATGCAAAGACCAAACTATTACATTCTCTATTCGAACATTTAAAACAACAAACGTTTCCAACGTGTCAGTTTAATATTTAATGAGTTATTATAAATAATAACGAGTAACGAGTTATTAATAATAATTAAATTTACATTAAATTGTAACAGATTAAACACTGGACCATCATTAAATATTTAACAGAATATCTTATTGCTTGAAGCAAATTATTTATTTAATAACGATATTAACGCTGCAAAATGGAGTGGAATTTTAATCGAGTTTGAGACAGATAAATTCAACAATTTTACGATTGTTACATCGTTTCGTGAATTATCGAAACATCGGCCGCAGGTCAACTCAAAAGAAAGGTGGGGATACACTATGATGCTTTAATTTTTATTATATAAATGATACTGTTCTAAAAGAATAATTTTAAGTCGTGCTTGACTTCCGACTGAAATATTTGTAAATCTCGTATATCAACAATATGTATGTATATCCAGAGGCATTTAAAATTTTTTTAGCCTTTCTACCCAAACATGAAAATGTTGGCTTATATGTACTTTAAAAAACTTCTGATAGAATAAGATTACAATGCATTGAACCAAGAGTTTTTTTTACATAAGAATTATTTCTTATCCATTTATACTGCTAGTATTGTGTTTTCTCCCTCTAATATGCTACATGCTAAGAGTTGTTATCGTCTCTGTAGCTTATAGTTTAAGGATTCGTCAACGTACAAGTAAAACAATTTCGGATTCTCACTATCTCTCTCTCTCTCCCTCGATAATTTTCGCTAAATTAACATTTTAAATTATGAGTGATTCGAAAATTGTTGGCTGTAAATGTCACATGTTGAGAATAATGGTTCTGTTTTCATAACATAACATATACATAACAAGCGATCTATTGTCTTTTCAAATAAATTATCAAGCATACAAAACACACAATTTCAGGGTTTGTAAAAGTATTTCCTCCTTGAATTTCGTGTGTAAATTGTTTTTCGAACACAAGTATTCAGAGCCTACCCCAGAGATAAAATAAAACTTACCGCTGTTATATAATTACTAAGTCATGCTTCGACACCCTAATTTAAATGCCACAAAATAAAAGTTGAAAATATAAAACGTGCAATTTTTAAACAAATGCCGGCACACGTCTGTTCTAGGATAACATTTCATGAAATGAGTTCACGTTAAATATCTGTGTAATTAAAGCACACAGTGTAGCTCCACCTTTAGGTTTAAAATTACCAGGGTACCGCACCCTTATTCATAATGCTTATCATAAAGTTTTATTACATAAAGTTTTTAATACTTACAGTTCTCGGTCCTACATGTAACTTTGACATTAAAAGGTAAATAAGGATTATTTACATTGTAAATAGATAAACGAATTGTAGGTAGTTATTGAAACTTCTGGGAGATAGCGATGTTGAAATCGCTTCCGCAACAGATATTAATTTGAATTGTATTAAAGAAAAACAAAATCACTGACTGTTATTGAGAATTATTGGATCCAATTTTCATATTGTTTACTTTTGTATAGGCAAAGAGCTAACCAACTTGTTTAATTATTATTTTGTTGTGCAATAATACTTTGATAATAAATTTGAAAACTTTCTAAGAAATCTCAAGTTCAAACTGATTAGTTTAGAAAGCAAATTAAAAGTGTTTAATAACGGATTGTAATGTTGTAATAGAGTAAAAATATCAAATAAAAACACTACGAGACTTACCTCTGTTTCCAAAAAATATTTTTTAAAACAAATTACGTCATCAATATGACTTAATAAAACATTAGTTGAAAAGTTTTTAATTAAGGCCGTCGTCAGTTTTTAATGGTGACTCTTGAGTTGCAGGTGTCCATGGGCGACGGTAGTCACTTATCATCAGGACCCGTGTGCTCGTTTGCCCCCTATAATATAAAAAAAAATTACGAACGACATAATATAGGTATTTGCTTTTCGTTATTTCTTCGAAATATCGCTATCTCCTACACGATATTGTAATATTATCAATGTACTGTAATATATGTATTATTAGTTCTCTTGTAACATTTTACGAGTTGTGATGGCTGCCGTTTCTTGTTCTGCCTTTGTATTACAGACATTGGCTGTAATGTAGTCTCTAAAATGTTAACAAAATTTGTCAAGTTAATAATCAGATGTTATGTAACCGCCGCGGTTTTGTCTACGTCAGGATTAACTCATTGGTTTATTTCTCTAAGCACATAAAAAAAATTATCTCACAAAGTTATACCTTTTTATATCTAATTTATCATAAAATAAAAGAATATGGCTGGTATCTGAGTTAGACATAATGCAGTAAAAACCGCCGCGGCTACAAATTATGTTTGTCAGTCAGATAATAGATTATTTTAAAATTATTGGCTTATCTAAATGATTGTAGTGAACTCAAAAAATATCACATATTATGTCACACGTCACATATATGAGACAAGCTAAATTTGATGTTTTTTTTTATCACAAAAGTTATGATTTAATGGATGTTGCATATGTCTGTGCCTACCCCTTCAGAAATATAGGTGTGAGTGTAAATATTTATGTATGTGTGTTATAATTTTAGTGTTCGTTTCGTGTATTTTATTATATACTAGCAACCCGCCCCAGCTTCACACGGGTGTAATGTAGATCCTAAAGTGGTGAACATATATAGTCATATGATTATACAAATTAACACAAAACAATATTAAACTATAGTATAAACCTTCCTCTTGAATCGCTTTATCTATTGGTGTAAACCGAATTAAAATCCATTGCGTAGTTTAAAAGATCTAAGCGTACAAATGGCGGAAGCGACTTTGTTCTATACTATGTAAAGATTATGTTTATGTGACAATGTTATCCAAAAGGTTAAAAGGAGGTAAGTAGGCTTTATAGTCATAATATAAAGTGTTGAAACGTTAAAAAAAATTAACACGACGTATTTTTGTTAACGCTTTATCAGGTTTTCACTGAACTACGCGTGCCGTAGTATTTTGCTCCAAAAGTTGAAGTTTCCGTAGCAAAACGCTACAGTTTGGCAAGGCTTTTTGCGTGGTTATATTTGTTGAAGTACTTTGCCGTATATTGCCTTTGGCAATCCCTTTCAGGGTAAACAGTTTGTTGTGTAAAAACTATATAATGCATTTATATAGGAAATGGAAATGAAATTATAATGTATGGAATAGAAATTAATGTTCGTGTAATTGTATGTGAAAATTACAAAGCTATTGGAATAAAGAGGATAAAACGAATAAAGGTGTCATCAACTTTCAACACTCAAATTTAATTTTAAATAGAATAATTTATTATTTAAGAGTGAAATAAATGTAATTAATTTAAGCGGCAGCCACATAGTTATTTGTTATAAAACGTACATTAAATCACGACTATTTCAAGTATACGTTATTTTATTTACATTTAATTTGAAATTAAATGAAAAACTGTTAATTATAAGTAGGATGTTATATAGAGTGATGCGTTATTGTGATGTAATAAAGTGTTGTTGTCAATGATTCTAAAACAGGTTTTACATTTGGGAAATATTATAATCCACAAAAACTTGGGAACTTCCAAGCATAAAAGGACGAGCACATTTAATTTTGTCGGTCCTTGGCAAATCAAAAATTTGACTCAAAATTACCCTAGTATTATCACAGATAACATAATACTATACTAGTATTATGTAAGCTTGCTAAAGCCAGTCTTGTGTTTGTGGTTTTACCTCAGGACGGTAAAATCCACGTCATTGCGCAGTCCCATTATACCTCTGTCTTCAACCACTACGGTAGATTTTACCATTTTATTGCTTGTAACACCAAGGTTAAACAAAGTAGACGGTAAAGAAATACTAACTTACATAATGATGGACTTTCAGCAGCCATATTGGAACTGAAGGTGGAATTTCAAGATATTCACATTTTAATATTTATGCTGATAAACGACATTATATACACACATCTGTAGAGAAAAGAGTAGTCTAGGTATCTGTATATCAGATTATAATATTAATATAATAAATAAGTACCTTTTATGGATTTAGCAGAAAAACGTACCCGAATATGAGAAAAGATTCAGAATATTTTCCCTCGTATCCGTAGAACTGTTAAACTACATCGTTTCCTTTAAAAATCATCTAAACAACAATCTTCATGTGAGTTTGTTAGCTTTGTTATATTGTTTGACGGTGAGAAGCGGCATTTAAAACTCTGCTTTTGATCAGAATATGCGCCTGCAAAAATGGCTTGTTCATTTCACACGTTCAGTGAAAAGGTATTCATTGCTATAACTTTACAGAAGCTCACATTTTAATTATAGAAATTTAGTATGCACTATGGAATGGACTTGGCAACATGACTGGCCTGTTGGCCTAGTGGTTAGTGACCTTGACTGCTATGCCATAGGTCGTGGGTTCGATTCCCACAAGAGTCTGGGTGTTCTTTGTGTCCGTTGTTTCTATGTTTGTAAAGTCCCCCGCGACACAGGAGTCATGTCATTCCTAATGCGGGATAGATACGGATATACTATGGTTCTTCGTTTTTGAACAATTACAATTTACTATATCTATTAGATGTATAGATTTGAAATTATATATATATATATATATATATCATAAATACACAGTTAAATCAGATAATTCTTATAATTTAGATAGTTGCTCAGACCACCCATAAAGTCCAACAGTATAGTCCAACAGTAAGTAATATGAAAGAGCTTCTTACTGTATTTTTGTAGTTTCTTAATAAAACTATGTGGTGAGGTCAGTATTATATTGGAGCTTATAGTTCTTACAATAATTACTTTTAATATTAATGTTCTAGGAGAGGTTACCAATACGCGTTGCTTCCGCTTCGTAGTCCACCAGAGAGAGGGATGTCAAACACATATAACATTTGTCAAGACATTAGTTACGTTCCGTTACTACACTTACTGTCAAAAAGAGATAGCTATTATACCAACTTAGCTTGTACTATTCTAGAACACGAATAAACCAATGTCAGAAGATATATATTAGTGCCTGCTACAAAATGTATTTGCACTAAGCTGCAATCGAGCCCATATCCCTTGAGGATGCAGTCGGATGCTCTAATACCGCCGCGTCACATACATAGGTCGATTCAACGTCAACTAGTGCAAAATATATTATTATATTAGAGCCAACCAGGATAGGGAAACGTGGCCTCAAATGGAGGAGGTCTTTGTTATTGGACAAACTGACGAGCAAAAGGAATGGATGAATAATAAAATGAAAATGCATGCAATCTAATTTAAAATAAATTAATTTTTTGGTACATTTATGTTGCAAATTTAATTATGTAAAATAAAATGTTATAATGTCAGTGAAATAAAGACTATTTGACTTTAGAACGCTACAAATTCTTCTCTACAAGACCCTGTACTTTTCACAGTTTAATGTATAAAAAATATCGATAGTGTATATAGTGGTATATTACTAGCTGTACAGAAAAGATAAGTCATTATTCATACGCTATAAGCTATTTAAAACTCGCATGTTGAACGGATTTATCAGAAATTACGCGAGAATATAGAAAAGCTCTCACAAATCTGTAACATTGAGTTACATTATATCTGTGTACATTTTATTTTGAAATGGATATCCTCTCTTACAGTCAAATTAGTTTTTCTTTACTAAATGTCAAAACAGTACATTCTATACAAACTTGTATGAAATAACGACTTGTGACGTCATACATTACTATCGTCGAAGCCAATACTTTTAAGTTTGCTTAAACTATCTTATTTTTCAAAGTCGTAGGTAACATTTACTTTCATAAAGACTTAAATAATTTATTTTCACTGTAAAACCAACAAGAAATTATTGTGTTCGTTCAATGATTAATTATTGTGCCACTGTTTTGTATAGAATTAATTAATTATAAGCGTACAATATTTGTCAATGCTCTCGACAGTCCAAATTATCATATTACTAACAAAAAGCACAGTTTCGATTTTATTTGTATTGTTGGCGTTGTTGTTATATCTGATTTAGTAGATATTTTACTTCCAATGTCGTTAAATTGTGTGGAAATTTTACACATGCAACATTTAAATACGACTAAATAATATATTCCGATATTGTTCACTGAAAATGGCTGAATATTTTACTGGCGGAAATGACAAATATTATTGAGAATTGAGAATTAAATTAAATTGTAATTATAGTGCTTATTTTATTCCCGTAGTATGAACATTAGAGTTGGGTTTGTGTGATAATATAATAAGCTATATTTTATGTGAATGAGTTAATCATCAACTTGATTTGTCTATAGACTTATGCGACCAGTACGCAACGCTTTTACTAAGGATGTGTGGCTATCTTCGTGTTCACAAGCCAGCGGTCAGACATAGAAAAACAGAAGTCGGTAAAACACAAAACAAAAAGCTAGCTCGGCTGCGTTCGTCGCCCGACTGAAGTTAGTTGTTGACGTAGAATCGTTCCTACCTCACTGCGTTGGTTTTCGATCATTCGATGTTGCCAACATTAAAATTGTAATAAGAGCTGTACTTTCCAACAATAATGATGCCAATTGTAATTAATCGTGGCATAGTACTGAAATACAAATTAAATATACGTTGGATAAACTGTTGATCAAGTGTTATAATTGTATTTACTTTGAATTAAAACGCATCACTCTATTTGCATTTAAAATGTATTAAATACTAATTATCATTAATGACGAGATAAGGCAGCAACGTTGTTTATAATATGGGAAAGAATAAACGTTTAACTGGTATTTCTTTGTTTTATTGAACCCATTTAATGATGTGATTTTTTTTATGGTATAGGATGCAAACGAGCAGATGGGTCACCTGATGGTAAATGGCTACCGCCGCCCATGGGCACCTGCAACTCAAGAGTCACAAGTGCGTAGCCGACCTTTAAGGTAGGAGTAGGGGAAAGGTGGAACAGGGGGAGGGGGAAGGTTAGGGCCTCCGGTAACCTCACTCACTCGGTGAAAAGCAATAGCAAAGCAATGCAACACTGCCGGTTTTCTGTGAGGCCGTGGTATTGTATTATATTGTATGGAGTGGTAAGTATTGTAGACTCAACAGTATTCTTGGGACTTAGATTAGACAGTAAACTGCAATGGGGACCCCAGATAGACAGCCTTGCAGGTAGGCTTAGAGGCTTAGTTCGGCAGCTTACGCAGTATGGAAGGTACGTCAGCTCACTGATACCGATACAGCTAGGCTAGTTTATTTTAGCTACTTTCACAGCGTCATGTCCTATGGTATACTACTTGGGACAAGGCGGCTGATGTTGAAACGATTTTTATTCTTCAAAAACGAGCCATCCGCTCAATATACAATTTAGGTGCTAGAGTCTCTCTTCGAGAGTTGTTTAAGGATATAGGTATTTTAACTGTTGCATCACAGTATATATTTGCAAATATTATGTTTGTTAGGCACAACATCAATGACTATAAGAAAAACAGTGACATACACAATATTAATACAAGAAACAAGTCTAAACTCGCTGCTACCTATCATCGCTTACATAAGGTACACAACTCGTTCGAAGGTCTTGGTATACGTTTTTATAATAAAATTCCTATAGATGTAATCGACCTTCCTGTAGATAAATTTAAGCGAACTGTAAAAAATCACCTTATTAGGAAAGCCTACTATACGATCAACGATTATCTAAACGACAAACAGACTTGGGCTTAAGGTGTCTTTAGGTGTATACACACAAACTTCTTTGTCATATAATTAAGCTAAATTATTAACAAACCATTGTTAGTTGAAAGTAATGCGTGACGATTATTGTGGTAATTTTGACTAGTAGTGATTTTTATCAGTATCTCGACTATGGTTCGTCATGCTCACTAAAATGTCATTGCATGCGGCGTCGTCATGGGGCGGGTCGTTTCTTTCCCTCTGATATGGCGAAGGAGACGATGGCTGGTCCATGCGTCATACTCGTGAACGGGTGCTGCTTGGGGTGACTGGTCGGCCTAGTCAGCGATGCTTTAGCCTATACTATTATCCCACGATGTAAAATTGAATCAATTCACACGTGATATAGATACGAATAACGTGTGAACTGTTTCATAGTTTCGACGAGTCAAGTTTATGATTACAGCTTAGCAACGTGTTATACAAAGTATGTGTTTTGACATCCACTTTTAAACAAGTAAGTCAGCGAACAAACACACAGGCTACCTGATAGTAATTACTTCTGTACTATAAACGTCACACCAGACTAAATGAGACTAAATTATCTGTGATTACTTTCACGGAAATAACTAGAATTACCACCATCTTTGCAAAGTCCAAGCAGGAGACGCATAGTGTCATGGTTACAAAACTTGAAAAGGTAAGATGTCAAAGCTTTAAAAACACTCAATACAGGTTTTCTAGTTTAAAACTGAACTCTAAAAACCCATACCTCACAAAGCATGTACGGGGTGATAAAAACACAGTCACTCTTTTTCCTAATACCAAATGTAATTCAGAGTTTTCTTTTATATTAACCGACTTCAAAAAAGAAGGAGGCTCTCAATTCGACTGTATTTTATTTAATTTTTATGTTTGTTGCCTCAGAAACTCAGAACTTTCGACTAGGTAAACCGATGTTGATGATTCTTTTTTTATTTGAAACCTAGTGCTTCCCGTGCGTCCAGTTCTGATAATGGCATCCATGAGAAAACCATATAAGTCTTTTATGAATAGCTTTTTTTTTCAAGTCGGTTTTTTTTAAAGAATTATGAATCAACCAAAAATTGTGCGATCAATAAACAACGACAACGGTTCTGATATAACGATAGTCTAGAGTAATTATTATGTTGATCACGTTTTACATTTTTTTTCTTTTTATGGTAGATATAGGGGGCAAACGAGCAGGCGGGTCACCTGATGGTAAGTGACTACCGCCACCCACGGGTACCTGTAACTCAAGAGTCACAAGTGCGTTGCCGCCCTTTAAGGTGGCAGTAGGAGAAGGGGGGAGGGGGGAAGTGTGGGAAGAAGGGACAGGGGGGAAGGGGAAGGACGGGAATAGGGGAGAGGGAAGGGTTAGGGCCTCCGGTAACCTCACTCACCCGGCGAAATGCAATGCAAGCATTGCTTCACTGCCGGTTTTCTGTGAGGCCGTGGTATCGAGCGGAGTCAGGCCGGCCCGTACGTGCCGAAGCATGGCTCTCCCATGTAAAATACCTTGGATTTGCTTGACGTTTCGTCCAGGTTGCACATGCCGCGGTAACAGGTTGATCCTAGTGTATCGGCGTGGTCTCTAGAGTAAATTGTAAAACAAATAGAAATGTGAAAGAAAGAACCACGTTGTAAATAAATAAATGCTCTTATTTAGAAGATGACATAGAGCAGAAGTAGACGAAGTATTCTAAGTCTTGAATGATCAAATTACATAGATACGAGTATGAGTGCTGCTTGAGCACGGATGGACTATTTCTCTCTCAATATCCCTAGAAACTGTTCAAGCATAAGTAGAAATTTAAACGATATTAATATTACGTAATATTTTGTCTCCTGAAATGAATTCAATTTATGAAAATTACTTATATCTCAGTGGTAAAAACCTTGAGGTGTATTTCGTAATATTAAGGTAAAGGGCAGTTAAATAGAAAACATTATTATTAAAAGCGCTTTTAGGCAGGAAAGAAATCTAATATCGGCAATGCTTTCACAAAATATAAACGATCTTTAAATAACAGCAACACTAACATTTGGCAAACGTGAAATTAGTATTTATTTAATTTAATAGACAAGTAAAATCTCACTAATATAATAAATGTGAAAGTTTGGATAGATGGATGGATGGTTGGATGGATGGATGTTTGTGACTCTTTCACGCAAAAACCAATGAACCGATTGCGATAAAACTTGGTATGTAGATAGCTGGAGACCTGAATTAACGCATAGACTACTTTTTATCCCGATATTCTTACGGGATCGGGACTTACGCGGGGGAAACCGCGGGGTGCTGCTAGTAGTTAATATGTTTAATTAATAGAAAACACAAGTATGCGCATTCACTGCCAAAAAATGCCCCATTCACTGTGACCCCAAAGTTCCAAGACAGCCCTAACCATGACAGAGCACCTCTGGAATTGCAAGCGTTCCTAGGTTACGGTAACTGCTTACATCAGGCGGGCCGTATGCTTGATTGCTACTAAAAAAAATGTTATGGAACATGTCACTTGACTGTAGTTGTTACGCAATGCAAAACGAAATGGCGTGTGAGCGACGTGCATCTCCTCACTGAATGAAAATGCGGAATGCCAGAATTACACATAAATAACATATACTGACAGGATTGCATTTCCAATGAGGAGTGCACCCAATCCGCTTATATCTGGTATTGATACAAACGATCTTTTAAAGGTAAGTACATGATTGGTCAATAATAATAATAATTATACTCGTAATTTGTAATTTTTTGGATAAAAATTTCAAATTATTTTTAGAAGCTAATAGGCTCTAAACCTTGTTTGAAAAAATATACATATAATTCTAGTACGGGAAAAATAAACGCAAGTTATTCACTTGCTAGAAGAAAAAGAACAATGACAGCAGTCACACATACGCAATTAAAATTAGAATCGCTCGATGGATAAGTATCTTCTCTATTCTTTGTTCTTTTTTCAAACATACGATTATTTTAGCAAGCGGTTCCTACTTATCGGTCTACAGAACCTATTTCCGCTCCCGTGGATTTCCATCAACCGTCGGCGTAGTCAACAGCAATGCTATTGCAGTTTTGAGATAGATACTTAGACGACTACGTTTACAAGATGCTGTGCAGAAAACTTCATGAAACAGGCGATGTATGGTTTATTCTAGCAGAGTAAAAAAATATGGTTATAATCTAAACAAAGTATTAATGAAACGTGTAGTCATGTGTAAGGGTCAAATAGTAGACCTTGTAAATAAAGTGCCAACAATTTAGGATTAATTTTGAATTTTTTAAACTTGAAACTGACAAAATGAACTTGAAAATTGGCCGAAGCCAACATTTCGTATAAAAGGGCTGACATCAATTAAACAATTAAGTATCCTTTTGATTGATGTCAGCCTTCCAGATAACATCCTTGGTATTAAACCAAAGATGTTATTGAAAGGTCCAGATTTTTCTGAAAATATCTGCATAAAACAATAAAAAACAAACAACAAAATCATTGAAATTGACATAAGAATGATAATAACCACTACACACCACCAGACTAACCTCAATTATATTTGACAATATCCGTACAAAGGTGAGTGAGGCAAGAAATCGCCGTGTGTGATAAGACGGCCGATTGTTATACCTTAACATTTGTAACTTGTTTGCACTATTAACTACTTAAAGGTGTACAATAAAGAGAAATAAATAAATAAAATAATTATATTGTTTAGAAATGTGCACCTATATTAGGTAAATCATCTTCCAAAGAAAAAAAAACAAAATAATAATTCCATTTTTTTAGTTGAATGAACTAGTTGTCGGCCACACATAACGCTCCTAAAATTGACATCACCTTTCTGTGACAGCCTGTATATGTCTATCAAAATATAAATTTTTACAGTGTTTTATTTCTTTTTACAAAGCACTACTAGCCTTGTACTGTAGTTCTGATGTTAAACAGTATTTGTGAGATTACATCAAAGAAATAACTTCAAAGGGTAAAAAGAAAGCCAGAAAAAAATCTGTAATAAACTCGTCTTCATCAAAATATTCCTGAAATGCTCTCGCATAAGAATTTAATCCTTTATTAATATGTTCAGCATCACTCCTGGGGCCGGGAAATTGATGAGACCTGTTGAACTAAACAATTTGAATTGGTAATTTGTTCGGAAAAAAAAGTGACGCGGTATTTTATATTCGTTATTGGTAACGCAATAAATAACTTTTCTGTTTGGTCCCAAATCAGATAAGTTTTATTTGGCGTACCTACACTTCAAAGAGATTTCAGATAATGGACTAGAATAAATTGATGTTCTTTTAAATTGATTTTTCGAAATAAGATCTTGACTGGATTACGAAGTGGTCGAAGTTAGGTGATTCGTCATTCAGACGACGAAGAGGCCCTCCTCAACTGCCACTGTGTTGAGTGTTGAGGAAATAATAAATATACCACTTTTCTTTGATTTTCGTGATAACATGGTACAAATACTGAAGAATATATTATTTGTTTACACTGTTTAGAAAATATTAGACAAACACGTTACCCAAAAGTTTAAAAAAGCGCAAAATTAGCGAACAATGTAAAATTTTTGAGCAAGTTAATGTTTCAATTCTATCTTACGGAATTTGTTGTTATTGTGTGTATTGCCGAATTAGTTTTATTTGTTATTTCGTTATTAACGCTTTGACTATTGAACATATTATCCATAGAGTTCAATCCCCAAACACGACAAATATTTGTATCATTTCAGTGTCACAAATATATTCGAAAAATTTCATACGGCCTTGAAACATGTATATTGTTTGTACAGGACTGCACAAAAAATTAGTGTAATGTTTTCAGGTTTCGTGTCTGTATCTGGGTTTCTTTATTCCACTAACTTCGGAACGCCTAATCTGATTTTGATTTAATGCGGTATCTTTAGAATTCTGACATCATCCCGAGTGACACGGGCTATAATTTTTGGGACAGCGATCATGGTTTTTCATTTATTTTTTTATATTATATTATATGTATTTTGATAGTGTTTTTTACTTTTCAAAACCAAATGAAGATATAATAAATATTTTCAAAAAAAGACATTCATAAAATAATTTATAGTAAAGCAGTTTTGCCTGGCTGTACTATGCCAAATCGAATACCAAATAATCGAATTTCAATTGATTGACCATTGTTCTTAACATCGAATGGTTAATAAATTGAACATTCAATATATCGTACACTCAATACTTCGAGTGTTCAAAATATCGAATGTTTGTTACAAAAATTTGTGATTTTACAATAGAATTCGGTTCTGGCGTTATGGTCGCGCTTCTAACCTAACCTATACCTTGCCATTTCTGTTCAAGCGATGCGTTGAACGGTGGATCAAACAAACTTTTTTACTTTCTCGTTTTGACGGTTAATCGCATGTCCCCTGTGATATTATAGCAATTCAAAAATCCAATTTCAAAATTGTGCTTTTAACCGATATCCATGCTAATGAATCATACATAGTTATACGGTTCTGTTACTCTAAACTGTCACCCAAGAAAACGAAGGATAGTGAGGGTTACGAAAAATGATCGAAGTAAATAACATTCCCTACATATGTAGGCCCACTGGCGCCGAGCACAGATTTATATCTGTCTACCCTAATATTGTAAATGTGAAAATCTGAACCTAATCTAATCAAGTTTCCAAGGAAAATTCTCGGATTGAAATATCTCAGTGCTCACCTATAAGGAGATTATATTATTCTTTTGTAAATTAATTTTGAGATCAGTATAAACTATGTATTAGAAGGTGGTACCGTAATGGGTAAGGTATTGGACTTGAGATGTAGTGGTTGGGGGTTTGAACCCACTCCTAACACAAGCATTTAGCTTAGCTGGAGGGGTAAACAAGTATATTAGGAATGTGTGACCCACGTTACTTTTGTAGTTCTTACAAACTCTTTTACAGGCCTGTTGGTCTAGTGGTTAGTACTAGCAGTACTCCCAACCAGAGGTCATGGGTTCAATTCAAATCAAGGACAAACAATTGTATGATGAACACGATCGTGATCGTGTCACGACGTGTCTGGGTGTAATTTATCTATAATATGTATGTATTTAGTAATATATAAGTGTGTTTATCAGCAGTCTCGTTACCATAGTACAGGCTCTGCCTAGCCTTGGATCGGACAGCCGAGTGTGAAATGTTTTTTTTTATGATATAGAGAGCAAACGAGCAGACGGGTCACCTGATGGTAAATGATTACCACCACCCCCCATGGGTGCACCTGCAACTCAAGGGTCACAAGTGCGTTGCCCGCTTTTATGGTGGGTTTAGGGGAAGGTGGGAAGGGGGGAGGAAAAGAGGGAAGGGTGGAACAGGGGAAGGGGAGGGAAGGGTTAGACGGCGGCCTCCGGTAATCTCACTCACACGGCGAAAAGCAATGCAAGCATTGCTTCACAATCGGTTTTCTGTAAGGCCTTGGTGTCACTCCGGTCGAGCCGGCCCATACGTGCCGAAGCTGGCTCTCTCACGATATGTATCAAGGTTATTATTATTATTATAAAAAAAACTTTATATTATCCAGCAAGCAGACTTAGCTGTTGAAACATGGTCACAAGTACACTCTTGTGACCATGTTTCAACAACTTCAACCAAAATCCGGCATGTACAGTGTAAAGAGTTTTAAAATACCTCATAGTGTATCTACAGTATGATGTATTTTAAGCATCCGCTTGGGAAAAGCAAAGCAAGGGTTGGAAAGGGAAGGGAAAATCCTTAGGAATCACGTACCTGACTATTAATTTGAATTGTTACGGTGAAGAAGCTGCCCGTGGTAAGACGTTTGATAGTAAAAAGAAGCTACTTCTTTAGCCATGCCATAGCCATAATCTCATGCAATTTCTTAGAAAACATATATTATGGTTATACCACTATGGAGTTTAGATATTTCACTCCTAAGGTGAAAATAGAAGTCCAAATAACTCAACGAGAAATCCCTTGAGCTTTGAGGTAGGAAAACTTGTGTTAATGTTCTGTGCATACCTTTCCCAGGAACGCAGAACATGTTCCTCGAGCAAACGTTTAAAATTCAGAGGGCTTTATCATTGCTACAGCATACTTGCATCTGAAATCACCACAATCGATCGATTGTGGTTCTACCTTGATAATGATATATCCTTGTCAATGTCATCAGACAAGTTTGGTAGTAATAGTAGTAAGCAAGTATGTTTTGGGAAATTTGTCGAAAAAGGACATGTCATGTCAGTCCTATCACACCTTACCCTATTATTTTACTTTTCAGAATGGGTGCTGAATGATTGTGACTAGATGACATTTTTTCATGTGGGAGAGCCATACTTCGGCACGTATGGGCCGGCTTCACAGAAGTGATACCACGGCCTCACAGAAAACCGGCAGTTAAGCAATGTTTGCATTGTATTTCACTGATTGAGTGAGGTTACTGGACGCCCTAAGCCTTCCCTCTCCCCCTCTTCCCCCCTTCCACTGCTCCCACCTTAAAGGCCGGAAACGCACTTGTGGCTCTTGAGTTGCAGGTACCCATGGGCGCTGGTAGTCACTTACTATCACGTGACCCGTCTGCTCGTTTGCCGTACCATAAAAAAAACAACCCCGTTTTTGGTTTACACATAAAACAACTTACAAATAAAAGCTTGTTTCCTCTATTAAACGTTTTCTTATTAAATGTCATACTACTTTTTCGTGGCTGGCGTGAACACATTGACATGTCGACTTGCATGTTTTTTTTTTATTGGCGTAATACCTCCTACGCATTAGGAATTCATATGAAAAAAAATTACAGTTTCAAATATACATAAATTTTGGAGAAATCTACTTTGGCAACATGTTGACATTTCGCATTTTAACGTGTCTAACTTGACAAAACCTCATTTCAAATTAACGATTCACATGATTTTGTGAATGAACATTGATATTTTCTTATATCAACTTACACTCGGTCACAAAAAAAATATTCGTTACTTGAAATCTCAACATATACATGTAACGTCAAAACTTAAAAATGGCCACCCTGAAAAATAGCAATTTTAGACATGTCAACATATTCACGCCAGCCACAGTTTTATATGCTATGACAGATAAACAATAGGTTAGCAGGTGCTATGTCCATGTACACGCCTCGTGCTCCAGTTATCGACCGCATCTTCAACTGACACATCTTCTACTCTATTCATGGCTACCTCCTCTTACTTTAGCTTAATTTCTCTAAATAATTACAGAATAAATAATTATTAAATCAAAACATATTCCAATAACTGAATTTCATAACCAATAGAAACCAATTATTGTCTTATAAACCCCTGCGCCATTATATTTTTATTTCGACCACGCAAAACATACGCGGATCAAATTGTTTATGTTCTGAAGAAAGAGCCGGTTAAAAGTACAAGATACTGGAGGTCTTGAATGAAGGGTTTAATTATAGTAAGGCCGTGAGGTATGTAAGAATAGAAGAAAATGGCGCGCTCTTATATCTGCCTACCCTGAAAGAAGAAAGGCGTTTATGTATATTATGTATTATTTAGTACAAGCAGTTTCTACGCGGCTTCGCTGGCGTTTTACATATTTATATATTTTGCGTGGAACCCTAATGCTTTTTCCAAAATAAAAGTGGCCTAAGTTACTCCTTATAATACCAGCTAGATAGCTGGTATTATAAGGAGTAATACCAGAGTGGACCGATTTCCACTGGACTTTCACTGGCAGATGCCAGTGAAAGTCCAGTGGAAATCGGTCCACCCGTTTCGGAGATTAGCCGGAAGAAACAGAGAGACAGACAGAAAATTTAAAAACTGGTTTTTAGGCTTAGGTATCGTGCAAATAACTGTATGAGGCATGAGCTTAAAAAAAGATTATTCTTTTGACATTACAAAGAGACACTGCAATTTTATTCATTTGTATTGATTTCTACTTTTTATATAATTAAGTTAAGAGTCAAGAATTCGATCCCACTGATGGTAAGTTGTTACCAGCGGTGTTAAACCTCACTACAGCTGTGGTGACACTTGTGTGTTGCCAACTATCTATTTATAAATCCACCTACCGTGGAGCTTTTAGTGAAACTACTAAAATTTAGGAACAAAAATGGCGCTAGTAGTAAATAGAAGCGCGATTCTCCCTCTCTTAGTAACTACTTAGTAATCTGTGCTACTGGCATCAATATAGACGCCACGGTAATACGTTGTACTGTCTAGTCAAATAAGTTCTTCGTTAATAAAGGTCAAACTTGTATGAAGTAAGGGTTAATGACGTCATACACCGCTATTACTAAATCATTTACTTTTAATGTTTGGTATTACACTATTAAAAAATTAACAAATTGGAAAGTGAAAACTATTCAAATTTTTTAAGACATAGAATCCTGAGGAGTGGTATATAATTTATTTTTTCCTCAGGTAACTAGTCTATGGTTTATGGTCACCTTTTTATATATAAAAAAACAAACATCATTAACTAAACTAAAAAAAAGAAGTTAATATAATTGCACAAAATATGAAAACAATCAAAATACATTATTTGGCTATTAAAATATCAGACAAAACTTCGTCTAAAACAAAATCACAGCGCTATTACGTAAACGTAAAACTGCCATAAAACTCTTACGTAACAATATCTTACCCCAGTGATCCCAGTGATAAGTGAATGTATTGCTCGACGCTCATATCACCCGCGCCAATAAAACTGCTGAGTGAATACGTCATTTGTGACGTCACTGCTTGGGTTATTTGGGGCGCCGTAAATTTTTATTTGGTGTCAGTTGATTTTGAGAGCTTGTTGATGTGCTTTTGGTTGCTCTAGGTGACTCGAGTGGATTTATGATAATTATATTATAGTACTATATCATGATATTAAAAAAAAATATAAATTCTTTATATCAGCGGTAAAGTAATGGCAATGGCATTGGACATTGTACATGAGATCTAATGCTTTCCGGTTCAAACGATACCCAGTGCAGTACAATAATTTAGCGTAGTTAGGGAGGTTAACAAAAATACTAGTCATTACTAATATTTCTGTTAAGTTACATTTTTATCAGTCTGCAGTAGAAAGAAATGATAGAAAATATAAATAGTAAGATATTCTACTAAAGAGCGTTTAAACCAATTTGAGCTTTATATTGTATTGATTTCCAGGACAAATAATTGTGTGATTAGCAATACCCACACAGAAAAGAAATTATATGTTCTCTGTCAGGGTATAATTTTGCTATAATATGTTTGTATTTAGAAATATATAAGCTTGTTTATCATGGTTACCATAGAACAGGCTCTGTCTAGTTTGAGTGTCAAGTTATTATGGTATGGTATTATACTCGAATATATTGCGATGATGCTCAGTGATTGAGCGGTATCAGGAAAGAAGGATCTGTTTCTAGGGAGAATTATGCGAAGCAACTTAGGTTTTTACTG
Source organism: Euplagia quadripunctaria (assembly GCA_963859945.1). Classification (NCBI taxonomy): domain Eukaryota; kingdom Metazoa; phylum Arthropoda; class Insecta; order Lepidoptera; family Erebidae; genus Euplagia; species Euplagia quadripunctaria. The sequence continues at coordinate 5,118,550 of OY982583.1, forward strand.
AAACCTTTAAAATATTACATTCACTTTTAAAAGGAACAAGTAACTTCACAATTATATACTATATTAAAATTATATCTTGAAGCTCCGTGTGACGGCACGAACCACCATGCTCCAAGGCTTCTCAGATTGGAGTCCTCTTGTTTTTTCATCGTTCCACTCTCTAGATTATTTCAAATACGAATTAAGATCTTGAGCAAGATGTCACCACCCAGACTTCTGCGCGTCCAAGAAGTTTTATTCATCAATCCAAGAAGGTTGCAGGACGCGTGGAGTCCACACTCCACAATATTAAGGGCATGTTTAAAAGACCAAATGTCGCGATGTTTGCAATCTCATATATATAGAACAAACGATAACACTTAGATAGCGCTCAGTAGGAATATATAACGTTGATGAAAATAACTTAAAATACATACCCGAGGTATATCATTTTACTCAACAAACATTTTACTAAAAAACCCTTTAGACCTTTACGTGCATGTACCACGTAGATTTTACTGAAATCAAGACTTAAAGATTTGAACACAAAATCTTAAACAATCGGTAAACAGCCAAGAGTTGTATTTATACACTTAAATATAGCTACGTCAACCTCTTACAATCCACTCAATCAGATTTCCGATTCTACGTTAAGTTGCTATCTAGATGGCATTCCAATTGCAAACCAAATCGGACCAATTTAAAACGACAAATACTGGAGTGCTCGAAATTTGTAAGGTTCATTTGCACGGAGCCAGCTTTGAAACGTTTACCAATTAAGTTCTGACTTGTTCGCTGTGACCCACCAAAGAAATGCTTCGTGAAAAACCGTTGCCTTTTAATTGTATTTTTTCCAGTTTGGTTGGTTAATCAATGTCTTGTATTTTCTGTTTGTCTGCTCATAGCGGGAAAGTGGCCTAAAAAGAACAAGTTGTACATAGGAAAACTCTACTTTAAAATTTTGTGATGATTTTCGAGAATTGTGGTGAACATTTTTGATGGCATAATACTTTAATCAGTTTTCTTTTTTATGATTTAAAATGTTTAAGTTAAAATTCATTAAGTTTAATGTTTATTTAACACACTTAATTAGAGGCGAACATTAAACTTAAAAAAAAGGTTGGTAAATTTACTGTAAATGGTTCGACCCACTTTTGGCTTTAAATTTCGATTTTTATATGAGCATTTAAAATAAACTCTTTTAAGCTATGTTCGTTTTGAATTAGGCAATTTTAAAAAAATAGGCAGTCATGGGACTGCGGACAGAAGTGAAAACTTAAACGAAACGACGAACTTAAAACGTCACATCTGATAATATGACAGTAATTAATATAATATAATAATATGATTTTTCCCCATGGCAAAAGTGCACAAACGTGCCTAAAGAAGTTTTCACTTCAAAAATCATTTTTCCTTACCATCCATAGGTTAGGCCTTCCAAACCAGTAGCAGAGCACATGATTTAAAGAAATTGAAGGTATTCCAATTCGCCCTGTAAATTACGACACTTCTTATAACATGCCTTCTTGTTTCGAAATTCCTTGTCAAGCAGCAGTCGGCTTTTTTTATTTAGTTGTTGCTATTTCTTTGCAAGAAGTCATTAGGATCGGCTCAGAGATTTAGACGTGAAAAAAGTTAACAGACTAACACGACTCACAGAGACAATTTAAATATACTACATCGACAGCACGGACAAAGAGATAGTTTAAGATGGAGTGCAGTGATTAAATCTCTCTCATAGTACCGTCAAATGTTATTTGTGATTCAGAGATACTTGTTCTTTATTCTTTAGTTAATGTAAAATAATAATAATTTGACACATCTCACACACGGCCGTCTGATCTCTCACTAGGCAGAGCCTGTAACTATAGTAACCAGACTGCTGATAAACATACTTATATATTTCCAAATAGATAAATATAGAGAGATAAATCATACCCAAATACAGAACAAATGATTTTGCTCATCATACAATTATTTGTCCTGGGTGGGAATCGAATCCACGGTCTGTTGTTGTCAGAATGTTTATACGCCCCCACGATGCAAGGAGTATTTTTTTTTTGTGTGAGAGCTACAGTATTTTTCTGTTTTAATTTTGTTTCTGTATTTTTTAGATAAGGACTGGGGACATATCAACACAACTAACATCAGTCGAGTCTTTTTTTGAAGATTTTATTTTAGTTCCATTCTAATATTACCTGTTAGACATTATTTTCAGCTACATTTGTAGTCTTTTAATAAATTCTGACTGTTGTTATTGAGATCTAATTACAACTAAAGACAATAAATGAAACTAAACATTCTAATTAATAATCACACTAAGGACTATTTACCTGCATGCGTCATAGAACTCCTCCTCTATCATCATCTACTGCTAGCGTGTCCAGAAAGTTTTGCTTGCACAAAGAATGACTTAGTATTGCCACGTTGAATGGCAATGCTGATTCTTTATGCAAGAAAAAGCGCCGCTGTCTGGTCTAGAGAAGTAACTATCGATCAGTCGCTTAGCATGACCTGACATCTTGACGCCAAACGGCTTGAAAACATAACTTCAATTATCGTAATTATTTTTGTTTCTGAAACTAAAACAATTACCTAAGGCTGTTAAAATCCTGTTGTTTAAAACATAAGTACTGCTCATCACTGTACACAGGAGTCCTGTAGTTCAAATATATCCAGAAGGCTTACAGTGCGCTGCGAATCCAGTTCAACAATGCGTTTAGAGTGCTGTTGAGGTTACCGCGCTTCTGTAACGCATCGGCAATGCTTACCGAGGCACGGACAGACTGTTTTGATGCGGTTGTGCGTTAGAAATTTGCCTCATTGCTGCAAAGTGTGCGCAGCCCCAATAGCATATTGCAATTGCCGATACGGCTGATAGCCCTCATATACAGGATTATGTGACTCGCACCAAGTCTGTCCCTGTAATTAAAAACTACCATAGTTATTACGATCAATTGTTACTAACATAATGGAGCTTCTTGTAGTCTGATGATTAAATGTAAATTAATTCAAAAATTTGGCGTTATAACATCGTGGTACAATGAACAAGAACAGTAAATGTATAGATTTATATCGACAGTTCAGTTATCTATTTATCTGACAACCACCACACTAAATGTGGCCTTCATTATGAATTTCTTTCCCAAAATAAGTGCGCTTAATTCATATTTCGTATTTGACCCCAAATATGCAATCAAAGATACTTTTAATTAGAAAAAATAAATTTACTTAAACCTTATTTGTTTTTGAAAACGAGTACGAAAGAACAGTAAAAAATATAATAAAACTTTACCATTAAAACTATGTTTGTCTTACAGAGAGACAAATGTATGAAGTTCTTAAATAGATTGGTGGTCGCAGTTCAATTCTATGTTTGTATGTTACGCAGTATGTAGTAAAATCAGACGGATTTATCCTTCCAATTCATTTATGATGTTTGTCTTCTCTGACGTAGGTCAAAGATTTGACCTACATACATCAAATTGTTACCGCAGTAAGTTTACGTGACACGGGTATACGGTATGACTAATAAAATTATAATGCGAAGAGGGAAGCAAGACCTCTTCAATTGAACACGCTATCACCAATATGTTACATCATTTTACGTGTCAGGTCGTGGGTAGCGCGACCCATATGTTGTATATTTTAGACCTGTTACTATTTTTAGTTTATTCATTCATTCGTCGCTTGTTCGTCATTCAGTATAGCTTTTATTAAACTTTTTTATTCATCATTAATTCGTTTTATTGCCAATGTACATTTATTAGTCACAGTTGACTAATTTTAAGTCGTAGTAGCTTCTACTGCGTAGATTCTAACATGTCTTACCAGGTTAAAAATTAGATCTAAAGAAAAAAAATTGTTAAAGCTGTTTAGCAATTTCAAGCAAAAACCACTGAACCGGTTGCGATGAAACTTGATATGTAGATAGCTGGAGACCTGGATTAACGCATAGGCTACTTTTTATACCGATATTCATACGGGACCGGGACTTACACGGGTAAAACCGCGGGGCGCTGCTAGTTATAAATAATCTTAGCTTTGAAAGAAGCAAATAAAGGGTACTGAGCAACGGTAGTGGAACGGCTGAATAGCCAATCCCAACCAAAACGGATCTTAAGTACAATTTTCATGAAGTGAGATAAAGAGAAAATTTATTACTTAGGCTATTCTATTTACTTTAAGCTTAGGGATGGCCGACTAGTCTCCAGCCCGACGGGGACTCTATATTAAGGGTCAGCCCTTAATATAGAGTCCCTATGTCCCCTCGACCCGCCCTTGCCGAGTCTGTGGCAGGCGTCACACGTTTAGTCTTATTTTTTTTTATTTAATCTCCCAAACAATTTTAATATTTTGATTCCTTTCAGTCAATAAGTAGCAGCAAGTTCAATCAAGCCCACAATAGAAGCGCAAGCTTCAGCTTTATTTCGAACCCTCATTTTAAATAAAATTTCTGAACCCGCAACCTTTGCATAAGCTTCAATTCTTCAAAAGATGCATTCGAGAGCAGCTCCTCTTCAAATTGAATTTACCCACATTCAATAGATTCGGCGACGTCCTTCTTTCATTTGGTGATTTTGCTTTGAGGGCTGTCAAAACTGCTCTTGGGTATCGGATATTTTTCATGGTTATTGTGGAAATACTCGTAGATGTGTTCGTTCCTATAATTTTAATGGTATAGCTGCTGTCAATAGTTTAGTCAAAATGTTTTTTGTTAATAGTATAAAATGAAACGAAAGGTAACATTAGATACATGACGTCACACTTAGGTATAATTGTTAAATTGGCCACATCAATAGAAGAAATACGTATGTAATAATTATATTATTTGATGGAACTATTCGGAATCCCAATCCAATCAAATGTAAGTACGATAATATCCAAACACAATTATTATGAGAGATTAAAGAAAACAGTAGCAGAATGTGTTGCAAAATGCTGCTATTTATTGCTAACTCAATTAACTGAGATGGAAATTCAAAAAGCAAGATTATCAAAGTTAAAAAATGTTGTGTACAGAATGCGGGGTTTAGCTGCTTTTGCACATTTAATCCCTCAGGCATTTGCTGCGCTAATGAAATGTTGCATAATGCAACAAAATATTTTCATACAAGAAATATTATAGACAGTCAAGTAGTTTTCTAAATATTATCCCACTAATATTATAAATGTGAAAGTTTGGATGCATGGATGTTTTTTACTCTTCGCCGCAAAAACCACTGAACCGATTGCGATGAAACTTGGTATGTAGATTAAACTGGAGACCTGGATTAACGCATAGGCTACTTTTTATCCCGATATTCAAACGGGATCGGGACTTACGCGGGTGAAACCGCAGGGCGCTGCTAGAAGTTAATACATTCATGGTCAAATTACTAAAAATGTTGATGACGAACCAAAATAATTTTTATAATGATTGCATCTCGATTTCTAACAAAATATGTGGTCAGTTTCTGATTCTAATGTTTTTTCTTCTAAACGCATAATATGAAATAGGAAACTATTACCGGTTTAATTCATTTTAAATAATAATAATAATTCGACACATCTCACATACGGCCGTCTGATCCCAAACTAGGCAGAGCCTGTATTATGGTAACCAGACTGCTGATAAATATACTTATATATTTCTAAATACATACATATTATAGATAAATTACACCCAGACACAGAACAAAATGATCATGCTCATCACATAATTATTTGTCCTGGCTGGGAATCGAACCCACGACCTCTGGCTCCAATGTATACTTGCAAGTCAGGATTCACAAGTGCGTTGCCGGCCTTTAAAATGGGAATAGGGGAAGGGTGGGAGTAGGGGAAGGAGGGGAGGTGGGTTTGGGCCTCCGTTAACCTCACTTACTCGGCGAAACAACATTACTGCATGGTTTGTGAGGTCATGGTATCACTACGCCGGCCCATACGTACCGAAGCATGACTCTCCAACGGTGGTTTAAGGTGTGAATAGGGTATTAGGTATATTAGGGGAAAGGGTTTTGGCCTCCGGTAGGTTTGCCCCCTATTCCGTGGGTGGGACCAAATTATAGTTGGCAAAATGGGAATGCAGAATTCAGATACATTGTATGTATATATTGTAAGGTCCGCTTGGCTGAGAGGTAACTTTGAGATAGGGGTGTTAGCTTATGAGGATATCAATTGATAGAGAGTGTAAATCAAGATTATATTCAAGATATATATATATCAAAATTATTTTGGAGACTGAAATAAATTATTTTACATTCAAATATATCAAAGACTTCTTGGATCAAAGGTGCGGCAACTTGACAGCAGACTCAAACGTCAGGCAATTTAGAGGTATGCAATACCTTTTCGTCATCGCGTTAATTCCCGTTTAAATACATATGTAATTATATCATGGACCGCAAAAGTTTAAAAGTTAGTATAGCAGTTCACTCTAACTCAAATTCAAATTTCAAATTAAATTTATTTATTTCATTAAATAATTTTCATAATAAAAAATTATAGATCAACACACACAGAGTCACCGCAACAATAGTTTGCTTTGTCAAATGTAAAATTATTAAAGAAAAAAAAAATGGATATCATAATATCATATCTGCCTGTTTCGATCTATAACGGCCCATTTCCAAATGGTTGAGCCTGCCCGACGCACTCTGTTCTCTTGTTGCGGAAGAATGCAATGGCGATTCTCGCTCCCCCGATCATCATGCAAGCAGTGGAACACCGGGGTGGTTTTTAGTCGGTAAGAGTCCGACAGACCCCTTCAGCCCCCCCCCCCAAGGGCGGAGGACATCCATGAGGATCTTCCACCTCGTTACAAAAAAAAAGAACTCTCTTCTCTTGTTCTTCCTCCTACCAATTATATATTTTAAATATCTATTACTAAAAGCGATTCAAATATTATGTTACCAGCCAGCTTCTACCAAGTTCAAAAGAGGTTTGAACGTTACAATATGTAGAACAAAAAGAGGTCAAGTTAGCAATACTCGGCAACCAATGGTAACAATACCGTACAATAATCTTATATCTGTATAACATTGATGAAATACACATCATAGTAGAATAAGCTATAAGCTAGTCCTAAAATTATAAGTAAACAACTCAAGATGGATATATATATATACATATATGTTCCCACCTCAAACCCTTATAAATAGGATTTGGTAACCCTAAATACGAGACGGTAAAGGTTCCGGTCGGTTCCGGACGGTCCGTTTCTAAGCAAAAATTCTTTAATTTCCACGGGGAATGCGCTAAAGTAACCTACCATGGACGCACCATTAATCATGTTACGTGGCTAGTGTGTAGGAAATAATGTTGTTTAAAATAAGTATTTTATAGGTAAAAATAATTGTCAAGAGAGGAAATATTACTTTATTAATAGCATGTAATAAATTGAAGAATCGTTTTTAAAAGTCTTGAAAACTCATAATTAGAATTAATGACTGTTCTGTGAGTAGGGTTGAAGAGATGGGACACGGAGCTAAATACCGATGTTATTGCAAATGAGTTATTAATTGAACTTTATCTCCTCCACGACTTAGAAAAATTATAATTACTTTCTTGAGTAAAATTCATAGTTAATAAAGATAAATGTTTGTACTGTGTGTTTATCGGGAAGCTCTTTAATAAGAGTTGAATCGCCCTGTCGGATCAGTGTCACACATGCTACACTTGTGCAGGGCGTAGATAAAGGACACATGTAGGGCTTGAGACAAGTAGAACTTAACAGAATTATACAAATGAAATCAACCGTTTTAATTATATATTTTAAATTCTCCACAAGCTATAATAACCTTTCAGTATATTAACTGTGAAACACCTAAGCATAGCTTAGATGTATAAAAATTTGGTGTTTAAATTCATCAATTTCTGTGGTCATTTAAAACTTCAATTCTTTTTAGGACAATTTTTTTACTATTTCGCTACTATAAAAATTATGAAAACAATATTGTATATACATTCGTTACATTTATTGTTTACATGGTATATGGATAATACTTTTCCAAAGCATATAGGTGTAGGAAAATGAGCTTTTTGCAACCATTTTGAATTTTAGATTCTCACTAAAGTATCTGCAATAAACATCAACAAAATACTACGCGAATTTCAATAGACTTATGATCAGGACAGGCTTGGTAATGGCTAACGGTAGTAAAGAAAAATTGTTGCGATGTTATGAGGGGCTCATGGCTAAGTGGTAACCGAGTAGGTTAGCACATTACAAAGTTAAGTAATAGTCAGGTCAGTCTTAGGATGGGTGACCATTCTTAACACATTGAGACCCCCCTGTGTCTAGGAGAGCACGTTAAGCCGTCGGTCCCGGTTGCCATACGAACATCTGTGGCATTCGTTACGGGTAGTTGGAGCCCTAAAAAGTCCGATAACCTGGTCTAACTACAGAACTTCGATATCGCCTAGTACTTGGGTTGTGGAGGTCTGATGGCAGTCGCTTCACGTAAAATATCGAACTTCGGCCGTATTGTATTTAGATTTAAAGCTCAAGTTAGTTGGGAAGGGGCGCGGGGGATGATGAATGATGTTATGCAAGTCCAGCACAGTCAATTTTAGGATCGATACCCTTTCATAGCATTCGATCTAAGGATCTTAGTTCCTGATCAAGCTTCATTAACTTTACAAAACTTCCGATCTAAATAGTTGAGAAATTTCGAAGAGAGATGTTGAATTATATGTAAAATAATACGTTCTATTGTCGCTTCAAAGCCTTATCTTGTCTTTACATATATATTTCTTCTGTGCGTGTGTATGTTCCTGAACTCCTCCTAAATGGCTGGACAGATTTTATTGAAATTTTTTGTGTGTCTTCAGGTGGATTCGAGAATAGTTTAGATTTACAATTGGACCCGGTAGATGGCGCTGCGATAGGGTTCAAGGAATAATAATTTTTAAGTTCAGGCAGGACAACGTCTGTCGGGTCCGCTAGTTTTAAATGTGTAATACCGCATTCCTATAAACAAGAAACGATTCGTTTTGCTTACGGACGGTAAAATTTTCGTTGAAAATTCAACGAAATTTAACCGTCCGTAAGCAAAACTTTCTTGATTATAGGAACGCGGCATAAGTGAGTTTGTTTGTATGTTTGTTACACTTTCATGTCTTAACTACTGAACCGATCATTATGAAATTGGCATACATGTTGCTAGAGATACAGAAAAAGATATCGGGTTACCGAGGTTAGTATGCAGTATATTATTAGCTCTAAGAAACAAAATATGAATATTCTTGCTCAACCATTATACATTAAATTTTATGAAAACCATAAAAGGAATGCTATATTTACTCATATCTCGTAGTTAGGGTAACCATATCGTCCTAAATAAGCGGACTTTATTATAATGCGATTATTTACTCTAAGGATATTGTATCAGTTAATTTAAGCTTGTGGAGAGGAAGACGTCAGAACGTATGAGTGATTTTCGACTCTAATAAATAGGAAGATCTAACCTGCCAGTCTCCAAGAAAAAAGTAGTTCCATTACACGGGGATGATAACGTAACATTGAAAAAGATTTTCCCGTATTTAATATTTTTTATGGTATAGGGGGCAAACGAGCAGACGGGTCACCTGATGGTAAATGACTACAGCCGCTCATGGGCACCTGCAACTTAAGAGTCACAAGTGCGTGGCCAGCCTTTAAGGTGGGAGTAGGGGAAGGGGGAGAGAGGGAGGAAGAGCGGGAAGAGGGGGAGAGAGAGAAGGGTTAGGGCCTCCGGTAACGCGGTGAAAAACAACGCCGTGGTATCACTCCGGTCGAACCGGCCCATACGTGCCGAAACATGGCTCTCTCTGCTGTAAACGGAAAGTTTTTCTAATTAAATCATTTTGCGCAACAATCAGTCTAATATTATAAATACTGATCTAAGTTTGTTTGTTTCCTTGCTCGTTTGTTACGCTTTTACATCTTAACTGCTGAAAAAAAACATGAAATTTTGCATTCACGTTGTCACAAATACAAAAAAAAAAATAGGACATAGGTACCTTTTGTCCAGAAAAAAAGGTGAGGTGAAAGCAACAAAAATACAAATATCTCTATTTATAGTACAGTTGACAAATTGTTGTAAAAACATATTATACAATGCGTTCAGATTTTACCTTTAGTATTATTATTACTTTTCATAATTCTGTGAAATATCTACTTTTATAAATTCCTCTTTTGTTACAGCCCAATTGCGTAATTTTATGGAATTGATAAGTGATAGGGCCTTAATCCCACCAATCCAAATCCACCAGGCCAAATCCCACCAACGAACCAATTTTATTTTTTTTTAAATGAAAGGTATTGATGCACAGATATGTCATCAAGCATTGGAGATCGCTTAACTTTTATCTTTTTAAAGTTATACTCAAACGCGATTTCCTCCTGAAGTTTTTTGGTTTTCATATATCACTTTCTGTATAATTATCAACCTATCTCTGGTACAAATTGTCGCCTTTGGTATTTTCGGACCGATGTGACCTTCAAACCTTTGAGAAAAGAGCGTACTCCTATCTCAAAGGCCACGCACTTGTGAGTCTTGAATTGCAGGTGTCCATCCATGGGCGACGGTAGTCACTTACCATCAGGTGACCCGTCTGCTCGTTTGCCCCCTATATTATATAAAAAAAAAAATATCTACGGTTCTAATTGATTTACGCGGTTCGTGGTTGGTTGGTTGCAATTCTTAATCATGAATAAAAAAACTGGAAATATCCTAAGTTAAACCAAAATCATAGCTATCTTGTATCCCCTATGTTTGTTTGTGTATTCAATCTCGATTACATTAGCCTTTTGCGCTTTTACTTTAGCAAAATATTTTTATCTATTTTATCGTGATAGATGTTATACGTTCGGTTTGAAACATAATATAATATTTAGATAAAAAATTCAGTATTTTATGGAAAGAGAATTGTATGTACGGCCAGCATGCGCTCTCAGTAACATTATTTTTAAAGTATACTAGCAACGTGGGTCACACATTACTAGTATTCTTGTTAACCCCTCCAGTTAAGCTAAAATGCTTTTGTTAGGAGTGGGTTCACGTCAATAGGGCACTGGGTGGGGTTCAAACCCGTGATTTGAGGTGAACCATTTGATCGTAAGTCCGACGTCTTAGCCATGATGCTACCGCCGCGTAAGTAATTATTTATAGTACTACAGGTGAGGTAGTGTATAAACCCACCATCGCCAAACTAGTCATTTATATAAAAAAGTATGGTTCACCTAATTTTAAGCTTGTAATAACCTAAATATTTCCATTTGAAGGTAAGTAATAAGTAAAATTCCCTTCGACCCAAAACTCGTTATCTCAAATAGTACTCAGATTTTCGGGCCCGTGTTATTTAGGGAATCTTAATACTAAAGTAATAAGATAGGAGCAAGTTACTAGGGCAACGAGATTATCCATACTAAAATAACATTACTTACTATAATTATTATATACCTCGCACAACCAATGTGTGGCACAAATTGTCACCTGCGGTAGAAAAGAGCGTACACCCACCTCAAAGGTCGGCAACGTGCTTGTGACTTTTGAGTTTCAGGTGCCCGTCTGCTGGTTATATAAATATATACATATATACATAAATATATACATAAATTTAATTTCAAGAAATTCGCAGAAATTTCATTCGTTGTAATTTGGTCGCACGTAATAGAGGGTGACCCTATTGCTGTCCACCGGGAATGTTGTAAGGCTAACGTGAAAAAAGTTGAGACCAGTGTACTTATCCCATTAATATTATAAATGTGAAAGTTTAGATGGATGGATGGATGTTTGTTACTCTTTCACGTAAAAACCACTGAACCGATTGCGATGAAACTTGGTATGTAGATAGCCGGAGACCTGGATTAACGCATAGGCTACTTCTTATCCCGATATTCCCACAGGATCGGGACTTACGCGGGTGAAACCGCGGGGCGCTGCTAGTAAATGATATGGAATTGGATCTTGTAGGCATTACATTAGATTCAAAGCTGCAATGGGGCCCACATATATACAATTAATCGAATAGACTCAGCTCAGCAGCATACGCAGACGCAGTATACAAAATTCGTCAATTGACGGACTTTGAAACTGCCCGTTCAGTATATTTTAGTTATTTCCATAGTGTTATGTCGTTTGGTATTTTGTTGTAGGGAAATGAAAAGAGCCATTTGAGCAATTTATAATCTAAAGTACAGGCCATCAGACCTGTGCTTCAGTACACAGCGGTTAATAAAAGTAATGACCAAGTGATTTTATGTTAGGATTTGTTAACACCGAGTGCATTGTAAAATCTGTCCAAGCTGCAGTAAGTTCAGTTAAAATCTATCTCATCCATGGGTCCATTTATCGTCAATATATACCAGTTAACCTTCTTTGTGCTGCACAGAACAAGATGGTTCCTGAGACATACTAAATTAACATTATGTATAAATCATACATAAATGTACTATATTATCCAGATAAAACTATTAATACAACATTCAATGTGAACAGACACTAGTTGCATATCCGGTAAATATTTTCTGTAAGAAAGATAAGTTCACTAAGGGAAAAATTAAAGAAATACGTATCATGACTGTAGCATTCCAATATATTTATGAAAACCTTATTTACGTACGTAAGCATTTTCAAAATTACAAAAAAATAGTGACGTACACAGCATTAATACTAGAAATAAGGATAAGCTTGTGCTGCCAATGACTAGGCTCCAAAAATATAGTAGTTCATTTAGATGCCAAAGTATACGCTTCTACAACAAAATACCAAGCCACATACAAAATCTGAGCTTAAACAAATTTAAAACTAAAAAAAAAAGTGTGTGTGTACTTATGTACGCCCGTAAGAAGTAATACTTTTATCTATTTAAATAAAGTTTATTTAATTCTCATAATAAATAATACATTCATATCAGTATGCTAATCAGCTTAGGTTACGTTTCATAAAATTCATGCCTTCTATTTTAATATCTTCATGCGCCACGTAAAGTTTAAAGCCTCATTCAACTTTTTTTTTCTTAATACACGAGAACTTTCTCTTCAAAATCCACCTGCTCCATAAAACATGTACGTGCTAGCGTAACCTAAGTATGCTTCAGCTTTAAGTTGCGCCTAAGATATGAGTTTTTTTTTATAACGAAGTCTGGGTGACCTACTTGTCAAAGACTCACTTTACATTCGCTTTCTAAAGGTTTCGTTACGTAACATAATTATTTACTTTGCTCAGTTGCCGATTGATGGATTTATAGTACACTAGCTGCACCCGGCATGCGTTGCAATGCCTTTTTTCTTTTTTAAAAATGGAGGTGGCGGCAAGAGGGTGAAAAATACTTTACGATCTGTTCTCATACCTACCAAATATACAAAAAACAATTCATTAAAATCAGTCGAGCCGTTTCGGAGGAGTTCGACCACAAACACCGTGACACGAGAGATTTCAATACTAGATTTATTGGGTATCGAAGAGCTGGGGACAGGAGTATAATTACAAAAAAGACGTCATCTACATAAGAAAAAGCAATACGAACGTAAGCATTGGATTTTCATTTGAAGTTACTGTTTCAGTCGTAATATGTGCTAACATAAATACTACAAGCAATTATTTTATAATACATTCTCTTCATTAAAAACGCATATACACAAGGCAAAAAAAAACCTATACTGCGAGGGATTTTGCAAACACATAAATAACGGATACAAAGCACACTAAAGGGTTCGATTCCTACATAGAACAATAATTTATCTTCTCCATCTCTCTCGACCCCGAAGCAGTCGGTGAGGCGTTCACTCAAACCACTGTGGTATATGTCAATATTTCATTACAGTTATTATTGTGCAGTCACTATTTACATTATTACGTCAACAAAGAAAGAAATCTTATGTTTACACTTCTCGTCTTAAAGACCAAATAGTGGCAATCCTTACATAGAAAGTATATTAAAGTTATTGAAGAACGATAACAGAGTAGCAACTAATAATAACTGAATAGGTATAATAACTACTTGTTTGAACAAGTAAAAAAAAGTGTGTGTGTACTTATTTACGTACGTAAGAAGTTATACTTCTTAGGCGGGACAAGATAAAAATCTTTCTAAAAAATTTATCCTTCGCGTTATCCTACGTTTGTAGAAAAAATGACACTAATAATAGAAAAAAAGGTATTTAATACAATGATTTTTTTATTATAACGCGTTATCTAGTTAAATAAAGTTTATTTAAATATCATAATAAATAATACATACTGTCAACTAACCTCAAATTCTACAAACATACTCAAAGTTATTACTTTGAGTATGTTTGTAGATTTTGAGGTTTTGGTAGATTATAAGTGATAAAAATGGTTTTTACAAATTTGTAAAAAACATTTTTATCACTTATAATCACAGTAAATAAATTGTACACATCCGCGATCTCTAAGGTCATCGGAAAATCTGCAACTGAAAATGCCAGCACACTCCACGGCATTTTATGATAAATCCTTTGCAGTAACTGCAATCCGTTTATGGAATACATTACCTGTAAAGATTAGACGACCTCAAACCTTAACCTCTTTTAACGCACCTGTAAGGGAGTACTATTTAACACTATAAGTGGTGTGCAACTCTCTCACGTTGTGTAATAGACTTCATAATAAGTAACTCAACTAAAATGTCGTACTAATTACTATAGTTATTTCACTATATATGTGTGTATGTGTGTGTGTATGTATATATGTATATGTAGATACTTAACGTATTCCTTTTCACCCAATTTCTTTTATTTTTATTTCATTGGTCCTGTACTAAATATTTTTGGTACGCCACCAGCTACCGATTATTTTCCTCTGTTGTTGCCATACAAAGGTTGTCTGGAAGACATCGCTATTAGCGATAAGACCGCCCATTGTACTTGCCGCTTGTATAAACTGTTACAAACTATGTTTCATTTCTGTCCAACTGTGGTGTACAATAAAGAATGTTCTATCTATCTATCTAAATTATCTTTAAATCAAAAAATTGTTAATAAATATCAGTCACCAAGATATATTTTTTGAAAAAATACATATTTATGTATATTTATATATATATTATTCGGACTGATATAAAATACGTGTTGCTGGTTCAGAAACACTTGAATAAATATCATGAAGTTGGTAACTTTTTTGAAAAACTAAAATGTTGACTAGCTAACTTCAGGGTGTAGGTTTTTTGTAAAGATGTGCGCGCGCATCGTAATAATTTACTATCATCATTTTCCCCTAACACGCCAAAAGAATTATAACTTCAAAAGGAAATTAATAATCATATTAGACTTTGTTTGTTAAGCCAAATCCTATAAGTGAACTTGAAGACTTACTTAATAAAAACTTCTAGCTGTATTCATATACACAGATTTCATTAAAATCTTCATAAAAAACAGAACTGAATAATTATTTTGGACCACCACTGCTTGTTCTTCAGGCTCGGAGAACACTTTAAAGAGTCAACTCTTTGCCAGCCAGCAGTAACCAATTTTATGTCCTCAAAATATTAAGAACATTTAAAATCTAAACAAATAAAAATCAATGTAAATATATTTGTATTCTATACATTTCTAAACTGTTAATCAGGGTATCATGGCATGAAGGCTTCCGTACCATCGTACAAGATTTAATACTACAAGCCAAAAAAAATACGTTTCTAGTAAGGGAGCCCCCTTTAATTTTTCATTTATTTTTATTATTTGTTATAATAGCGGCAACAGATATACACATTCTGTGAAAATTTCAACTGTCTACCTATTACGGATCTTGAGATACAGCCTGGTGACAGACGGACAGACGAACGGACAGCGGAATCTTAGTAATAGGGTCCCGTTTTACCCTTTGGGTACGGAACCCTAAAAAAACGTGGTAAGGTAATAAACGAGTTCGTTTATTATAATACCTTTAAATAGATGGTTGGTATAACATTTAAAGATACCGATTCAAGTGTATAAATATATTAAAAGCAAAATGTTCATCAAAATATATCAAATGATTTTGTATTATCCTGAAGACACGGATCAACCCGAGAAAATTGTGGTAAGAAGATTACAAGGAAGGGAACATTCTTACAACATATTTTGCGATAATGAATGATGCTTTCTTTGAGGTCTATTTTTATTTTGTTTTATAAAATATTGTTCAATTAAAAATAATGAACGCACAATCAAGTGGCTAACAAAATAGCCGATCAAATAAAGGCTGAAGTAATTTGTTTTAAATGTGACCTATATATTAAAATGCGTTAATTTGTAGTTCCAAGAAAATTAATACTGAACAAGATTAATAGAGATTAAAACTGGCCTGTTGGTCTAGTAATCCTGACTGCTGAGCCAGAGGTCGTGGGTTCGATTCCCACCCAGGACAAATATTTGGTGATGTGCACGATTATTTGTTCTGTGTCTGGGTGTAATTTATCAATAACTACCAACCCGCCCCGGCTTCGCACGGGTACAAATTATACACCTAACCCTTCCTCATGAATCACTCTGTCTATTAGTGAAAACCGCATGAAAATCCGTTCAGTAGTTTTTCAGTTTATCGCGAACAGACAGACAGACACGGCGGGGAACTTTGTTTTATATAATATATGTAGTGATATGTAGTGAAGATTTTTAAAATATGATTTTTTTCATCATTAGTTCAGCTACATGATATAATGATGATTCTAAACGCAAAAACCTCATAAAGTAATGAAAAGTATACAGAAACACTATTCGTTCCTACAATTATCGAGGGTTTCTCTCAATTTTATCAGGATCCCATCATCAGATCCTGACTTCCTTGACATGGGACCACCCTTGAGGTACCCTATCTAACAAAAAAGAATAATCAAAATCGGTCCGGCCCGACAGCCACTCTGCCCCCGCTTTTTAAATCTCTGATATCTTCTAAGATATTCATTTTAATGATATTACTGTTACGGTACGGTATACTTAGGAGATAAACATATACCATCGCGGACTTTTTTATTGATCTTTTTAAGATATACAATT
The DNA here is from genome assembly GCA_963859945.1 of Euplagia quadripunctaria. Lineage (NCBI taxonomy): Eukaryota > Metazoa > Arthropoda > Insecta > Lepidoptera > Erebidae > Euplagia > Euplagia quadripunctaria. The sequence continues at coordinate 5,135,492 of OY982583.1, forward strand.
CCGTAGTACATTAATTTGATCTATCTCGTAAGGTTTAGCCAGCGTTTGCAATGTAAGTGCACAAAAATATGTTTGTTACGACATGACATTACAAATCTTTGAATTTCTTGACTTGCTCTACAATAATATGCATGTATACTACATATAAACCTTCCTCTTGAATCACTCTGTCCATTGATAAAAACCGCATGAAAATCCGTTCAGTAGTTTTTCCGTTTATCGCGAACAGACAGACAGACAGACGCGGCGGGGGACTTTGTTTTATAATATGTAGTGATATGTATTATTTAGATATATAGAAGTAAGTTTATCAGCAGTCTGGTTACCATAGTACAGGCTCTGCCTAGTTTAAGATCTAACGGCCGTGTGCAAGATCTGTCCAGTTATTATTATTATTATAATAACTTCAAAAATGCAATCAAAAGGAAATTAATTACAAACATTAATAAAAACCATGTAACTGCTTTTGAATTATCAACATGTTACTATTTAGATTATTTTACTTCTACACAAATAATAAAACAGAAATTTCATTAAATTCGTAATTTGTAAAAAGTCGGTTTAGATTCATCTTATGTATATGTAGGTACTTTTTCATCAGGTTCCATCCTTTCATTGTCGAAACACCAAAAAGTCGAACTAAATGCTTTGAGCTCCTTTTTGGTGAGAGTCGCCAAGGTGTGGTATGAGCCTGCGTCTATTTTTCCAGTCAATTATAATTCTGGAACGTTCAAGTGTAAAGTGAATAGATTTTTTTTGGATAGGCCTGTACCATCTTCGTCTTGATCGTCACTTTCGATCAGGTGAGTTGGAAGCCTTTTCAATGCTTATTCCATTTCATAAAAAAATAGGTATTTTAAATATGAGCGGTGTCTAAAACATTTGGTACACGTTCATTTTTCAAATCATATTTTTTTAATGGTATAGAGGTAAACGAGCGTACCTGATAGTAAATGACTACCGCCACCCATGGGCACTTACAACTCAAGAGTCACAAGTGCGTTGCCGGCCTTTAACATAGAAGTAGGGGAAAGGTGGAAGAGGGGAAAGGGGGGAGGAGAGGGGGAAGGGGAGGGTTAGGACCTCCGGTAACCTCACTCACTCAGCGAAGAGCAATGCGAACATTGCTTCACTGCCAGTTTTCTATGAGGCCGTGGTATCACTCCAGTCGAGCCGGCCCATACGTGCCAAAGCATGGCTCTCCCACGACTATATATTTTATGTTAGCATAGAAATTAATTTAAAAGATCTTAGAGATCATTGTCATTTTTTGATGTCACCGTTCACTTAATCCGGCCATAAAAAGAGGAGAATGTAATCATTATCCTCTAGGTAACTTTACACTTAAAACTTCGGCCATAGAACTTACTCAAAAGATTTAGAAGGGCCATTTAGCTATGGTACCAAATTTCGAAAAACTAAAATTAATAACATTCTAAATAATATATTTCACAAACTCATGGACACACACACATAACATGGATATGTAGCCATATGGTTGGATCCATCTTTAAGCCAAGAATAGGAGAAAAGCAATACGCAAGTAGAAGTGGTTTAATGAGATTTTCTGGTCTGGTTTTAGTTAGGTCACAATACACAATGAAGACAAACTACTGTGAACTAGCACTTGCCATGTGACGTTGAGGCAACTTATCAAATATAGAGAATTAGAATTAGAGAAATCCCAACTAGATTAGAGTGAATAGTTTTCTCTTGCATATGAGTGTGCCATGTTCGTCTTCATCGTCACTTTCCATCAGATGAGTTGGAAGACAAACACCTATGCCATTTCTACAATAAAACCGACTTAAAAAAAAACTATTCTTAATTTAATTTTAATTTTAAAAATTAAATTTAATTATATGGTTTTCTCATGGATGCCATTGTCAGAACTAGACCAAATTGAAATGGGACCACACGGGAAACACAAGCTTTCAAATAAAAAAAAAATCATCCACACAGAAAGTTCTGAGGTAACAAACATAAAAAAATACAGTCGAATTGAGAACGTCCTCCTTTTTTGAAGTCGGTTAATTAAGCAATAAAAAACAAATTTCAACAAGCTCAACTTTCAACAGGTCTCGTTATAAGTCTACTATACTAAAAAGGTGTCTCCGAATTCATCACAAGAACTAATTACCGCTGTCAAACTACTGAATATTACGCATTTCATTTAAGCTCTTAATCTGCTAATAATAAAAGTAAAGGTAAGGGTTCATTGAAACCTGAGCGTGGAACACCAAAATTCAGAAATAATTGCTGAAAAATTTGTTAGTCTTATGTTTAAAAATAAATAGTAATATGTATAACACAGTGCTAGTATTTTAGATAAGGTAAATGTTAAGCGTGGCTTCACATCGGCACTGTAGGTTTAGAAACCGCATACGCTACCACTGTTTGTTAGTTTTGAATAACAAAAAAGTAAAATGATAAGAAGACAAGAAGAAGAAAATGTAATTCAGCCTTTTGCGAGTTAAGGTATTAAGTAAGTAAGTTAAGTAGGGTAAGTTAAGTAAGGTAAGTTAAGTAAGATAAGTTAAGTAAGGTAAGTTAAGTAAGATAAGTTAAGTAAGGTAAGTTTAAATACGAGCTAGACCGAAAGGTGAAAATTGTCCTACCCTATAGAATAAACCCTACGCTTGCACTTTTAACACTTATTATCACTAGAGATCGAGGTGGGCGGGTTAGGATTATCAAAACAAAATGATTTAAAAACACCTTAAACTTGCAGAATTTCTTCAAGTTTAAGGTACCGGTAAATACTTCGTATCAAGCAGGTACCTGTAAATCAGTAAAAAATGGAGGCTATATGTTTGTGTAAATACAGTCTATTGTTAGCTTGTAGCGGGCAATTTTGATTCATATTCAGTACTAGCAGCGCCCCGCGGTTTCACTCGCGTAAGTCCCGATCTGTGGGAATATCGGGATAAAAAGTAGCCTATGCGTTAATCCAGGTCTCCAGCTATGTACATACCAAGTTTCATTGCAATCGGTTCAGTGGTTTTTACGTGAAAGAGTAACAAACATCCATCCATCTATCCATTCATCCAAACTTTCACATTTATAATATTAGTGGGATTATTACTCGAGTCATCCATTTAATCGATTATTGAATCGATCATCAACTGTTCTTTTACTCAATACATTTTAGCAGTCGGCACTTCTGCTTGAGACGTCGAGATGATAAGTAGTATTTCCACTGGATTGTTGTTGTGAGCATGTAAGTACAAGATTTGGCTATGTTATTAAAAGTATGTAATATTTGATGGATTAGGAAAAGGAAATAATTAAATATATATTTGATTTACAATGCTGTGCCTGTGCGCTAAGTTGTTCTATAAAAAAAACATACAGGGGCCAAGCCATTCAGCTACTATTGAAGTTAAAATTACCTGAACAAAACCTTTCAAACGGATTAAAATATCGGAGATTAAATTATTGAAATGAAAATTTGAATATACCCGCTTAAATCAATAAACCACCAATTTACAGTTAAAAATCATTTTAAAAGCACATGAATACGCTATTTAAATGTGAGCAACTGTCATCGAGTTTATTTTAATTTATGTTTCGTAGTTTATTGAATGTATTTGATATAAAATAAATAAATAAGATCTGTTAATGTCAAATTTACTCTGGCCGCGGGCTCACCGTCTTTGGCAAGCTGTAAGCTTCAAGTATTTGACAATGAGCTACCGGCCTCCGTTTTCTATGTGCCTTTTCCGTGCCGTTTTGTGGAAATATACTCCTATAAATAAGCGTAAGCGTAAATAACACGAATGTGAAAGTATTTTTAATAATATTATTACATTATGTTTGTTTGCAAAACTACTTCTAGTGTAAATGAGATAATTGCAATGATAACTCGCATCACTACATTTTGTAAAACATTTTTCTTTTTTCTGTTTGTTTGTCTGTCTGTCCGTTCGCGATAAACTCAATAAGTACCTTACAAATTTTCATACGGTTTTCACCAATAGACGGAGTGATTTATGAGGAAGATCTATGTAAATAATTAATTAAGGTTTTGTGTAAAATGGCTGATATATGGGGATGATTGTTGAAGATGTCGGAAAAAATCAATATATGCTTTGCTACCTGTGCGAAGCCGGGGCGGGTTGCTAGTGGTAACTGTCTGTATCTGTACGTATAACTAATTCTTTCTTGCTCTTCTTAGTCCCTTTTTAATCCCCAACGTAAAAACAAGTGGTGTTATAAGTTAAACATGTGTACTTATCTGTGTATTTGTGTATCTGTCTGTGGCATCATAGCTCCTAAACGGATGGCCCGATTTTGGTTGTTTCTTTTTTGTTTGAAAGATGACGTGATCCTGAATGTTGTTAGCTATAATTTTAGAAAATCTGTTCAGTCGTTCGAACATCATCAGTTCTTTTCTATTCGTTGATGGGATATTTAAATCGGGTATTTTAAACTTTGAATTTATGTAACTCCCTCAATTACATGTCACCTTACTTCCATTTCATTTATTACTTTAGGTTCCTTCTGGTCTCGTTGTTATTAAAAAAATATTACTAAAGCTAATCACGATGGGTCGTGGTCAGATTTAGTAAGTCGGTCAAAATATTTGTCAATCGAAGATTTAACTAATGTCAATTACCAAACTTTGTAACTTTAGTGTATTCACAAATTGCGAGGTTCCAAAATTTTATCAAAAAATAAAAGAAATTGCAAGACCTAATTCCTGTCACGGTGTGTGTATTGCTCAATCCATTATATCACTACCAAAATCATAAGATACCACAATGTCGTGTGACATCACACATTGAGTTGTTTTATTGATAACTGGTCTCTAAATAACGATTCCTACGTATGCTTATTTAGGATCTCATTGTGTACCTAAATAATAGAAAACTTCAAAAAATTCTAAGCCCATGACTCTTAAACAAAACTCTGAAAGGAACGAAAGTTCTTGATATATTATCACAGCAGCAGCTATTATCGTACCTTCTCATCTCAACTATAATGGAACCCTGGCCTAAGTCTTAAGATGCGGTTCTTCCGAGCCTTAGTAGGCTTTGAACAAATTTCTCTACAAAATGAGTTCGTGTGTAATTACTTGGAGAACGAGGTCAATTGTAAAACGGTTTTAAAATTGTTTTACTCAGTCTAAGTGCCATTTTAAAATGTTTTAGAATTTACATTTTCTTACAGGCTTTTGTGCACAGTTTCAGTAACGTAGAATTTTTAAAGCGATAATAAAGAAGCAACTAGAGTGTTGTAGAATAATTTAAATACCTACTGAAAGTCATTCAAGAAACTTTAAAGCGCAGATAATAATATAATGAAACCGTGATCATCACGTCAGTAAGACAAAAACTGATCATAGACCTCTCCTGAAGACACATCAGAATTATTAAAAAATATGGTTGGGTGGTGTAACGTTGTGACTCTGCCTGACGAACGACATTGACTCAATTGTAAACCAAAAAATATGAGCCGGGGCTAAACCTGCTTCAGGTCGACTGACATTTCGTCACCTGTCCAAACCGACGTCAAAATTCATCGAATCTCGATGTCATATACAATGTGATATCCGACGACACATTGCCAGTCTTGAAGAGGTCAACTTAAACTCATACACTTACAAATGATAAATGAAGATTTATTTATGAAGATACTTTACAGTAGGGAAAAGAAATGAAAGAGACTCACAAATTTTTAATGGACACAAACACAACAAACATATTTTACTGTAATAGATAGTTCCCATTATATTCTGAAGAAATATTGTGAAAAGTTTGTGAAGCCAAACAGTCTCCACTACACTAGTACGGTGAATTAAATCTGTCCTCAAATGCGAGGAAGCGTATTACAAACGGTAACATAGTGTGTAATACAGGGATGACATTAATTATGGGATAAATAAAGTGATGGTGTCAAAAATAATTGTAACGGTTTTCAGGGTCAACAAAAACATCAGAAATCAAATGGCACAAGCCGTTATACATATGTAGATTGATACACTATTAATTACAATATTAAATATTATACTATCAAATACAAGCGGCTGTAGTGTAATGGCTAAGGCGTCGGGCTTGCGATGAAGTGGTTGCGGGTTCGAACCCCACCCAGTGCACTACCGACGTGAACCTACTTCTAACACAAGCATTTAGATTAGCTGGAGGGGTAACAAGAATACTAGTAATGTGTGACCCACGTTGCTAGTATACTTAAAAAAAGTAAAAATTGTAGGATTCCGAGAACCTATCAAAACAGAATAATCCTTTGCATATGTATGCAGTTATAATAATATAATCATACATAATTCATACACATAGGCGTACCCAGCATTTAGCCCAGGGGGTGGCAAAATTTGTTTTTGTCATCCCAGGAGGCGGGGGGGGGGGAAGCAAAATTTGAATTTATCGGTCCAGAGGGGGCTAAATCAAAATTTTTACTCAAAACTACCTTAGTATTACGTAAGCTTGCAAATCCAGGGGGGCAGCTGCCCTCCCTTGCCCCCTCAGTACGCCCCTATTCATACATTAATATTGTAATGTTAGAAGGCTCATACTTTCCGGCATCACCCAGTTCGATTTACACGTTTGCGACCGTGACTTACTCGTCGTCGTTCGTTCCATTGTCTTCCCTTCTTAACTACCTTTCCCATCCAATATACTCCCAATTTTCCCATATTTGGTTGACGGCAATAGGCATAATATACGTATCCCATTTTAACAAATTATGCGTCTAGCATAATTTACTAACAAGTTCGAAAACGTTTGTGTCCGACAAAAATTCTGTCGCAAATAGCTTGTCTACCAACGTAAACATGTCGGATATACGATGTTTTGTTTTGCGACAAATTTATAGTTCATTTTTGCACTATTCATTCCTAATTCTTTATAAAATACAGCGGTTATATTTTCCACAAATTTTTTGCTGCGTGTTCTACAGCCTATATTCTATGTTTCCTGATAAATACATGTCGGACAAAAAAATCACACGGCGCATAATTATCAATATGTATAAAATCAAATTAATCATTTATTGAATTGGGTAACGTACTGGGGCTATTAACCTCTATCACGTAAATGGGACCAAATGTTAGTTGGCAAAATATGGGTGTTTGGTATACTTCTGTCTACCCCTTCGGGGATATAGATGTGAGTGTATCTATGTATGTAAGTAATAGTGTTTATTTACATTTTTAATATTTTATAGGAATGTGTGTACCTACTGATAAAATCTCTGAATATACAAAATAATGTAGCAGACGGGTCACCTGATGGTAAATGACTACCGCCGCCCATGGGCGCCTGCACCGCAAGAGTCACAAGTGCGTTGTCGGCTTTTAAGGTGGGAGTAGGGCAAGGGCGGAAGAGGGGGAGGGGAGGGTTAGGGGGTCCAGTAACCTCACTCACTCGGCGAAAAGCAATGCAAGTATTACTTCACTGCCGGTTTTCTCTGAGGCCGTGGTATCACTCCAGTCGAGCCGGCCTATACGCCGAAGCATGGCTCTCCCAAAAATGTGTTAAAAATAAATGCAGATCAAATTAATGTCAAACATACGTTTTTGTGACGTGAAAATTGACGAGGATAATGCATGTAAACGACTGTGATCCATCGATTGCTCTTAAGCGTCCTAAATCACTTCCAGAACAAATAAGGTCAAATTGTAAAGATCACAAGTGACGTGAGTCTGGCGGAAGGAAAATGCATGAAAAATGTTTTTATTATGGAGTACATTAAGTTGGAAAATGCTCAGATATAAGCTTAGACTTAGGATCCGTTGACATGAAGGTACGTAGTTTACGTTTGGTGAGTGAGATTATACCGTACTTTTTAAATAATACACAGTAAATAATTCTTGAAACAGATAATAACATCCCAAATAAAATAAAATTACGTTGGTTATAACGACATACAACAATGCTACTTAATCCCTTTAAAATAAGACAATAATAAGGCCACTTGACCACAATACCAATATAAAGACATAATACCTTTTAATTTTGAATATCCACTTTATTACTCGTAAAGTTATTGTTTATATTCCACCCTTATAAATATGGAAACAGCCCTTCAGGTTCCTAGTGACTTCTTCCTTTGCTGTGTAGAATAGGCTTAATAATGAGAATTATTGAATTAATTTGAGAGCCCTTTGTTTTACAGCTACGTTTACGGCACGGCTTACGGCGGCCAAAAACAATGGTTTTGTCGATAAGGGTTCAAAGCCTTTTGAAAACAGTTTACTGTGAAGATAAGTAAATGTTTTTGTAGTACTTAAGAGATATATAAGTATATGGAGTATCTAATCGTAAGCGGTGAAGCCTAAAAATACTTTAAACTGATTCAAAGTTGTTTTTGATTCGCACTTGATTAAAATGTTGTAGTCTTGAACGAAGACTAGACTAGTGGGAGAGCCATGCTTCGGCACGTATTGCCGGCTCGATTCCGCTCGATACCACGGCCTCACAGAAAACCGGCAGTGAAGCAATGATTGCATTGCATTTCGCCGCGTGAGTGAGGTTACCGGAGGCCCTAACCCTTCTCTCTCCCCTATTCCCGTCCTTTCCCTCTCCCCCTCTTCCCACTCTTCCCCCCTACCCCTCCCCCATCTTCCCCTCTCCCTCTCTTCTCCTACTCCCACCTTAAAGGGCGGCAACGCACTTGTGACTCTTGAGTGGCAGGTGCCCATGGGCGGCGGTAGGCATTTACCATCAGGTGGTCGATTAGTGGATTTCACACTAGAGGAAGCGCATTCCATGATAAGTAGAAAGTATGATAGGTTCTTCAAATGTTTTTAGTATTTTAAATTGCATATTTTGGAAACAAATAAAATAAAATAAAAATGGGATAGCTATTATCCGAAACACTGAATCACACTAACTTTTAAACTTTCGCGTTCCATGATATAATTATGTACTTATACGGGAATTAACGCGATCACATCTCAACTCTATTCACCCCAAGATAAGGTTCACATATGAAGTGGAGGTGGATAGGTCGTTGTCATTTTTAGATGTCAAAGTAACCGCGAGATCAGATGGGTCCTTGTCGCACTGTGTGTACCGCAAGCCTACTCATACCGATAGATACCTACACGCCACGTCTCATCATCATCCCCGACACCTGCAATCTGTTATGACTTCACTAAAGAACAGAGCATACGATCTTTGTGACCCTGAACATTTGGAGCGAGAGCTGGATCATGTTCAGGAGGTACTCAAAAGTAACGGATATTAGGTGAATGGAACACGGAAGCGACCGACAATGAGACGCAAGCATCCGGAGGTGAACAGACAACCAGCCTACATGCCATATGTCAAAGGAGTAACGGATAAGATCGGCTCCGTGTTAAAGAAATACTCCATTCCGACAGTGTACACACCAGGCATAAAAGTTCAAAACATCGTGGGCACACCAAAGGATGTCTTGCCTTTACAAACTCCAGGTGTCTACAAAATAAACTGCAGCTGCGGTAGTTCTTACACAGGCCAAACAAAGCGGACTATTGCTGAAAGGGTCAAAGAACACATCGCTGCTGTGAAGAACCGACAGATTAGCAAATCAGCGATTGCAGAACATGCACTCGAAGCGGGCACCAATCACTGGATTGAGTTTCACCGTACGCAAGTCCTCTCCGCGGAACGTCACTTTTACTCAAGAGTTGTACGTGAAGCGATTGAAATTAAAAAACACAAAACTTTCAATCGGGAAGATGGTTTCAAATTATCAACAGCGTGGAATCCAGTGATAAAAAACATGCCACCTCGCTTTTATGCGCAGTCGGGTGAACACCAGAATAGGGGCACATCGGTTTGCTTAGAGAATAGGGACACTGTTAGTATAGTATGTGACGGTACATGGCGAAATCAAAATATTAAAAATATCGAAAATGTGCGGGTGGATGAAGAACCTTCTACCTCACGATCTCGACGACGGAGGGCGTGCACCGCTGAGCCAGTCAGCCTGTGACCACGGCCAGTGCAACCTGGTCGAAACGTCAGGCAATTCAGAGGTATGTAATACCTTTTCGTGATCGCGTTAATTCCCGTATAAGTACACTGAACCACAGTTTGAAAATACGATATCAATATTAATACATATTATTATATACATACGTTTGGAATCTAAAACGTTTTTTTATAGCAAGGTAACATAATTTAACATAATTTTTGTGGACTAGGGAATTTGCTAGAAAAAAATCCCATTGCAAACCGAAACCACACAACCAACAAACGAAAACAAAGTACACATATATATCGAATATACATATATACATGAATTATACAAAATAATAAAATTCTTTAATATTTCTAAACTTTTTTAATTTAAACAAATAAGAATATTAAAATAATAAAAAAAATATAAAAGAACTATTACATACATACGTCACAAAATTCTTCCGCGTCGTTACCTACTGGTATCGTTCCCAAAAGGCCCGCCTTCTGGTCACGAGGAGTGTCGATCAGTCGCTTAGCTAGCTTATAAACGTACTACTAGCGTCTCGACCGCAAACGGCTCAAAAACATAATACCGATTAAATTATTGTATTTACGCCGTTTTACGCTTTCTGAGGATTCAGCTGCGTAGGTACAACAATCTGTACTTGAAATTGACTTGTGATGGCGCGAGGGTGTCAACGCAAGTTGCATCCCACACCAAAGGCCTACTTACATCTTCCATGGCAGTAACGACATACCATCTGTTCTCTTTCTATCGCCTCGTACCAGGCTATTGGGTTCACGTACGGTGGTGATAAGAGCACGACTGATTATATCGTTAAGATTTAAATAATTTATATGAGGATTCCATCCAAAATATTAAACACGATCGAATTTTTCAAGCGACAATCACTATTTAACGTGTAATTCCTTGGTGTCTTTAAAATACCCTAATCAAAAGGATAGCAGTAGGTTTGTCTGGAGTCCTGTTTTCTGCTTACAAAAGGTCTTCGTGGAGGAGGGAGTTGGGCGGGCACTCTATCTGTCGATTAAGTTTCTAAGGCACAAGTAAAACACTGGCGTTGCGAGCGTTTGTATTTACCAACCATGCACATATTAATTTTACAATTTTAAGCAATATATAAGCCGACCTCAGAAGCCAATTTATTCTGGGATCGTATATCAAACATTGGGGAAATTATAAGTGAAAATCATGCTATCTAAATGCTCCCGTTTTAGATGGATTGAAATAAATATTGATGTCGGACTATTTGATAAAAGGGATGGTCGACGTCCGTATTGACGCCCCGAGGTACAGTGTCAGTTATGGCGGAATATTATTTCAATACTTGAAAATATTATCATACATTATTTTTTATATTTGCTTCAAAACTATTTGTCATACATGTAAAATACAACGTTTGTGCGGGTGCGGACACCCTAACTTAGTACCTTTTTTACATTTACACACACAAATATTGTTTATTTAATAAATAAGTTCTCATCACGGGTTATTAGTGCGATCACACTATAAATCTTAACTATTTAGCTGATCTTAACAGAACTATTGTTCAGTTAGAGTAGGTAGATGTCTTAATAAAAGCTGTTCCCGAATCCCTCCTATTTAAGGCGTAGTACAGCACACCGTGTGGTTTTAGTCAGTTCGATTCTGACACACCGGCCCACCGAAAACCTCGGTGGGGTGACGGCCCGAGGACGTTACCAAACGCACAAAAAAAAGGTATTTCGAGACAAAAAAATTACAGAAATTAAATGTGTAGTTGATTCTAGAAGACACTACTTTCCGGATGTGCATTGACTACGTATGTAACATGTCGTACATATATTTATTTTTATTTATTCGCTGCGGAAAGTCTGCTTAAGCAGTTTTATTAAATACTCGTTGTAACTGTGACCCCAACTTTAGGGATAGCGTATTACTACGGCCCCATAGAGCATGTTGCCAGTATCAATGTCTGCTGATATAGCATGAGTTATATCCGTCCTGGGATCTGTACTTAATATAGTAATTTTTCAAAAAAGGGTTTAGTACTTGCAAGGTTTTTTCCAACGAACGAACAAATTATTTATTGATAGATAAATCGATTAATTCTGCTAAATCTTTTTCCATTTTTTATTGTTTGAACTTGTGGTTTGCGCTTGGATCATGGACACCTAAAGTAATGTGACAGAATACTCATACGTAACTAAATCTTAGTCAGTGTTAGCATGATTAGTAGAACTTTGTGCTCATCTAAAGTCCATTGCAATTTCTAGTAACTAAACTTTCGTTACTGTTGTTCTCAACAATTAACAAAAGGAGTTTTAGTTTAGGGTGACATTTTCTACGAAATGGATTTAGCTCCTACTACATGTAGTTATAAATATCACACAATAAGTAGTTTCGAATATATTGTTTTTTTTATATAATTAAAAAAAATTAAAATATTAAAATGAAGGCTGTATTTGTAGTGGTTTCGAATTACCAAACTAAATTAAGTTGTTTAGCCTACAATATAATGATAGTTTGTAGACGTTCTTTTTTAAATCAAAATAGAATTGCAAATTTTTTGTTCATTAATCAAAACAATTTTGGTTTCAATTTCACGAACTAATCTTAAGTAATCCCAAAATAATATTATATGCACATACACACACATATTGATAAAAAGTTTCATTATTTTTTTTTACGAAAATTATTAAGCACTAGCTGACCAGACAGACGTTGTTCTGTCTTAACTATGAATATTGAACATTCGCGCCAACTTTCAAACGATTGACAGTTATGTCAAAAACGCTAAGGTTACATTAGAAAAGTTAATATGGCCGTTAAATTTTCTAATTTTCCGCGCATTTTTCTTAATTTTTTCTTTCATAAGAACCTTCTCCTGACAAAAACAAACACAAAAAAAATGCGAAGTCGGTAAAGCCGTTCACGTGTGATGCCGTGACCAAGGGGAATAGGCCAATAGGGTTTCATTTTTATATATGTTGATATAACATCAAAATCTGTATTTTTTAGGAGGAACGGGATATATTTAATGTTTATGTTTTCATCGTTTATTAAAAATATTTCATTTTTTACAACAAATTTATCACGATGTCAAGTTTATCCATCAATAAACTAATAACTAATATCCAAAAATAACTATATCGATTCAATATTCCGAGTATAGATACCTGTAATACAGATCAAGCCATACGATCTACGCTTCTTAGAAAATAGCATAATTATATGAAAAAAAACTACTTCGCCTATTACCTACTTGAAAAGCAATTTCCTTTTCCCGGAATGCCTTCATTATATATTTATGCAAATAGGACTATAACAAAACCTCACAGTATCCTTTAAGAGTCAATCTAAAAAGGTCGGTATTTATAAAATAGTTTTACACCGATGGCGATGGGAGGTTAACGAAAACGAGCTGCTTAATCCCACAGAGAGAAATTGGGTTTAAACGATTTGACTTTGAAATTAAATATTAAATAAGTTACAAACGAATAATCTATTATGAGAATTTCGTTTGTATTCTACTAAGTAGGGGAAGTAAATTATAGCTACAGTCTATATTAAATATGGCTAGTTGATGTCTCTGTCTTAGTGGCCTCTCCAATCATAGGAGGGACATTCGGTTACGCGACCCTGGCTCTACGAGCTACTGCTCTGGTATCTCTCACATTAGTTCCCTCGCCCTATCCAGTTTCCTTACCCCAATTTACCTTCTTCTTTTGTACTGTCTGAAAACGTTTAAATTCCCAAGAAGGGTTGGCGTCCTAAGACCATGGAAATAAAATTTTGAAATGGGCACGAAGATGATGACTTTATATTAAATATGAACCAAAAATTTGAAAAAGTACTGCAAGCATTTTCTAAAAAGGAGGAGTTCTATGTATGGCATGGGAGAAAGAACGTATTGAAAGTGAATTTATTTTAATCTAGCCCAGGTTCTCGTGGTAAGACGTAGGATGACTGGTGTTACAGCCATTAGATGGAAATCTGTTACGTCACAATTACATAGGTATCAAGTCATTTCAAGTTTTGTACTTTGTGGTTTTGCACTAACTCAATATATTGCACTGGATGTGGAGAATTGTCCAAATGGTTAAAGGATTGCTAAGCCAAAACAGACAGACAATGAGACGTCGCACTTTTGAAATAGATTAGGTCCATTTGCAGAATGTCTGTGCCAAATGCCCCTTAGCTGTGACGGGATATCTAAGTTCATGTCGGGTCCAAGATCCCCAAGGACCTTGGCCGAGAGCCAATATACCGTCTATAAACATATTGACAAATGATTGCACACATCGCTAGTTACGTTCAAATCAAACGATTTATTTGCTTTTTAACCGACTTCAAATAAATCGACTGTATTTTTTTTATGTTTGTCACCTCAGAACTTTCGACTGGGTGAACCGATTTTGATGATTCTTTTTTTATTTGAAAGCTGGTGCTTTCCGTGTGGTCCCATTCCAATTTAGTCCAGTTTTGATAATGTCATCCACGAGAAAACCATATAAGTCTTTAATGGAATAGTTTTTTTTTTAAAGTCGTTTTTTTTTAAAGAATTTTAAACGTATTAGGCAATATTTGGTTTTAAGTCATTAAAGTTCTGTTGTATGATTACGTACTAATTTTTTTTTATTTAGCTTGTCAATTTACTTCAACCCACCTGATAGTAAGATTGAAAGCCACCATTTTAAATACAACTTTGACGGTGATCCTAAAATATTTCACAACACTTCAATCATTATAAATCCGTCGTTACATGAGTGTAATGTCCTAAATGTGGCATACTAATGTTTGGCAATAACGTATGCGTTAATATATAACCCAAATATATTATCACCCCAAAATTATATTTCTCTTAGTTAAGAAAGTAACTTTTAAACTTTCGCGTTCCATGATATAATTATGTACTTATACGGGAATTAACGCGATCATGAAAAGTTCAAATTCAAAATCATTTATTCAATTAAGACACTAAGTGACATTTATGAACGTTAAATTGAAGCTACTGTTAAAAATCATAGATCGACGCAAACAGACGCCACAGCATGTACTGGATTGTCGAGGTAAATTAGGTGAAAACACCAACATTTACTGCCTGCTTGTGTCGATCTATAACTTCCAGTTTCCAAAATGCGTAGAGCCTTATGAGAAGAATACTGGCAAAGAAACTCATGGCCACTCTTTTTAAAAGTCAAATCTTCAGGTACAATGATATTAGTGTTACATAAAAGGTAAGCATGATTCAATCTGTTGCCACCTGAATTTCATTTTATTGAAATGCTCCAAAAGCTAACGTACAAACAAAAAATATCACTCAGTGATACCGTTGAAGGTTCGAACCTATTAAACATAGAAATCCTTCAAGGTGCACATCAGTTACAAAGTCTACTGTTAAAACTAATTCGTGACTGGATTAAGAGGCTAGAGTTGCAGTTAAACGAACCAAAATAATAGTATAGGCTAAAGCATCGCTGACTAGGCCGACCAGTCACCCCAAGCAGCACCCGTTCACAAATATGACGCATGGACCAGCCATCGTCTCCTTCGCCATATCAGAGGGAAACAAACGACCCGCCCCATGACGACGTCGCAAGCAATGACATTTTAGTGAGTATGACAAACCATAGTCGAGATACTGATAAAAATCACTACTAGTCAAAATTACCATAATAATCGTCACGCATTACTTTCAACTAACAATGGTTTGTTAATAATTTAGCTTAATTATAAGACAAAGAAGTTTGTAAAAAAGGTATTACATACCTCTGAATTGCCTGACGTTTCGACCAGGTTGCACTGGCCGTGGTCACAGGCTGATTGGCTCAGCGGTGCACGCCCTCCGTTCAGTTCGTTTTCAGAGGTATGTAATACCTTTTCATGATCGCGTTAATTCCCGTATAAGTACATAATTAAATACGTGCAAAATTTCAGCTCAATCGGAAACCGGAAAGTGTGTAAAATTTAACTTGCAAGATTTGATTACAGAGCTTGTAAAGCACACTTAGTACATCACGTACGTATATAATAGAAGTATTTTTATAATAGTTTCGATAATAAGGGCTTAACTACAAACTATTCCATAATCAAATGGACTT
This sequence comes from Euplagia quadripunctaria, assembly GCA_963859945.1. Lineage (NCBI taxonomy): Eukaryota > Metazoa > Arthropoda > Insecta > Lepidoptera > Erebidae > Euplagia > Euplagia quadripunctaria. The sequence continues at coordinate 5,151,508 of OY982583.1, forward strand.
CAAACAATTAGCGATCACTCAAAACTCATCCTATTCACGATGTAGAAGTTTCTACACTTTTTACAATTCACCATGAGTCTACATATCCTTGGTGTCACGTACAAGATTGATGGCCAGTAGTTATCGAACCATGGGCCAAGATAAATGATGTCGGGTCTTGACCTTGTGTTGACAACTCAACTAGCACCCTTCTTGGAACTGCCGGGTTTGGGATTAAGACGTCTTGATAGTTTGAAGTTATGTTCGACTAGCCTTAAATTCAAGGGTTTGGTTTGCAATTGTGTTTTTTATTTATTTATTTAAATATGTAAACATAGGCGGACTCAATGCCTAAGGCATTCTGTATCAATCTTTAAAAAACAAAGTAATGTAAAAAAATAAGTTGTTGTCCAGACGTTGAAATTCGAACGAAATTTATTAATTATTTAAAACAAAAAAGCCAAGCATCTAAAGTAAAAGAAAAATCTTTTCTAAAGTTTTTTTTATTGACAACACCAAATCCTTTTAATGGCTAGAAAATTTATGATAAGAATTTTTGAAGTAAAACTTCTTTACGCACGCTTGACTTGGGGGGTAAGCTGGTGAATGCGTTACGAAAAGTGTGACCGGCGAAGCGAACGGAAGAAGCTGGTGAATGCGTTATGAAAAGTATGATCGGGCGAGGCGAACAGAAGTTGGGAGGGAGATATAAGTTAGTGAAGATAGAAAAAGAGAGAGTTACGTTTCGTGTATTACTGTAGGAAGAACAGAGGTGCGAGCACACATTTTGTTTCTCTCTTTCTCTCATAGCCACTTACGTTTTGTATGAAGTTTTACTTCAGTCGTATGGTCTAAACACTCGTTTTTTTGTTTGAATGTTTGTTTGTTTAAATACGCTAACCTTGGAACTGTCAGTAAGATTTGAATGTATATTTTTTTTTCTTTAAATCCAGTATTTATTGAGGATGGTTATAGGCTATGTAACATCACGCTGCAACCTTTAGGAGCGAAACAGTAACCATAAACACTGGTGAAACAGCGGGAAAAGGCCAGTAAAAAATAAAGAAAATTGAAAAACAGACAAAAAAAGACACGCGTGTACAGGTGAAAGTTTGTAAGCATCAAAAGTAGTAACGGTAAATACCGATCTTCAGAAGTCTATTTTCGCTGAAATCTTTTATGAAAATTTACTACTTTAACAAACTGAAATCTCTGATTTAAGTTAGAAGCTCCTCTCTTACAATATAGGTATACGAAAAACCCAACATCCTCCAACAGAAAGATTTATAGTCCGTTGAATTCCAAGAAATCTTAAGAAATTCTTATATATTTCGAGAACTTGAGAAGAAAACTTTTTTGTACAAGTCAAAGCACTTAATAATCTTCATAACAGGTAAAATAAACTTTTATTTTAAAGGTGGACTGGTCGGGAAAAGGACATGCAAAAGTAAATAGAAATCTTGCCAATGCTCCTCTCAGTAAACTATCTTATAAGTAAATAATATTAACGACTGTCTTTTATCATGCACCAGCTGTTGACTGACTCACTTGACGCGAACCCTCAATAGCTAATTTAGGGAATACGCGCTCCAAGTGTTTTTTTATGGGGGGAGAAGGGGAGAGAGAAGGGTTAGGGCCTCCGGTAACCTCACTCACTCGGCGAAAAGCAATGAAATCATTTTTGGTTCAAGTCAAAGGCATCACTTCAAGGTGTATGTGTGAATAATGAAACTCTTTTTTGCGTGTTTTTTAGTGTTACAAAACTACAATTATTTCGTTTGTAACGCACGCAAGTAGGAAATTATCCAAAGAGGATGACCGCGCTTTTTCAGACAGGCGCTAGAAGGGATACCGTATCGTAGTGGTATTGAATAGTAAAATGAACCTTATAACTAAGAGTATAACGAATAACATACTGATAATACATATTCTGATCATTCTGCTTGGGTAAACCAATAATATCAAAACCCAAATAACCACAAGAAGCGTGTGAATTATTAACAATATCAGGAGTTTCCATCAACATACATAATTATGAAATTCTAGCTTTACTATTCAAAATTGAAGTTTCGATACGAGGATAATATTATGTCAATCCATTCTGCAATCGTATTATTTATTGGATTCCTATTTGAAGCGCAGTGTTGTACTGCGTGTGGTTTTAGTAGGTTCGATTCCGATACAAATCCCCACCGAAAACCTCGGCGTTAGTGAGACGGCCTGTGGGAGTTTTCACACTAACAAGAAAGGCAGTATTTACCAACTAGATTGTATTTAAAACGATTTTTAGGTAGTTCTAGAAGTCTTATTATATTAGTGATATCGTGTAAAAATAATATAATAAATGTAGATTTACAGAGACAATACTACTCGATTACTTTTTCACTCGCTTATGACGGATAGAAAGCAAACCTTATTTTATTTTTACAGTGACCAAAATTCACGGAAAACATCTCTCTGTTGAGGTTTTTCCTATTCGAGAAAATTAGAGTACTTAACCCGCTGCGGGTCAAAGGTAACATCGTAAAAAAGATGAACCTTTTTTATACAAAATTTACGGTTTTGTATTTTAAAATTTTATTTCATTTTATTATTTTCTTCCTGTATATTGATGCTCCGTTATTGACTGTTTTACTATTTTTATAGATTTTAAGAGTATAGTTTTACAAGATAATATTAACGTATTATTCATCGAATAACCTGCTGCATTAATTGAATAATCTGCTTTTAAATTCATGCAGATAATCATAAAATATTCATATACACGAACAACGCAGTATTTTAATAACAATCTGCACGAGTAACTCAATATTTTAGTTATCATCTGCATTGATTATGCAATAAGGAAGGTAGGAAAAAAGAGTCTAGCAAAGGATAAGTAGAATCTAATGTTCTTATTTATGAGACTCAAGCCAAAACCATAGAACAATAAAATGACTTTGTTCCGGGATTGGTCTCTGCTCATTACAGGATAACTGAACAATCAGAACTTTAATCAAAGGCTTTTGTAGGACATGAAAAATACCATTGATTAAAATCCCGAAAATTCATCTACCCACAAAAGGGTCGGTCGCCCCCTAAATAAAGAACAATGATACAAATAAAGAGACAAATAATTGCAGATGGTAATAGGTTCTACGCCTCTTTGCTCCTGAGTTTAATATTTATTACGCTGTTTAAAAATCAACGAATGTAGCCTTGATCTTACAATAAAATTGATTTGACCGACCAATGTCAACCTTATATGTAAGTCTCTATAATTTGACGCAAGTCAGACAGACTTTTGCGTAGTTGGCTTTATTAACTAAAATATTTCGGGCGACTTCTCAGAAATCCTCCCTAATGAGAACTCTTTTTTCGTGGGTATTCTATTAATTTATATTATTTATTTATTAATGGCTGGGGCAGACAGCCGGCGAGGCTAGACGGCGACGCGGAGTGAGCTGGTCGTAATGTACTTGTTAATATACAGTCACAGAGATGCTTTGGGCTCGGCACATGTCACTAGTACATTCAAAAAGCTTTGAAAATATTCGCCTACAAATAGAACGTGGACTGCTCCAATCCATTACTTTTCTAATTCGTTTCTTTTATTATATAGGAAGATCCGTTTGTTTAAGTATTCTACATTTGCATCTAGACGGATTATAGGACAAAAGAGTTTTAATACTACGATGAGTAAATTATGATGTAAAACTGTTCAGCTACAACAATATTATTCAGTTACATCCTGGTTCTGTATAGATCGTTACCTTCGAACAAAGTTATATTATAGTTTAGAAAAACTAAAAAAACACGTTTAATAGTGAACTAAATTAGAAAAGACTACCACTATCGACCTTCTGGCTCCTTTATCAGACCATTGTTACTAACCCCAATCTGTTGGACTCCTCAAAATAAATCACGAGCCAAAACACGAGAGTTTTACTGCTACTGAAGAGTTCCATTAATCAACCCCTTGGTTTCATCATCAAATCAGCTCCAAGATGCCAAATTATAGTATTGTCATCCAAACTACACAAACATACAAAGTTAATGTAAGTTACAAGTGAAGATAATAAAAGCGTGTTTATTAAGATCGTATTATTTTTGACTCGCAACCCGCCCCGGCTTCGTACGGGTAGCAGAGACATCTTCAACAATCATCAACATATTTCAATTAATTTACACAAATTCTTAACAAATTATACACCTAAATCTTCCTCATGAATCACTCTGTCTATTAGTGAAAACCGCATGAAAATCCGTTCAGTAGTTTTTGAGTTTATCGTGAACAGATAGACGCGGCTGGGAACTTTGTTTTATAATATGTAGTGATAATGAGTGTGTTTTTAGTACGTTACGTTAGGGTTAAGTCTAACTGTTCTGGATGTCTTAATAAAAGCTGTTCCCGGATCCCTCCTACTTAAGGCGCAGTACGGCACACCGTGTGGTTTTAGTCGGTTCGATTCCGACACACAACCCCACCGAAAACCCCGGTGCGGTGACGGCCCGAGGGGATTTCCACACGCACACAAAAAAAGGGTTAAGTCTAACTATTTAGCTTGAGCAGTTCAAAGTTATGTTCTTTGCTAAATACAAAGCTTAAAAAAAGGAATTGCAATAAAAACTCCTCGACTATTGTTTTAATTCTATCTCGAGAAGGAATGAAATCATTCCTCTTGGTAAGTTATGAGACTGCCGGTGACCACAAAGTCTATAAATAGTCTGGCTTTTATTTGTAGCGGGACGTTCATCCTCGTGGAAACAATATATGCAATAAAATATTTATGTAAGTGTGTAAATTTTAGATTTCTTTCTTTTTTTCTTTCGTTTTTTATGTTAATTAAAGATACACAGTGTTACTTACGTGTGTAATGTTTACGTGGTTTAAATATATAATCAACTACCAAACTATATAACTAATGAAAACAGAAAATCAGTCGTAGGAATGCACATCAGATGTGAAAACATAACTTATACACAGACATCTGAATATGTGTATCTGAGCGTGACGGTCACCCCAGTTCAGTGCCTTTTCCCCACACTAAAAGAGCCCAAAGTGTTTAAAGAAATTTCACTTAAAAATGAAAAACTTTCTGCAAAAGTACGTAATAGAGAAATGTTATAGTTATTATAGCTTAAATTAATACCTAACTGAAAAGTGATAAATGTCCATATGTTGTGAATGAAATATTTTCATAAATAATAATAGAATTCGCGGTATAAGAACCAGATGAACGTATCTACATTTCTTAATTTTACAGGAGCGCAAAAATACTCCGAGAATTTACCTTAGTTCCGTGTGGTTTCCTTAGCTATTTTGTTATTTTGGAATTTGTGAAATAGTGCTTTACAAAATTTACGTCGTTTTGGCATTTTATAAAGGAGCACTTTGTGACCCGTATTTTGAAAAAAAAAACGATTTCTGACTTTTTTGTAGATACGTTCATCTAGTTCTTACACCGCGAATTATAATATAATAATCATGTTACTGGTTGGTCACATTGTGTGACCTAAATTAATTATCAATTATCTTTATCAAATGAGGTTTTCTTTGATAATTAGAAGCATACATAAATACTTTTAAATGGTTTTCAGTTACTAGGCATTTACAAGTTAAATACCACGATCGGTAGTCCAAGTATCCTTTAGTAATAATTTCTCCTGGTTTGTATATAAATACAGTAATAACGTTAGGGAGGTATATCAAACTACAGTAGTATCACACAGAATCCACAGATGGCGTAAAATATTTTTTAAATATAAGAAACTCGGCTCCGTCTTACGAATTTTCTATCAGGTCACGTGTCCTGACGCAAGTTTAACATTTTTTACCCATCCGAGGGCCCGCTCGGCTCGCCTCGTGCGCACTCGCCACCACTCGGCTCCGTCTTACGAATTTTCGATCAGGTCACGTGTCCTGACGCGAGTTTAACATTTTTTACGCATCCCAAAAAGTGCACGACGCCGAGAGAAGAAGTTTTCACTTCATAAATACAACTGTACAATGTAAGAAAAGAATAATAAAGAAGACACATTGATTGCACTCACAAAGCCAAATAACAAATGTTGTATAATTGACAGATCTAAATTAATACCTCTGTATTAGCCAAAAATCAAAGATCAGCATTATGCTACTTCGTAAGACTTTGTGTGTGTCAGCTCCGAAGCACGACTGGAGTTTACAATTTAGTGGAGATTTATGTCGACGCTCTGTACAGTATATATATTATCCTTACACACTTAAATGCGTCTCTCTCGCGGCGATGCATGCCGTGGCAACGCGTCACCACGTCAACAGCCGGTCTGACCCTCCGCATTAGATGTTTCACATCAAAAGTTTAATTAATAAATATTATGGTTACATAAATCTAATCATATGTATAGGCTAATGGTAGAAATAGTAGCAGCTTGATAGTAAATACCGTTTGAAACTTCTCATGACTCACTTATACAAACCTCAGAGCGACGGGTTCTTTCCGAGATTCCCAATTTGAGATGAAATTAGTGTACCCAACAGCAAGGGACCTAAAGAATTATACATTTTATACTTTGCTTTTAAACATTTACTCAGGTATCAAATACGAGCGACGTTAGGGAATTCATAATTGTAACATGTCGTCTCGTTGTGTTTGTTGAACGTATCCGATATTCCGTTTTAATCCTTTGATTAAAGATCCGTACAGACTATGTGTACTAACTTTTAAACTTTCGCGTTCCATGATGTAATTAACGCGATCACGAAATAGGTATTACGTAACTCTGAATTGCCTGATGTTCGACCAGGTTGCACAGGCCGTGGTCACAGGCTGACTGGATCAGTGGTGCACGCCCACCGTCGGTCGAGACCGAAACTTTTTCGATATTTTTTGATATTTTAGTTTCACTGTGTACCGTTACATACTATACTAACAGTGTCCCTATTTTGTAAGCAAACCGGTGTGGCCTTATTTTGCTGTTTATCTGACTACGCATAAAAAAGTAATCAGTATCGTTAAGGAATCTATTGCACGTAACAAGGTACCGCCCGGCGATACCGATATCTTTAGACGGTACGTTTTTGTTTTAAAATATGTACTGTGCCCTCTTTTTATATAAAAATTTTGCACTGTCAGTGTTATTTTCGTCTATTATATGAAACCGTAAGCTTGTTTCTATACTTATCCTGATAACGTGAGTTGATGCAATTATATTATTGAAGATTAACATAATGGCACTGCCAACTTTATATATGGAAAATACGGATTTGTTTTAATAAAAGTAGACTTTGGACTATGGAAAATGCTTAGATACTTAGTTGTTTAGTTCATTGTTGTTACAATCAGGCCAAACTTTTTGGAGAACGGAGGTCATTTATCCTGTTAAAAATGCAGTATTGGCAGCGTCGTCCACGGGACCGGCCAAAAAAGACTTTGCATCAGGTGAGCCGTTTGTTTGAGTGTCTACTTTGCAGTACAAACAATTTCATGAATATTCATGAATGTCAGAAATATGTCTCTACACTACATTTACTACCAGATTCGAAATGCATTAGGAACTTTTAATTTTTAACGTGTAATATGACATCAACTTGCGTTTTTTAAAAGAAGACTATGAAGTAGCAAGCTCAAAATAGAAACTAAAGAAGTAAGCACAAAATAGCAGTACTTACTGCTGTTACTGATTCTCTGACTAGTGAAGACACGCCCTAGCATAGTCTCTATCATCTATTGTGTTTCAATAATAATTGAATCGGTAATTGAATAATTTGTGTAATACTTAGAAACCTTTCAATTCAGATAGGTAAGTATAAAAGAAGTTTTAGTTAATAAGGAATTCTATGAAGAAGTAACAATTTATTACGAATAACGTTATTTTTACTGTAACAATTTTAAGGGTCTGACTTGTCATGGATTATTCATGAAAAGTCATGCTAACGATAATGCTTGGATTCGTTGCCACGTTACCAGTTACCACTTAGTCGTACATAAAGATCCATTATTTTCTTTTTTATAATAAACATTAAGATAAGTGATTACTGGTTCCTGTACAACGTCTCATTGACGGAGGCCTATGTGCAGAAGTGGACGTCCTATAAGTAAAATGATTGTACGTGTTATAAAAAGCTTTGTTATGGTGCCGAAAAATAGTTGATTAAACCTGGAAAAAACTGACTTTTTAAATTTTTTGACACTCTCACGCCTGTATTCCCGAAGTGGTAGGCAGAGACGTATTAATTTGTTATCACACACATGTTACCTACTATGATTTTGGTCCCACTCATGTGATAGGGAGCAACCCTATTGCCATCCACCGGGAATTAAAGATGGGAAAATTGGTAGTATATTGGGAAGGAAAGGCAGGTAAGAAGGAAAGGTAATGGAAAGGATATTGTTTATAAGGATGAATTGGAGGGTGTAAGCAATAGATCAAGCAGGTTAGAGTTGTATACTTGTAACTCGAACTATGCCGCGTTCCTATAATCAAGAAACGATTCGTTTTGCTTACGGACCGAAAATTTTTTCGTTGAAAATTCAATAAATTGCAATAGACAGAGCAATTCAATGAATTGCTCTATCTATTGGTGAAAACCGCATGAAAATACGTTTAGTAGTTTTTGAGTTTATCGCGAACAGACAGACAGACGCGGTGGGAACTTTGTTTTATAGTAGATTCTTGTCGATGACGCTACATCATTGGTCCGTCTGATAAATGGCGGGCAATGATGGGGTGATTAAAAGGCTAGGCGTGCATTATAAGTTATATAACGGTTACTAATGTCAAGCGTGCGGATCGAGGTACGAATGACATAGCGGTTACTATTATTTAAATTTGATAGTTTATAGCAATTACGACGAGCTTGTTATTTACACTTCTAAAGGAATCTTAAACTAGTTAATATATGAAGAACTAGCAGTTCCTGCGCGGCTTGGCTCGCGTGTACATATTTATATATTTTGCGCGGAACCCTAATTCTTTTTCCAAAATAAAAGTAGCTTAAGTTGCTCCTTATAACACCAGCCATCTGCCAGTGAAAGTCCCGTGGAAATCGATCCACCCGTTCCGGAGATTAGCCGAAAAGAACAGACAGACAGACAAAAATTGTAAAAAAATGTTGTTTTGGTACATGTACCGTGTATACATCCAAATGCACTTAATAAAAAGCGGTTATTTTAATATTACAAACAGATAATCCAATTTATTTATTTGTATAGATATACTTAACTATGTTGTAACATGTAACAACATCTATGTATACATAACATTTTCACAAATAAATATTTTGTATTTGAATTTACTCTTGTAGCTATCATCAAAATACTTTAGTATAATAATAATTTATTTGCCTAAAATGTGGTACAAGAAGGTGTTATATAAAATATAGGCACGATACACATTTCGCCAAGAAATTGGCATGCAAATATAACTTTGTTAATTTACCATAGAATTAAATGTAAATTAAAATAGACTCTTATATTATACAATACTTAGCTCAGCTACTTAAAAATGAGCAACGTACAACAATCTATTAAATATTAATTATACATCCTTACAATGCATTTCTAAAATGGTAGGACTGACACGAGTTTTTTTTAAGAAATTCTTTGACTGAATGGAAACCATTGTTTACTAACCATTTTCTTAGCACTACACAAAATTTCTTAAAAGGGAGGTCAGTTATGCACTTGGGTATTGTATTATATATAAGTGGTGCCATATACACGCAACTGCGTCTAAATAGTTCCACTCTGGGTACTAGCATCTTTAAAGTAAGGATTATAATAAGGTTCCATATTTATCAGGATTTCATCGTAATAGGTAATTTATATTCACTTCATGTTATAATGAGGGTTTACTCTCAACTAAACGTAATATCGAGACCTCTTCAACGGTAACTACCTCCACCAAAATTTATTTTGTAGATTATTATTAGTTATTGTATGTAACTATAAAAAATTTACCTAAGTGAAACTGACGTTTGACTGACGACGAAAATTCGTCACTCTTGACATTACAAAGCGAATAACTAAACGTCGAACAAGGGATACCTTTAATACTTTTGTCCCTTTATCTTTGATGTTAGGTTATGTTTTTGATGTGAAACATCAAAAACATTATGATTGATGATTTCTGGTGTTGCGACGCATGCCGTGGCGACGCGTCGCCACGCTATATGATGGTATAAAATCGTAATATTTTATTTTATCACTATGACATATTTAGTTCCTATCACAATCTGTTTTTTTCTGCATATTACTTTTACAAAATAATGTCGATGTTTCACATCTGCCAGGCGTCCCGTGACGGCTCACATTTTTTTTTCTTTATTTTTTTAACGAAAATGGTTACCACGAATGATGAGGAAGACACTGGCTCTTGCAACACAATTTATACTAGCTCAGCAGTCAGGGAATTCAAATATCTAAATAAATAATAATTATTATTAATATGTTGCAAATTTTTGGGTTAAACAAAACAAAAATATTTTTAAGGTCCATTTTTAGTTATCGTTTGTAAATGTGACTACTCCGACAATTTTTTATCTATCCTTAAGATTTTGAGAATGCAGTTATTGATGCGTGACGTCACGGGCGCTGGTTTTTATTCTGCAAAATTTTTATACTATAGGCAAGTTAATAACAACTTCTACATAGAGTACATAATACCTCTTCGATCATATGATATACCATAGATGTTTGTTGTTTATATAGCAAAAATGGCACCAACTAAACTGTGCTTAAATCAGCTATATGCACAGTTTTGCTTTCAGATGCTTCGCGCCCGCGATACTTACAACACACGACGTCCGTTGAGTGTTGTTGTGTAGCGTGTATTCACTGACTATTGCATTTGCTGACGACAAGATTCCAAGGAATTATAATTTTTTTTGATTTCGACTACTTCCCGTACTTATATAAAAATTTGGATATATATTATATCCTCCTAGTGATAAGGGTTTCTAGAACTCAACAGAGGGTGATCGGAGAAGGATATCAGTCACGTAAGAGTAACGTCTGAACCAATCATTGGTACCGGTAACCACTTACCATGACATGAACTTGTTTCCACCTTAGTAGTGTAATATTATACTTCCCCTTTTATGAACTTCAAAAAATATTTTGACAAAAACGTTTCGTAAACTTCTTAAGTTTCATACATTTTGTTACTAAACAGAAATCTATAAGTGCAAGTCAAAAAAAAAAAAAAAATTTGTTGAGTACAGGTATAAAAACCAATATGCTCGGTTTGTCAAAGTAACTTTGTATGACTACACAACGAAATTCTGGCGTCTTTTAAGTTTATCCTTCACCGAAATTGAAAGAAGTTTCGTCAAAAAAGGTTCCAACCAATCTATAGGCAATTTCTTTATCCGTATACATTTAGAACTTTAACAAGTAGGTTATTGAAAAAGTTTCAGTAAAACGTTTAAAAATAAAAAACTGTCTTATGTACTCGTACCTTAGTAATGTCAACAGTGGTGTAGGAACATACATATTTCACTGAAATAATATCTTACTACATTTTTTTTCAGATGTTTTCCCTAACGATGTACGTAGATATAGGTTTCTATGTATATAACATAGGGCACACTGAAAGTTCTCCACTCATAAATGTTTGAATTTCGAATGTTATATTTTTTAAACATAAGAAACTCAATCATTGATAAAAAAAAAAATGGCGGAAATCGCGTGTCCATTGTTTTATATCACAAGTTGAAGTTCGTCGTCCATAGCAAAAATGGAATTAACGCGAAAAGATTTTAGGGTGACGATTTTTTATGATTTTAAAAGTTCACTGACTTTGGACGGGTTCTGTCTGCACGATCCCACTTGAAAAACAAAAGACAGTTAATGCTGAGTGGTACACCACCATTTGTTTGCCTAGTGTCTTTGAAAAAGTTAGGGCAAAACGACCAAGAAGTCGCATCCTATTGCACCATGACAGTGTCTCAGCGCACACCGCTCACAAAAAAAGTCATTTTTGGCTTCTGAACGCTACTAGCGCTACGCTAGTGACCCATCCCGCACATAGTCCAGACCTGACACCAAGTGATTTCTTTATTTTCCCAAAAATTTAAGATTTGATGTATGTATGACATTTATGCGGCCGGAAGAGGCCGTGATAGCTATCAAGTAGCACGTGAAAAACATGCCCTTAGACCAATCGTCCTCATGTTTTCAAAAATGGTTTGACCGAATGAAAAAGTGTTTAAAATGTAATGGAGAATACTTCGAAAAGCAGTAAATATATTACTTTACATGGAAATTGTTTTATTAATGAGTTACGCAAAACTTTCAGTATATCCCACGTAGGTACGAGCCTTGATAAAGGAATTCAGAAAAATAGAATTAGGTATTTATACGTTTTGTTAATTTTTTTTTGGCCTTTTTTGTAACGGAGTGGAAGGGCCTCATGGATGTCCTCCGCCCTTTGGAGCGAAGAGGTCTGTCGTACTCTTTCCGACTAAAACCACACCGGTGTTCCGTTGCTTGCCCATGATCGGGGGAGGGAGAATCACCATTGCATTCCTCCGCACCCTCCGACAGGCATTGATCCGTCTCACCCGTTGTGCAAGTTCAACTGCTAAAAAAATATTCAATAGAAGTATTTTGTTTTTGTATTTTATGATTTAGTTTTTAGGTTGTTTCTTGTTTAATGTGTAGGGGAGCCTTAAGCGTTATAAGAATATTAAATTATCGAAATTGTACAAGGATACCATAGTACATATTTTTAAACAATTGCTTAACATTCACCAAGGTGCCAACCAAGCACTTACTTCGAAGCTTTAACACTTAACTTTTCAAGGGAAATTCCTTTTAAAAGAAAACAGCGTTGAATTTAAATGATCCATTAAACATTCCTTTCAGCTATTTTAAGCTGAATTCAAGCAATGATTTGACTAGGCACGCACGGCATTAACGGGAAAATATGTGGCACACGAGTCATTAGAAAATGCAAAGCGGGCTTAAAAATTATAAATACACACCTAAACTAATGTGGTACGAGTAATTAGCGGTTAGCGATTAATTTATTTTGACCACGTAAACGCTGTAAGATTTTTATACATTTTGCTGAACTGCTTAATCATAACGCCAAAAACCCAAATTAATTATTAATTTGACTGGCCTGTTGGCCTAGTGGTTAGTGACCCTGACTGCTATGCCATAGGTCGTGGGTTCGATTCCCACCCGAGTCTGGGTGTTCTTTGTGTTCGTTATTTGTATGTTTGTAAAGTTCCCCGCGACACAGGAGTAATTCCTAATGCGGGAGTTGTCTTTTAACAAAAAAAAAAAGCAAATAGTTTATAATATTTTTTAGGAAGAAACGATAGTAGAATCGTGATTTCGGAAATATTTTTTTTACCTTATTTCGGACATAGAACGTCTACTCCTGAACGTTCCTATAACTTGACAATGTGTCACAATGTACGCTATCATCTAGTACTCTTCTGTCTGTAGTCATTCTTTCATAATTCTGTTTCATTCTCACAACTCTTTCTTAATTAACACGATAATTCTTTCGTTGTTCTATCTCGTAATAATCTGCCTAATACCTTTCTTGACTTATGAACCTTTTAAGTAAGTTCATATACATTTTCTAGACTGTCCATTTTATGCAGACAATTTTTTTCGACTCTAAATATAGTTTTTTTTTATGGTATAGGGGCAAACGAGCAGACAGGTCTCCTGATGGTAAATGAATACCGCCGCCCATGGGTACCTGCAATTCAAGAGTCACAAGTCCGTTGCCGCCCTTTAAGGTGGGAGTAGGGGAAGAGGGTGGATAAGGGAAGGGTAGGAATAGAGAAGAGGGGGAAGAGGGAATGTCTAGGGCCTCCGGTAACCGCACTCACGCGGTGAAAATTACACAACTGCTTAACGCTCATCCCCCGTCACATGACCCATGCCTGCAAAGTAAAAGGAGAGTACATTTTACAGTAATTAAGATATTAAAGAGGCGAGTGTTTTGAGCCGTTTGGAGCATTCATTTGGAAGCGTAAAAGCCTAGAATTTTCAGGTTAAGCCTCGTAATAGTAAAGGGTTTCTGATGTTTTCGACAAATGCGGCAAAATTTTAGTGTGCAAAATTTTGTGAACCTGTTTACTGCAGTACGGTAATACTCGAAGGCATTTTGTTTTGAAATGTTCTGTTTATCTTACTAAATAGTAATTTACATATAAGGAGTGATGCTTGAAAGCAATTTTCGTGTATTTAAAGAAGATGATAGAAGCGACCAGACATAGAAACTCCGTTCAAGAATATATAGTAGCAAAAGCTTTGGGATCGCCAATACGAGTATTACCTCTAAATATGAATGATGTACTCTTTATTGTAGATAGTTTTTTGTTTGATACTGAACTCGATATTCTCACGCCTACAAATATACTCATATTATTGTGTGCTCTCATGTGTGATTATATTTGCCCAGTGTGATTTCAATCGATTCCATTCTGGCATTATTATGTATAACCTGATCAGGAAAATAAAAAACCTCGTCATGTTGTGGAAAACAAATGAAACTAATTTGGTTTAATAGCAAGGTAATTTTAAACCGTCATTATTGTTGATTTTTTATTGCTGTCAAAGATAAAGCGTGGTGTATTTTTGAGTTTGTGCCAAAAGAAAACGTTTATAGTCGTAGGATAAAAGTGGTTAGTGCTGTATTTTAGTATTTGTCGGAAAGAAATACTGAGTGATTGGACTATATTTATCTAAAAACGTTACCGATTTAGTTGTCAACATGACTGACGTCATGTAATATGCACGATGGAAGTTGGTTATTGTCTTCTATATTATTGTAACTTAAACCTAATTGAAATGATTTGCAGTATAAAAAAAGAAAAATTTGCTCCAAGGAACGCTGGTCTTGAAAATATTACTTTTATATTCATATTCTTTATTGTACACAAAAATAACAATCATAAAAGTACATGAAGCAAAATGCCCAAATAGCATGTCCAAAGGCGTCCAAAGTATGAAAGGAAAATAACGTCATGGTATGAGAAAGGCGCAGAAAGTTGACCATGAACAGTAATCTTATTACAGTCAGAGATAACAGTGAGGAGCGTGATGCATGCATTCAGAGGAAGAATATGCATATTGACTGAGGAGACAAGGGACCAGAGTTTTCAACGTCATTCTTGAGTAGGCAAGTGTTGAAGTCTCCAAGGATAATTGTGTCATTATAAATAAAGGAGTTAGATTGTCCAGTTTAGCTTCGAACGAAGAGAAATAATGAATGTGACAGGAGGGACTGTAATAGATTCCTACAAGGGTAAACCCCTTGGTGTGGTGAAAGTCGACTTCAATAAAAAGATGTTAAGCAAAGCCAGAGTTATTACTTGGAGACTGATCAACAACTCCAAATGCGATATCAGACCGTAAGTAAATGGCAGCCCCACCGTATTCCTTGCCTAGTCTGTCATTTCGTATGAGCCAATAACCAGGTAACGCATATTGTGAAGAAGGCAGCTTAGGTTTGAAAAAGGTTTCAGAGATAAGGACAGCATGCATAACATTAGGGTTGAAAGAAGATAATAGATCCGGATAGTGAGCGTGAACACTTTGTGCATTAATGTGCACAACATTAAAAAAATTGTATTATAACAATGTCAAAAAGTTGTTTATTTAAATGTCCGAATCCCTTTCATCGTCGCTAAGCACACTGGCTTAGTCCCTATCAGAGGAACAAGAAGAAAAACAAGAGACAAAATTGTCATCGCATTCAGTCATAATACAAATAAAATAATTAAATAAATATAAAATAAGTAAATAGGGATTAAATAAATTAATTAACTACCTAACAATTGAAAAATCAAACAAATTCTAAACAACAGACTATCCTCAATGCACTGATAGGGATGCAAGTACAAAATAACAGTAATATAAAATAAACGCACTGACAATGGACTAACCGAACGGCCAGTTTCGACCAACGTCAAAAATGTCAAATAATTATGTCATAGTTGTGGTTCGAAAAATGTATAAAGTTAAAAATATGTTTGAAAAGTGCTTCACAAAATTTTGTAAGTCTCAAAAGTTTAAATGTAAGACATAGATAGTGAATAGAAAAAAATACAACTGACCTCAATAAGAAATTAAAACTAAAACAGTACATAATTCGCTTTTCATTGATAGAAGCAATTGGTTTAGAAGCTGTAGGTTTCACTGTTTCGCCAGGTGCCAATTGTGGTGCAGGGAATTCCAAACATAGTTTCCGCAGCTTGGAAATAGATTCAATCTTACAGCGCAAACCGTTGGGGAGTTATACGTATGTATGGGGGACGATAATTTTACCATCAGAGGTTCAACATTGACTTACACCGTAATGTTCGCGGGCATCCATGAACACGTCGTGGCGGGGCTTAGTGAGAAACTCAGACAGTGTTAAACCCGACCCCTTAAACTTAGTCTTACTGTTCCAAACCTCATTACTCAGCTGGTAACTGTAGAATCTTATAAGAAGAGGACGTGGCTTCTTATTGTTGCTTCCCAGGCGGTGACATGACTCTATTTCTTTAGGTGTGATGTTAGACAATTTCTATTTGTCGGTTAATAATGAGACAGTCCGGGAGAAACAAGCATCCTCTTTCTCTTCACTCAAACCATATATCAAGCGGACTTTTCTTCTTGATGCGATTTCATGCCTGTCTAACCCACGAAGCAGCTGCTCCATTTGTGATTCAACATGGTCATCTTCTTCATCACGTAAGAGTTGTTAAATAATTCAAGTTTAAGTGGGAAATCTAAAATCTTATCTTCTCATTCTGACGTTTTAAAAGTATTAAAATTGTATGAGATGAACCTCCTCACAGGTTACTTAGAACACCTCTAGACAAGACACTCTTATAAATAACATTTGCCATAATATCCGAAAAGCTTTAATTCACTAGAGCGTCGCTTTGGGTTGTGGGCGGATTATAATGGTGTTTTATAGATTTTTGAAATGGCTAGTAACGTAGAAAAGGTAGAGTACTAGAATATCTCGTGCAATGGACTTATTTGTCAAACAAATTTAATTTGGTTTGGTAAAACATGATTGTTGCACGATTTTTTCATTCACGCACATAAAAGGTGTTCCATCGTTCTTCTGATAAAAATATATTATCTTTACGGACGATCCCCAAAAACTTACTTCATCGCACAATATAAACTATAGTGAAACATGGTAGGAAAGAAGTACCACTGTTTATTTCAATTTCAATTTCAACATTCTAGTGCATCCTAATAAACATTATTCTTTTATTTTTGAAGTGAAAACTTCTTTAGGCACATTAGGGATTTTTGGTATGGGAAAAAATAACCGAACTCGCCTGACCGTCACGCTCAGATGACATATAGAAAAATGTGTGTGTGTATATGTATATAAATGTGTGTATGTGTTTTCACTTCTGGCGTGCAGTCCTACGAATGACAATTTTGTTTTTTTTTTACTTTTTCGACTTGTATACATATTAGATGTTTGACAGTCCGCCTGTGAAAACGATCGATGCAATTCAGTCCAAAACGTAAGGACGCCAAAATGGTATCGTATCTTTTAAATAGTATCGTAACTAAGTTCCGATTTACACATGAAGAGATTGACTTTAAGCCATAAGACTAATACGTTTGTATTGTTGATACACACACACACACGTTGATATACACGTTGATGATAAACATCAACTTCAGATACCTCTAATTATAAAGTACCTCGACTTTCAAAAACGTTTGCTGATACAGCTATACTTGACTTCAATAAAACAAACTTTACTCAACATTGAATCAACGAAGGTGCGTCAGCTTCTCACAACTTGTTTCGCACCCTCAGCAAACGAAAGTGTACTAACTCTCACCGGAACCCATTCACACAAATTTGTACAACTTACCGCCTAATCCAAGCATTCTTACCAACTTTTAACTTTACCCATTCGCATTTCACTACAACGTTATGCAACAAAGTTACACTAATGAGTTCTGTGAACTACTATGAGTTTTCTTCAATAGTAAAGTTTGCGTTGGTTCTCGTAAACATTTGCTCTTTTGTTATAGAATTCGAAAGTTTAACAATTCATAGTAAAGTATGTACCATCTTAAATCGTTTATTAAAATCGGTTTCGGAGGTGAATAGCTCGTGTCTTCAAAATATGTGATCATATTAGAGGCATGATGATATGCAATACTCTAATCATTGTTCACCAAAACAAGACTTATATTGGTTTATTTAGAACAACTCTGGTTACATCTTGGTTTTACCGGTTAGTTGATTGGCGGTTGAAACTTAATCTCTGACGAATACATAATTTATGTGATGCTAGAGATCCATACCATGACAGATCAGCATTTATACATGGCCCCTGTATCCGTTTTCACATAATGTTGCAATTTATAACATTTATTGATAAAAAATTGTAGCTTTCTGAATTTTTTATACATAATATTATGTATAATACATTATACATATACAAGTAATTTTGTAAAAAAAAAGACCATGTTGAAAAAGAGTGTCCTTGGAGTTTCTTGCCTGTTCTTCTCCATAGGATCTACGTTTTGGAACAGGCAACTAGCTTCACGACCTACTTATACTCCCGTCTCCCACTCGGACCGCGGAAGCGATCAGTCGTGTGCGCTGTGTTACGCTCAATATTATTTATTTAATTTTACTTACAAACCGGTCGCAGTATTCCTCGCGTGTGAAAAAAGGATAGAACGACGGTGATAGATAGCTTTCGCAACATTCGACACACGTGCAGACTATCTGCGTTTTGTGTCTGTGGCTTTTCTAGCTAGGCCCCTACTACCGCTTGCTTTTGCCGCACGCGGAGTTCAAGTAACTCTGGGCATTTACTTCAAACACTGTAACTGTAAACCTAATTTTCAACAAAAATAAAATATTTATACCATGGCAGCGTTGAGAACACCTCCAGGTAAACCAAAAATTTCACAACATGTATCATCCGAAAATGACATCGCAAACCTCGATCCCGAAACCCAGTTGAAATTTGTTGGGCGAAGACCAAAAAGACCTAGGAAAGAGGATAACGAGAAGCCCGATGATTCTACCTTAAAGGAGGAGTTACTTGCATTGCTGACAAACTGGAAGAAAGATCAGGATGCCACCTTGAGTAAATTGTGCTCAGACATAGCCGAACTAAAACAACAAAATTGTAGTATTCAGGCTACCAGTGATGAACTAGAAAAGTCTATTAAATTTATGTCCTCCCAATACGAAGATATTCGAGGTAAACTTCTCGAAATGGAACGCAAACGCCATGAAAACTTATCCTACATTACGGCACTTGAGAATAAAATAGAGGATATGCAAAAAAAGCTCAAGTCCACAGTCATCGAGTTCCGCAATTTACCTTAAGAGGTAAAGGATGAGACACAACAAGACCTCTGTGAACTTGTACAAAAAACTTGCAGTTTAATTAACACTCCAATCCAGTCATCCGAGATAAAGGACATATTTAGACTTACTACAAAGTTGGGCACCTCCATAGTTATTACTGATTTGGCTTCTGTACTGACTAAAAACAGGATATTAAATGGCGTAAAGGAATTTAACCAGACACACCCCAATAATAAACTATCTTCACTAACCTTCGGACTCCCGGGTCCCGCAAAACCAATTTATGTCGTTGAGAGTCTTACAAATAACAATAGAAAATTATTTTCCATGGCCCGTGAAGCGGCTAAAACCCTGGATTATAAATATTGTTGGAATAAAGGTGGTAATATCTATATGAGAAAGAGTGATGATGACACGCGATTAGTGATTAGAAGGGAAAGTGATCTAACCATACTAAAGAAGACATGACTAGGTAAAGTCTTTTTATTCCATGGCATGTTGTTTATATTGTTACAATACCGTAGGATTGAGTGTACCGCTTGCCTTACGTTATTTCTAGTAGCGCGACCGCTTGTCTATTGTGTGTTACGGTCGTTTGTATATTTACCCACATTTTACTTTAAGATTTCCATATTCGAGTTATATCTGTGTAATTACACTAAAATACTAAATATTTACACTTTACACGTACAAATAATAAACCTACACACTCGTATACATTACACCCTATTACTCACATTATTCAAACAACTACAAATGCGATGGCCGATCTATTTGGGTTACAGTCGTTTGGTTTATTTACCCAAAAGTTATTTTAATTATTTTATAATCGCTCTGTGTCTGCTTAAGTCTAGTAAAATACCTTATATATTAGGTGTACATATTAATATGATATGCTCGGAAAATTTGCTCCGTAAACAATATTATAACGACGCGTCTACGTTGATGTGTAGTGTGTATCGAATATGCTTAAACTTTAACATAACTATGCTAGGTTGGTCGCATTATTTGTTAAATAATACGTTAACAACTACTTTTAGTCAACAAAACATATATTTTACATCACTTGCTTGTGTTCGGGTGAATATAGGCAATCCTGTTATGAATTTATATACCTGTTCTTGCCACCTTATAGTAATTTGAATTAATATTCGCAGCAATTAATGATTTAATAAGTAACTTAGATAGTGTTTCGTTCTGTGACTCCGTGACATGTGATCCGAACGACTGTAGTAACTTATTACCTACCCTTTATCCGTGTATCAACATATTATCGCAGAACATACGTAGTGTAAACGCAAATTTCTTGGAACTCTTGACCTTATTAATGAGACTAAACGGATCCATTGATCTTATTGTACTGTCTGAGTGCTGGCTTACATGTAACCCGATCATTCCTCAACTCGACGGATATGTCGCACATAAAACATTATTAACACATAACAAAAATGACGGAGTCGTGGTTTACATTAGATCGACTTTGTCTAATATTAGGGTAAGTGAACCGGGTCTGTCTGACGCGAGTTGTTTATTGGTCACTGTGGGCTCGGAACTAGCTGTACTTGCAATTTATAGACCATATGCCTTTAATGACCTTACAATATTTTTGCAATCCCTGGACTGTATTCTTAAGGATGTCAAATCTTATAGAAATATTATTCTTGTAGGAGACATTAATATAGATATTGTCCAAGGTCACGCATCTGCTTTTACAATCGATTATCTTGATACTCTGGCTCAACATGGACTTTTCCTGGGGTATGACTTCCCAACTCACGGTTCTACATGCCTCGATCATATCAACTTGAAGACCACATTACCCTGTAAAGTATTTGTATTGGAAACTACTGTTACAGATCACTGCGCTGTGTTGCTAACCATATCCCTAAAAATGTCAACCCATAAAATATGTTCTATATTAACTAAAATTAATGAAAACAACCTTTCTGATAACCTTCTTAATATTAATTTTGCACCCGTCTACGAAGCTAAAAATCCCGATTTAGCTATGAAATTTTTCATTGAGCCTATTCTCTCTGCCTTAACGATAAATACTACAACTATCAAGTTTTCTCGCAGGCAACGCACTATCAAACCGTGGATTACGCCGGGGCTTCTCAAGTGTATCCGACATAGAGACAACTTGTATAAAAAACTTAAAAAACAAACCACGAATGAAATATTGTCAATTAGTTTAATCGTTTGTAACGATACCGCAATTATTGCACAAATATATTAAGAAAAGCTAAGAGAGACTATGAAAGGTTAGAATTTAAAAAAGCTGGTAACAACTCTAAGCAATTATGGCAAGTAATTCAATCTGTCACTAATAGAAGTATACCTAAATCTAGCGCGTTAGACCTAATCGAGCCTGGTAAGGATAATCAGCAGTCAATAGACAACATTAACACGTATTTTGCAAATATAGGTAGGCAACTTGCAGAGAGCGTACACAGGGCTTCTCCCTACTCTTCTACTGACGTCCAATTCAAGTCCAAGGAATCGTTTGTCTTACTTGAAACTGACGAATGTGAAGTGGAACGGTTAATTATGTCTTTAAAAAGCAACTGTGCAGTGGGATGGGACGGTATTTCATCCGGCTTTTTGAAGAAGTATAGGGCTATTGTTGTTCCTCCTCTCACATATATTTGCAACCTGAGCATTAAAACAGGCAAATTTCCTGTATCATTTAAAAAAGCACTTCTCCATCCAATTCACAAATCGGGCGATCGAGACCGTGTCGAAAACTATAGACCCATATCGGTACTACCAGCAATGTCAAAATTTTTAGAAAAAATCATTAACTCTAGGCTTATTAATTATCTTGAAAATCGTAATCTACTATCCGTAAACCAATTTGGTTTCAGAAAGAATTTATCTTCCGATGACGCTGTACACAATCTAGTGGACTCTATAGTCAGAAAACTAGACAATGGTCAGAAATGCGTTGCTTTATTCTTAGATCTCGCGAAAGCTTTCGACACGGTCTTGACAAAAATTCTTGTGAATAAGCTCGAATCATTGGGTATTAGAGGGACTCAACTATCTCTTTTTCGTTGTTATTTGACAGGCAGATCACAGTTGGTAAAAATAGGTTCTTATACTAGTTCTGAAACGCCTATAGCCTATGGCGTGCCCCAAAGCAGCATTCTAGGCCCAAGTTTATTTCTGGTTTACATAAATGATCTGTGTAACATTGGACTTGATCATGGAACAATTTTCTCATACGCTGATGATACTGCACTGATTTTCTCATCAAACGATTGGAGGGATACATACCGTTTCGCTCAAACGGGTTTCGATGTGGTTAATAATTGGCTAAGAAATAATCTGCTCACACTAAATATCGCCAAAACTAGAGTGGTTGACTTCTCTATTCGCTCCCCAAATCCGTTTGACAATTCCCTACAAATTATCTTTGACCTACCTGATAATACTCCTGGTAGCGACCCCTATTTTATAGAAAAAGTAACCTTTATTAAATATCTAGGTATCATTATTGATAATAACCTAACCTTCAAAAATCATATTGAATATATATCAAGTAGAAACTAATCTATATATTTAAAGAACTTCGGCACTCTGCAGTTGCTCACGTATTGAAAATGGTATATACGGGTCTATGTCAATCCATCTTGAACTATTGCATTACCACATGGGGTGGTGCTGCTAAATCTCACACTTTACTGATTGAGCGTGCCCAAAGAGCTGTGCTAAAGGTTTGCTGTTTCAAGCCTCGTTTGTACCCTACTAAAAGGCTTTATGAATTTTGCCAAGTTCTCACTGTAAGGAAACTATTCGTCAAAGCTACCGTTCTCAAACAGCACTCGCTAACTTACTACACTTCTGAAACTATACGCCGTAATCATCTTGTAGTCGCAACAACGCACCATAAAACTTCATTTAGTCGTAGGTTCTTTATTTTTCTAGGACCTTTCATGTATAATAAATTGCATAAAATTTTGTTCCTATATAGTTTAAATCTGTACCAATGTAAGACTATCATCTCAGAATGGCTTTTAAACCAATCATATGAAAAGACGGAGGACCTTCTAATGGTCCTAGAGTAAACACTCGTGTATGTACATAAGTCTAGTGGATCTGTCATATGTCGTGTGACAGATCCGATCCCAAGACCTTGTCGTAGGGATAGCAGACAACATTTGTTTACACCTTAATGCCAAACCCTTAAAACACACACACACATACATACACACACACACCACACACACACAAACACATACACACACATATACACACACACCCTCACCCTGTTTTGTTAAAATTTCATTTATTACTGTTGCTGTTTATTCCTTTTTTTCTTTAAGTTATTGTATTCTTATTATTTTTCTTTTTATGTATTTTGGAATGTCAACTCGTAATCCGAGTGGGTACCTGGTGTCCTGTAACACAGGTTTTATACCTATCTCAGGCACCAGCGATCCACAACCGAAAGTGTCAATTGTTATAAGTTATACTTGATCATATGTTTATTGTATTTCGGTTTTGGTGAAAAATAAACGAAATTATTATTATATTATTATCATTATATTATACTGACTCTCCTGACAATTCAAAAATACCTACAATGGGTTTACTTGAAATAAATAATTTTGATTTTGATTTAAACTAAATATTCCAAATATGATATTTCTCTGTACGCGGATATTTGTTTAAAACAGAACAAAAACATATTTATCTTTACGTATTAATATATAAAATATATACTGATGCAGTACGTGACTTTTCCCAATTCTATATTTTCTATATCAATTGCTACTGGCAGGAGCTACCTTCATCGACTTAAAAACCATAATGATCACGTAAAACGATTGATGATTGATTAATTCTAAAACACCCACGATACCCTACTATGGACCTACTCTAAGTACTCAAAATGTATGCTCGTACGTATGTAAGTTGTTTTATTGTCATTATAAAGAATTTAGTTAAAGAAATTTCACCAACTTCACCATTATTCCTTTGTGGACTTTACAAATGTGTAAATAATAGATATAAAGCCAACGACACTCAGACTGAGGACAATTATCTGTGGATCACATAAATCATAATTGTCCTGTGTAGGAATTGATCATACAAGGCTCGATTAAGAGGATTTCGAAGGAGTTATGTCATGATAATATGATGTCACTGGTACTGTAAATGTTCATAGTCTATAGTAATAATACTAATAACACTTGAGACACATCACACACGACGATATATATATCTCTAGCAAAATATCAATACCGCTTTGTAATAAACATACAAATGTATCGATTCCAAGAAATGTAAACACGCCGATGACTTTACTAATGAAGTTAAGAACTCCCCTAGAATAGTAATGTCCTTTGGAGGGACGGAACCGAAATGTTGGAGCGATAATTCGAGAGCACTTATAAAAGAAAATTTCCCCTCACTTGTTTTGTTGAACATAATTATAAAGTTGGAACACGATTGGATTTATCTGATGTAAACAAAATTTTGTAAAAGAGAAGAATATTAATTCTTCTTTGTGATAAATAGTAATAAAAAAAAAATATAAGTTTTAAATTTTACAATAAAAACTTTCGCGAGTGGTATTCATGTTTATTAGAAACTATATGGTTTTACTCACGTTTGTATTTCGGGGATGCCCGACTAGTTTCGGAACCGACGGGGGCCCCTTTTCAAGGAGTGAAGCGTCCTGCCGCGACTACGCGTCGGGTCCAAAACTAGTCGGGCATCCCTGAAATACAAACGTGAGTAAAACCGTACAGTTTCTAATAAACAAGTTTTATATTTACAAATTGGGAAGTCTTTGTTCTGCCGCGACAAATTCAGTATTCTTTGAGAAATTTGTATTTTATAAAGACTAACAAATGATTGGCTTTCAAATAACAGCCATGTACAGTAATAATAGTATATTTTGTTATTGTCATTATTGTAATACTATTTACTAAATATTGATATGTTTCATCTCTGCATATGATTACCTATTCATGTAGCTTTGTATATGTTTATATATGTTAAATGTATTATTACGTAGTACCACTCATTCCTATCACTAAATCCATCCAAAGGTTGTCTGGTAGAGATCGCTTTTAGCGATAAGACCGCCCATTGTACCTAACTTTAGTAATAAACTTAAGATCCATTGTTATTTTAAATGTTGTACAATAAAGAATATTCTATACTATTCTAATTACTCTACAGTAATCAGAATGATTGTTCCTGTCACGTTCAGTGGTACGTGAGTGAAACAAGAGATGTAGACAGACTGCTTTATTCAATTACGAATATCCGCAATATATTATAACCTTAATCATTTTCGATATATATAATAAAATTATCAATTATTATTACATATTCTACAAAACGATATGATTGTTTATTATTTCTTAAGCATTAAACTGAAATGTTACGAGAGTATTTTAGTATGTATTTGCATGTAAATTAAGACAACAATTCACAATATAATTACTAAGGTAATAATAAACAATTTAGAAAATTATACCGTAGATCAAAGAATAACAATTAATTACTAACTAAAAACATTCCTAGAATATTTTTGTTAGATTACCATATAACATAACGCAACATTTGTCAGTTTCCAAATAATATAAGCGGCGGTAGCGTAATGGCTAAGGCGTCGGACTTGCGATCAAGTGGTTGCGGGTTCGAACCCCACCCAGTGCACTACCGACGTGAACCCACTCCTAACACAAGCATTTAGCTTAGCTGGAGGGGTTAACAAGAATAATAGTAATGTGTGACCCATGTTGCTAGTATTCTTTAAAAAAAAATAATATATATATATATAAACATTATCATTAGAATTACAAACATTACTAACATATAATAATATCATGACAGTTCCTAAGTAAATTTAATTAGTCGGAAAAAAAAACAACACCGAGAAGGTCACATTTGAAACAACCGATTCTGTCCTACCAACACAAAGCTAGGATTCTCCTACCAAAAGTGTAGTGGCCCAAGGTTGACGTCAGCATGTTAGTTTCAGGGCGAAAACTTTCATTGCGTGATGCAGGATCAGTAGCTACTAGGTCTACGCTACGTTTCGCTGAAGTAAGTTTTTGTAATTTATGGATATCATTACTGCAAAAATCACTTCCATATATAAGATCAAGAGTAGGAAATACCTAGTGACCATACCCTGATTTGTTTAGGGTATCTGATTTCCGTTTCCATTTAGTTTACATCTTAAACTTGACTCTTCTACAAAAATAACGTAAACTCATAGTTTTTACTATTAAATACCCATATTTGAATCTTTCTACAGTAGGGTCTCCTAACACTACTGATCGCTTAATTCACGAACATCACAGAAAGTACTATCATTCTCCGTTATCCCCACATTGCGTTATAAACCACAATAACAAGGATTTCATACCGCTATTGCACTTTGTGTAATGCTCCATGATATTTTTCATAGGATATAATACCAGAAGCGACATTTTATATTGCAATATTTACAGTGTTAGTGAAAGAACTTTTATTTCAAGCTAGATTTACCCAGAGGCATTGTTTACAGTTTGTATGAAACTTTTCACGGGTAACTTTTTTCATCGTACAACTACAGTTGTATGTTGAACCAAATTAATTACTTTGTTTTTAATTCACTCTTGAAACAATTAAATCACTAACTTTCACTTTCGGCGTCACTTGCATTATTGTAGATTTTGTTAATCAATAAATTCACGTTGGCGACCGTCTAATGCGTCCATTACACGGTAGGTTTTGCTGTCAGTTTTGCCACAATCAAGCCGGTGGTTGACGAATAACCTATCGTCTAATGCAGTGATTGACGGCTGCATGATCTAATCTGGATTTTCATAGCGCAACCATCAATAATGATTTTTGATTGAGCGTGTGATGGCATTTCGTAAATCATCCGTCAGTCAGCGCACGGACAGTGATAGAGTCGGATCACGCTGAAGAGACGCTCGCGCACTCGAGCAGCCAAACACCGCCACTTCCGGAGAACAAATTTATATTAACATTTCAGACTCTCTGAGTTTTAGGTTACTAGGAATCTATATAAAACTGTAACGTAATGAATTCTGTACATTGAACATATTCCAAAAAAATCAACTGTGTGGGATTAAGATATCGATACTGAAGCCAAATATGCGATTTAAAAAAAATTGTCTGTCTGTATGTTTGTGTGTTCACAATAAACTCAAAAGCTACTAAAGGGATATGTTTGAAACTAAGTATGGTAATCGTTTGAGTGCCTGCACAGGTTATAGGGTTTTTTTTTAATCCCGGGATAAACGTTGGTTCCCACAGGAAAATCGATAAAAGCTGTAATAACATTTTAACGTATGTATATGCGTATTTCGAGCAACAGTTCAACGAGCGTTTGGTTTAACTAGTTTACTGTACGCTGTTCGGCTGCGTGATGGCTCGAATCTTACATTGACACCCTTTTTGTTTTAGCACTTCTTTTTTAATATTTTTAACACTTTTTTTTAAATTAGATATCGTTTTCGCAAAAGTGGCCATACCGACTAACTTACAACTAATACATTTACCACAACAAAAGATTGTATTAAAATAAATTTTGTTATGATTGCCTCGGGGGCTCAGTATTTCTGTGTAGGGAAGGCCTCGCAGAGGTCTCAGGTAAAGTGATATTGGGTTTTTATTCTAAGAAATACAAGCCTACAGTAGAAAACCACTCAATTTAATTAACTAATAAATATTAAGAGTCAAAAAGTATTGATTGTACTCAATATACGAATAAATACAAAAGGTGTATTATTTTTATAATTTCCTAGCTTATGACACATCCACTTCCGTTAAAGGTTGTGAGTGTTGTGTAAATAAAAGGGAAAAGGTTCTTATATATTTATATTAAAGTATTCAGAAATTAGAAATTTATTTGTGATACATAGTTACAGGTGATGGTTAAATATTATTACATTTTTATGTTCTCCATGATCTGCCAATTAGAACAAATATAAAAATTATTACGCATTCGGATTTAACAAAAAATACAATAATAATTCAAGTCAAAATAAAAAAGAAAGTAAGTAGTAATATAATTAAAGTCAAACATGTCATTAGAATTGATAAAATTACAATAAAATAGGCAATGTCCGAAAATGAGAACATATTATAATGTCTCAAAGTTTTCTACTAAAACATGAAACATGTTTTTTTTATGGTGTAGGGGTAAACGAGCAGACGGGTCACCTGATGGTAAATGAATACCGCCACCCATGAGCATCTGCAACTTAAAAGTCACAAGTGCGTTGCCGGCCTTTACGGTGGGAGTAGGGGAAGGGGGGAATAGGGGCCGAGTAGGGGAGAGAGGGAGAGAGAAGGGTTAGATCCTCTGGTAACCTGAGTGAGGTTCCGTTTCCGGAGTGAGGTTACCGGAGGTCCTAAGCCTTCTTCCCCCCCTCTTTCCCCCTTCTCCCTGCCACTCACTCCTTCTCTTCATTTGGGTTTCTGCAGTTTTTCTACGTATGAACTTTAAGTATACCAAATTTATATATTATGTCATTTTCTTTAAAAAGGGATGCAAAGAATTTTTTTACGGTATTTATACATATGTACAATGGGTTACTTGCTTTAAAGACTTGTCTTGTAATTAGTTATAAAATAAGGGAGTTATTGTTATTTTAAATTGATTAGAAACACCCATAGATAGCCTTTTCACCATTAATACCGATAAAATATATAACTGGTAACGTCTATTTCCAAGACCTGGATGTAAATCGCATTCGCGTTCAGCCATACTTGTCGCTATGATAGTAAAATACAAAAAAAATTACAGTATAGGTACTTTATGAACATATTATTATCAAAGTCTCAATATTAAACTAGTAGGACAGAGTCAGAACGAGTTTAATTTGAGTCAGAACGAGTTCTTGCCCAGCAATTTGAACGTTAAAGTTTCGAAAATGACAATCCCACTAATATTATAAATGTGAAAGTTTGGATGGATGGATGGATGTTTGTTACTCTTTCACGCAAAAACCACTGAACCGGTTGCGATGAAACTTGGTATGTAGATGGCTAGAGACATGGATTAACGCATAGGCTACTTTTTATCCCGATATTCCCACGGGATCAAACCGAATTGCATTCAAAAGTTTTAAAGATATGGCAAAGAAACGATAATTAATGACAGATAGTTTAATACTTTATAAATTACTTTTTTGGGATATAAACTTACAGCATCAGTTGTACTCTGGCTTTCGTGAACCCACGCCGTATACACCCACATACGTGATTTGGAGGAGAATCCACCATATTTAGTATGTGGGTGGACATTAGAAAAGCTGATTGAAAGTTTTTTCATCATTCTAGCTTATTTTTTTTTATGGTATATTATTAACAGTTACAGAAAAAGTATTGTTAACACTAGGATGAGTTTCATGATAATTTCTTAGTTCGGTGAATCGTAATCCTAAAGATTATCAGCCACAACTCCACAAGCGCTTAAATATGCTGTGTGATGTGTTGTAACCAGCGCTAGAAGGATGTATAAAGCTACTTGAAGAAGCGCTGTTATGTTAGATACACTATTTTATATTTTGACTAGCAACCCGCCCCGGCTTCGCACGCATCTTCAACAATCATCATCATATTTCAACCAATTTACACTAAACGGTAACAAATTTATACACCTGAACCTCCCTCATGAATCACTCTGTCTATTGGAGAAAACCGCATGACAATCAGTTCAATAATTTTTCTGTTTACCGCGAACAGACAAACAGACAGACAGACAGACGCGGCGGGGGACTTTGTTTTATAATATGTAGTGATGCAGGTTCAGATATTCGTAGTAGTTCTATCACAGGTGCAAAATCACTATGTTACTTAGGTACTCATCCTTTACTTTACAAGTACTTTTTATCAAACAAAGTTGTTATGATAAACATTTATATTTATTCAAGTATTCTCAATATACTAAATAGCTCTCAAACTTGCGTAAATATGTTTCAGCTATTTTGTAAGTACTTAATTTTGATACAAGGAACAATATCGCTTTGCATACTTTTTTTATCTATTCTTATGGTAGGTAAGTAAGTATATATAATGTCCTTTAACTTTGAGAAGACGACTATTGTAGAATTAAAACTGTTTCTATACCAAAATTATACAGTTGAAGAGTTTGTTTGGTTGAACGTGCTAATCTCAGGAACTACTAGTTCGAATTAAAAATTCTTTTAGTTTTGGATGGCCCATTTATCGAGGAAGGCTAAAGGCTATATAACATCAAACTACAAGCAGTAGGAGCGGATCATCAATGAAAAATGTTTGCAAATATGATGAAAATTTACAAACGCGAACAAAGTTGCGTGGGTCAGCTAGCATTCTAATAAAAACAGTTTTTATTTTAGACAAGTATGTGTATATTTATAGACTGGTCAACAACAGACCAACAGGTCTAGTGGTTAGTGACCCTGACTGCTGAGCCAGAGGTCGTGGGTTCGATTCCCACCCAGAACAAATAATTGTGTGATGAGCATGATCATTTGTTCTTTGTCTGGGTGTAATTTATCTATAATAATATAAGTATGTATTTAAAATATATAAGTATGTTTATCAGCAGTCTGGTTACCATACCACAGGCTCTGCCTAATTTGGGATCAGACGGTCGTGTGCGAGATATGTCTAGCTATTATTATTATTCCTTGTATTAAATTTATTCTGTGTTATGAGATTGTTTTGTTTTAGTTCAGGTAACTTTTACACCATAAACAGTATCTTAACAATAAAAAAGTTAAAAGCAAATAACAATAAATTGAAAGCAGCAAGAAAATAACATTCAGATAACACACCATAAATTATATTTGGGGAAGTTTGTGACGTGCCTGATATCTTGCGGTGTTTCTGGTGTATAGGTGTTTCTAATTTTCACATGAAATATGGCATGAGATAACAAAACTCTTATGCCGCAATCTTTGTATCTCTTCCAAGTTTGCTTCTGGTTATACAATAATAATAAATATATAGGAAGTGTTTTTGATTGTGTTTAGTTTTCTTTAGACACCAATCGTTAAAGATATAAACAATAGGTTATTTGATTAAATTCATTGAAAATTAAATAAGTCTTTGAATACGTTGTAAGAATATTTTTTTTTGTATGTATACCTATATACATGAATATTTTTTTTTTGTATGTATACGTATATACATATGTAAATGTGTATGTATGTGTGTGGATATACATTTATATGTGTATATGTGTCGTTGTATACCTATGACGATGATAATAATAGTTACAATTATATTCCTACAAAAAAAAAAACTGCAAATGTTTAATATATTGTATCTATATCTGATAGTTCTATTAATCGCACACTGCAACTCCTCATTTTATCCTTATTCTCTTTTTCCATCCACTGGTTTCCTGGAAGAGATCGCAAATCGCGATAAGGCCGTCAATTGTAAAATGTTTTTTACAATTGTTTTTTTTTTGTTTTTTTTTCTTTAGTTTATAAGAATATATATATATAAATTGTATCTTTATTTGCACAATAAAGAGTTATCTATCTAAAACATTTAAAAAAAGGTCATTGTTGAAGCCAGTCAAATATTGAAATATTTTTATAACTGACAAAATTATTACAATAAATGAAATGTAAATGTAATATTCAAAATGATAACCAATTATAGTAACCCCAATAGTACTCAAACTCAAATATTAAATCAGTTAAAAAATTATGAAAGTCACCACTTGCCAAATACAACAAAAAATTTCTGCAGATTCATTTAGCGAGGACAAGCCGAACTAAGTACAAACTACTGATCAGCATCGCGCAAGGAAAGATATAGTTGGGTCGCGGTCCACCAGAGCTGCCTAGCCTGTATAGGATCCTCCGTTTGTGTTCAAGAGGCAACATCAGTTCCTTCCACAAACTTAGACAGCCGATAGTTAATAGGTAATTTTTGTAATCATTTGGTAGATACCTTTATTATGTAAGAAACATTTGATTGAAAAAAACTTTTTGAAAAATTGAAAGGATCTACGTAGGTTTATTATTAATATTAATCATTTAATTATTAGATTTTTTTTTTTTTTTTTTTTTTTTTTCTTGTGGAAACCCCCTCGGGTTATCACCTCCATCACCTGGTGAAGTGGTATGTCGGAATCGAACCGACTAAAACCACACGGTGTTCCGTCACAAGTGGGCCTATTGCAGGGGACCCGGGAATACCCTAAGAAGGAATCCTCCGGGAACTCCTGCAGACCTTGGCCGCCTCTTGGTCAGCAGGCGGCCACACCATAGAGTACGGGGGCCTTGCCCCCGTCCGGTTTAGAGAGGCGCACGCGGAACACGTCGCGCCACCTTCTCAGGCCTGCTTCTGCTAGGGTAACGGACAGCCCTACCCGTTACCCCAGGCCAGCGCTCATGGAGGCCGGAGATCGTTCTGCACTCTCCGGCGCCTGGTGCGTCTTCTGCGGGACGGTATCGGTACCTAACTCAAAACTAATTTACATAACATTTGATGGTTTCAAGCTCAGTAATCGAGACTTAAAAGTTTTATTTATTTTTTGCTTTCTTGGTTCCTTTTCGTCGGTTCAAATGTTTGTTAAAACGTTTTGTAATTTATGGTTATTTGTGGCTCATGTCATATTTAAGTGCTCTGACAACTACTATCTTTTAATACTAAATACTTTAAAATGCTATCAAATATCTTTTCTTCAAAGCATATTAAGTGGTTTCTGTCACTAAAATTAGTTTTTGTATCTTACTTCTAATTGTTAGAAAAGGTATGGTTATTCATCATTAGTTCAGCTTCACGATGTAATGATTCCTAAACGCAAATACCTGATTAAGTTATGAAAAGTAACAAAAACACTATTCGTGCCCATAAATTTCGCGGGTTTCCCTCAATTTTATCAGGATTCCATCATCAGATCCTGAATTCCTTGACATCGGCCTACCCTTGAGGTATCCCTATCTAACAAAAAAAGAATCATGAAAATCGGTTCATAAATAACATGTTGAACATACAATAAAAAAATATATATGGTCGAATTGAGAACCTCCTTTTTTTCCTCTGTTAAAAATTTAATCAAAACGCTAAATATGACTGTGCTTTACACAAGCTCCTAAAAATGAATTAAAATAAGTTTTATTTTATAAGAAACTTACCACACACTAAAACAGAGTAATAGATCCAAAGCTGCAATGAAGAACATTTTACAAAAAAACTATTTCAAAGTGGGAAGTAAAGAGAATTTATTTCTCCCATATAACAACTTCCTAAGAGCTTGCGTTCATAAATAGCAACACGCATTGACTGCCTCTACAACTGCCAACTTTATTTTCTATTTAAATGGCGTGTGAATAAATACAGTTTATTCGAGCACTTTCAGCTGCCATACGTTCTCTATTAAGTCTGTAAGAAACTGCATTTTCTTACAGACCTTAGAGCCCTTTCCCTAATGAAAGCTCTACTTAGTATTTGTTATGGTTTTATTTTTTTGCAGCTCCAACAATCCATCGATTCAGAAAAACGTTACCTCTTGAACCAAACAGCAACGTCCACCACTCTGTGATAATTCAAATAAGACCAATCAATCCTCGCGTAGTACACTACTGTAGTACTGATGCTAGTGAGATGTTTACAGGGACATAACGCGCAGGCTGCATTGTTAGTCGTAAGGAAAACAGCCACGAGTTACCAACTTGTTCATAAGGAAAAAGGCGAGACTATTTTTTGCCAAACATCTCTCGATAACTAAAAAAAAACAATAGAAGTGAATAAGGTCATGATCATAATGCTAAAAATGTTTATGAGGCAAAGGCACTACTTGACAACTACATAGGATTATTATCTTCCATGCTCTTGAACTATTCTCAATTGACATGGATGTGTCTATCAAGGTGCTTACGTTTATTGATTATATCTGTATCATGAGTAGATATGTACAAGTTTTCATATTCTTTATTAAACTTTTGTCGTGATAACGTCTTATATATCGATGAATGCAGGCTGCACGCACGAAAAAGCATGACTCTGTCACATTCCGCCTGAGCCGAGCGTGCAAGCGAGAGCGCAGAACAAGCGATAGAGAGGCACGATCGGCATAAGCGTTCGGCTTGTGACGCATCTATCTCTCTTCCACTGTTTTCTTATGACGTTATCACGTAAAATATCGTCTGAAAACCGACTTTACAGATAACCAATTTTTTTTAAGAATACGAGTAACGCGCATCCTTCGTTACTAGTATTCTTAAAAAAAGTTTAGTTTAATTCGTATTAGGATCAACCTCTCGAACTAAAGCGATTGCTTGTGTTATTATACCTATTATCAAAGCTTGTATAAATCGTACAGCTGTAATAATACTCAATATTACGCAAGCTAAACTCTATCTCTAGGACAAATATTTGTACTTCGCCAATATTTGTGGAACGTTCATTTAATTGTTGTCTGCGTTAGGGAATGTTTATTTAAAGAAAGATATTATTGTTACAACGGATAAGATACATATGTAATTTTTTTTATTGTAGTTGATATCGCTTGTTTTATGTATTACTAAATTGTCTAGTCGAGAAGTGTAATATTTGTGAAAAATCGTTAGAAAAAACAGAAAATTACGGGTGGGCGGAATAAAATTCTGAGAAAGAAGTATTTTTATTTTTTTTCTACAAATAAAAATTGCAATTGTTATAACCATAAAACTAAATAAAAAAGCACGGCCTCAGAATTTAGTTTATTGCATGAAAACAGTAAGTGATAGCGCAAATCAGCAAAAAAGTCCCTTAAAGCAGAGGAAATTTCCTAAAAAATGTCTTAACTCTTAACTTAACTTATATTAGTACTCAATGAAATCATAATGAAAAAGTTTATAAAAAGTTGTTTATTTTATTAGTTACTACCTAATAAACATTCAAAACAATAAATCCAAATTATTGTTGTTATAAAAGTTTTTTTTTGCATATATAGGATGCCTATTATGATACTACTGATTCTATCTTCGAATATGTCATTAATTTATTGAAATATTTTTATTTTGTAGCATTTGTTTAAAATTAGTTATAAACAAATCCATAAATTTAACATTAAAAATTTTGTAAAGTACATATTTTTATTAACCTATCATTTTCTGACTTTCACTTCTTGACTAGACTAAAATACCCACCTAGATAGATACATAATTCAAGGAACAAAAAAAATTTAGAAAAGTTACATTTTAGTTGAATTTTCTGTATTTCCTACACATGTCTTAACATGTTTTCTTTTCAAACTTTATCTAGATTGTTGAATTGCATATATATAAATAATTCTACAGTCTATAATACGTTTCAACATGAACAAAAGTAGATCATCCCAGCTGTATACGTAACGTACGTATACAGCTGCATAGAGTTATAACTAGAATTTTTATAAAATTACAATTTAAATGTAACTCAGAAAATGCTTATAATCTTTACCTTTTCACTCATCACGCTTATAATTTACTTTAATATACAGATGATTTATTCATTAATAGATCGTAAAAAGGTACAATAACAAACTTGAAATAATTGATTTTAACAATAGACTTATTGTAAAATAATTGATTTTAACAATAGACTTATTGTTAAAATCAATTATTTTACAGTCTTCATAAAATAAAGCCTTACATAATACTTAAAAATTAATTTCGTTATTAATTTCAAGTTTGTTATTGTTATAAATTAAAAGTTGACTTGACAGTTTACAGTATTAACACAATGAAGAAAAATTAACAAGCCAGACTTCTATAATTAAACCTAGTGATCGCG
The DNA here is from genome assembly GCA_963859945.1 of Euplagia quadripunctaria. NCBI lineage: Eukaryota > Metazoa > Arthropoda > Insecta > Lepidoptera > Erebidae > Euplagia > Euplagia quadripunctaria. Next base: position 5,187,526 of record OY982583.1, read on the forward strand.
TAAGAAATAAAATATGAAAGATTTTTACTTTTACCTCGCAATATTTAACTGATTTGTTTCTGACATCTAATATTAACTTTACGAGGATAAGTTAGATTTGAATAGGCATTTATTTTATTTGTATAGAACTGTAATAACTTATAAATAATTCAAACATCCATGTCTAATATTGAAATATTTTTTCCCAACTATTATAGCTATTTCACTCAGTAAATATTAAGTCAAGTAATCTCTGTCATCCGTTTAATATTGTTTAAGAAAACATACACCTATTATTTTATGTATATAAATATTTTTTTAATCTTGATTAAAACTCCTATATATTTTGTTGGTTAGTAACAAAAATTCAAATTTATAAACGGTCATCAAATGGCATACCATCATTGGCAATTTTGACAATCCCATGTCAATTCTAGCCCTTTTCCGCACCTGCGTTTATGGTCACTGCTCCGCTCCTTAGGGTCTCAGCGTGATGTTACATAGCCTATAGGCTATGTAACATCACGCTGAGACATCACGCTGAGAGCCCTCCTCAATGAATACTCTATCTAATACAGAAGAATTATTCAAATTCAAATTATAGCTCCAGAGATTAGCGCGTTTAAACAATCAAACAAAAAAACTATTCAGCTTTATTATATTAGTATAGGTTAAGTCAAATATCTGCATCTATATATAAATACATAAAGATAATTCGTTGTACGAATTTTTAAGAAAATTTCTCGAACGTAAGTAAAAAAAAATTACGTGAAAACGGTAACATACGTCTACATGCACATGCGTACAGTATAATATGTTGGCCTGTCATGGTACGTCTAAGCAGTGTGTATATATATATGTAAGACAGTTGAACACTTTCTTAAATCGCTAAAAGGGCACGACTCCAGCATGCAGATACAAAAATATTTTTTGAAAAAAAGCCATCCGTTTGTAAGTTATGACTGTTTGAATGGCCAGGTATTATTATCTCCGTTTCTCATAAAAGCAGGTTTAATGTGTAAAGTTAAATATTTTAAATCGTACCTACATATGTTTTCTTTGCATTAGGATTTATTTTATTCATGTACTTTTTTAAAATTTTAATGTACAGATTAAGGCCAAGAAAGCAAATAAGTATGTAGCATCAGCTAGAGGTTGAACTATTTGAGCAGCTTCAGAATCATAAATAAATTTGGTATCGGAGGCATCCAGTGACTTTAATATCGATATAGATACTTTATAGTATCATTTACTTTCTGTTTCTTAAAAGTGTTTATATTTTCTTAAGGCTAACTATAAGTTTTCAATGAGTTTGGTACATGCACACACAGGGTTGGTTGTTCAAAGTATTTAAAATTTAATGTTTAGGCAGAAAAAAATGCATAACCCCATAATTGGTTGAAATATAGGCTTGACATCAGCCACACGAGTCTCTTGCGACGATTCAGTTGGTTAAACAGGTATTGCCTATTGTTATTGCGTGGAGATGGAAAATAAATGTGTTTATAATCTTTAACAAAATATTTTGACCAGAAGGCCGTTCTTCAAGAGCATTTAATCAATTCATTTACTACATAAAATAAAGATTTCCACTTTAGAATTAACATTAAGGGTAAATCAAATTCATAGTTATTTCCCCAAAGTCGTTTTTTAATACCGCGATTAAACAGTTGGTATAGTATTTTGATTCCGATCCTAAATAGGGTGATATCATGCTCATGAAAGAAATAACACAGACTGATAATATATTTATTATTTGAATACACAATGAAATACCACCTGACAAATATTCACGATTTAATTCAACCGAAAGTACCGACCTTAATAATGGACGTCGTCGGCATCGCAGTCACACCAAGTTGTCACTTACAAATCTTTTCGTGAATAGTTCAGGAAAAGATTTGTTCATAATATCAAGATAGAATATTGTACTACGAGATTTTTACCTTTTTAACTTTCTTTTTGGGCCTTTAACTATCTGCTTTATGAAATAATATTTGTGAAATATTCTTTTTTTTGACATCTACCTTCGGAACGACTTAACAGCGATAAAAATTTCTCGTAATAAAAGTTCGTCAAAAATAGAAGTTTCACTAAATCGACTTCTTGTACGAGTGTTTTGTGTTAAATATGGCCTAATAAGTGTATGCAAATATCAATTCAAGTAAAAATTCACGTCAGTAAAATGTTAACTCGTTGACAAAGTAACGACTATCGTGCCAGTATCGGTTTTAAGCATATAAAATGAAGTGTTTCCATTGTGAGAACGATCACAACGATGAAACGTAGTGAAGTGCGATGGTTGCAAACGTAACATCTGCCTAGTGCCTAACTTGTAGCGAGGCCCGTGTCATGGGATTGAAGGGCAAGCGAACCCTATTATACTTGTGCCCCTCGTGCCGAGAGCCCTGTTCCAGGCGCCCAAGCTGATTAAGTCTTGCGGTGGACTGCGCCAGGAACTCGACGACGTTAAGAAAATTCGCAGTCGCAATCTTCCCCTACATCTGCGCCTAACGCATCGGTAGTGTCGGTAGCATATCCCCCTACCCCTCCGAATACTAACGTAATTTTGGAGGAAATCGCGGAGCGTGAACATAGAGCTCACTGGTTGGTGTAAAGGAGAGTGAATCGGAAGCTGGTAGCGACAGAAAGTTGCACGGTGAGTCATGTGTAAAAAAAATATTGAAGGATATAACTAGTGCGAAAGACCTTGGCGCAGAAATGGTAGTGGTGCAGCGTCTAGAGTGTCGGGAGGCAGGTAAAATTTGCCTATGGAAGGTAGTGTTAACATCTCGTCAAGTGGCTGTCCGGATAATGAAAAACAAAAGCAGGGCAAGCAAGTTGGCTTATGATGATAGAATACTCATTTAACGTGAGGAACAGAATCATCTTCGAGAAGTTCTCAACATACATCTCCGATTTAATTGAACTGATCAAATCCCAATCTGCCTTCTTTGGTGACGATGGTAAGTTCTTTGCCAACCCACTTATACACTCTGGATGCAACAACAGGATGACTTGGATCAAATTCAAAACTTGACCAAAGACTGGATCATTAAATTAAATGTCTCTACATGCACAATGCATATCTGCATTTAGGGAGTAACAATCCAAGACTAACATATAATCTAGAGGGAAACATCTTAACTTCAGAGAATCTTCAAAGAGATCTAGAATTGTGTATGATTCTTGATTTGAAGTATGTAGAGCATATCTCCACAATTGTAAAAAAAGCATACGATACCATTTCAGTGGAAGTTTAAATAAAAATCACAAAACTTATATTAGGAAACTCATGGAATATGGCTTTCAGATCTGGAGCCCATACTTAGACAAGGATATCAACCTGCTAGAGAGTATTCAGAGGAAGACTACCAAGATACCACAGGTTCTACGTCGCATGCCCTATGAGGAGAGACTTCGTGCATGCGTGCTGAATATCACCACTCTTGAGCAAAGACGACTTTGAGGCGATCTCATAGAAACGTATTACATACTATAATCTACCAGAAATTCAAGACATCCTTGTTAGAAAAGACAGCCAACGGCCATCCCGCGAGAACAGTCTTCGTTTGATGCGGGCCTCCACTGACACACTGGTTGCCCATCACTTCTTCAGCAACAGAGTGGTCCGTAATTGGAACTCGCTGCCAGAGGACGTTGTTTCTGCCACTTCAATAAACTCATTTAAAAACAGACTCGATAACTGGCTACGATTGGACAATTTAGTGCTTAAAAAAGTGACGGATATTTAAAGTATAGAAATAAAGAGACTAACTACATTTATAATTAGGTGTGAACATATCAACTAGCTGCTCGTTCATAATCTAATAAATAAAATAAATAAATTCACGAAAACTCACTTCCTGTCATAGTAAGAGAATAAAAATTAATCGAAATAAATTATGTTTATTGATTTAAGATATCTTTTAGAACTCACATTTAAAATGTTCTAAAGGTGGTGAAAGTTGTATATTGGTTGTGGTTTTGAAGGTGTTCAGTATATCTTTACAAGCTTAAAAGTTTTGTTAGGCACACCACTATTATGGCGGTAAGACCCATCATGGAGGATTGGCTGGAGAGGCAGCATGGCAGCCTCTTCTACCGTCTGACGCTGGTACTGACCGGCTACGGCTGTATTGGAAAGAACCTGTGTCGTATAGGCCGGGAACCAACAACTGCGTGCTATCACAGCGGAGGCTGCCACGAGGATACTGCACACTCTAGTGGAGTGTTCAGTGTAGACGGAACAGTGCCGCGACCTCGCGGCTATTATTGACGTGGAAAGCCTCTCGCTGGAGACCATGGTTCTGTCCATCCTCAGTGATTTCCGCTTAATAAAACAGTATTCTGTTTACAATAACTCTACTCCAGCCGGTCATCAATTTCGTTGGGTTAAAAACAAAAAACGGCGTCTTCTTAAAATAATAAAATTTATTATCATAATAATTATTAACATTTAACAATTCTGTTTAAATTCAAACGATTTTAGAAATTATAAAATCAAGGTTTTTTTTCCTTTCTGTTCTGGCTTACTTTGTTGCGGATACAGTAACAAATTTTGTACAGTACCATGGCAATCCCGATAAAATAATTACCAAAAAGAACATAATTAAATTAAATTAATCTTTTAAAAAAAGTATCACCAAATTCAATGCGCCTAAAAATACAATAATTTCTCCAGGGTCTCATTATCAGATCCTGACTTGATGACTATGGGACCACCTCTTAAGTGTACCCTTTCAAACAAAAGAAGAATATTCAAAATTTCTTTGAGTAATCATCAATTAATCATGGGGAACATACATAAAAAAATATTCCGAGGAATTGAGAATCTCCTCCTTTTTCTGAAGTCGGTTAAAAATGATGATAGTCAGTTTAAGTTCTAGATATTCAGCCTAGGAGATGTTGGCTGCTGGTAATGTTTTATTATAAAGTAAAATTGCCCTACTCTTTCAATAACCATAACTAATAATTTATTAACCATTTTGTAAAGACACAAATGATTTTTTTAAATTATAAAATCACGAAATTTTCGTCTTTCTGCTCAGGTTAAATCTGTGGTGGATACAGTAACAAATTTTGTACAACACCACTGAAATCCAGGCTCAAAATAAATGTTTCATTACAAAAAAACTGCTATTTTCCTTTAATGATTTATTACCATTTAATGATTTATTACCATAACTATGTTATAATACAAACGAGTTTTAAAATTATATAATCAAGAAATTTTCGGCTTTCTACACAGGTTAACTTTGTTGTGGACATAGTAACAAATTATGTACAGCACCACTGAAATCCCAATCAAAATGATTGCTAAGACAAATAAAATGATGATAATTAGTTCAAGTTCCAGATATTCAGCCCAAGAGATGTTGGCTGCTGGTGACCGCAAATGTGAGGCTCCACCATGACGCAATACGTACTCTGTCCACCATACAGCTCGTTCCAATGGCCTCATAGGTTCGTCACGCATCAAGTCACGTAGACGTACTATGTTTCTATGGTAGCTAAAAATGAGTTGAGACTTTGAAATTAAATTTTTCTCCAAAGATCTTGCATTTATTATGCTCTAAAATTCACATTACAAGTAAGGCTTAGTTCAAATAATAGTTAGTAGTCGTAATAGAGCTTTGTAATCTTAACCCAAAATAGAATTATATTAGTATTTCTTAATGGTTCTAATCTGGCTTACTAATTACAATTGCGATTCAAATATGCTGCAAAAAATAGACAATCTTCCCACTGAAAAACCGCATGCGCGAAATATGTTTCTCCTTGCTATTGCGCTGTAAGCTGCCGTGAACAATATCTACAAGCCATTGGAGACTGGAGATGTGATGAGATGAGAATTTAGCAATACATGGAATTCAATACCCCTTTTGTATGACTTTTGCAAAAATTGAGAAAACGATGTTTTTTTATCTTTTGGATTTATCCATAACTTACCTCTGATCTTCAATAACAGTCTTAATTGCATTCCTAAACTCATCATCCTGAAGAGAACTCATATCAAGCTTGACTCCAATTTTATGGTAAACATATTTTTCTACATTATACCACTGGTCACCTAGCATGGGAATGCCAATCAGCGGTACTCCTGCTGCAAGCGCCTCATCAGTAGATTGTAGACCTCCTTGAGTTATAAACAACTTGATTTTTGGATGTCCTGTGAAATTAACTTTGTTAAAGAATCTTACGGAAAATAACTATTGTCATTTGGCATTACTCAATAGAGTAAGCTGAAAACGGCATGAGATATCCTCTACTAGGTGAATCAATGACGTTTTTACAATGGCAGGGAGGCATGGGATGGGAGTGAAACCTCTTTATGAGTTCTACTTAGAAGATTTTATAGTGGGCGTTCATTGATTAGCGAATGAATGTGTGATGATGATGATGATGAAAATAATAATGAAGTTAGTTGAGTAAAAATACTGGCTATAGGATAAAAGTACGTTCTAGCTAAAAAACTTAAAGAAAATTATCTAAGGTCATAAAGTAAATCTTATAGTTTTACAGGGTATGGGGTTTAAGCGACGATATATTAGAATGACGTGTGATCTTCAAAGGAATTAGCGTTATGATAATTCATTATCATGTAAAAGGCATCGTCGTATTTGCAAAAACTTAATTAGTTATAACAAACGACAATTCACAGTGGATATTAAATCGATCAGAAAATGTCAAGGAGATCCCCATTGTAATAGATACGGGCTTTGTGCTATAGAATTTGACAAATTGCACTGGAAGTCAACGTAGACTAATGGTATATGTTAAGATATCTCAAAGTGGTTTGACAATTATACCAAGATATAATTACACTATGCTACCTAACGACCATCTTATTTAAAGTAACTATTCGTTTAACATTAACACTTATAAATTTATAATACCAAAGGCATATTTTAAATTGTAAGTTATATATTTTTAGAAGTAGTTTATTGACAATATTGAAGGATTCTCGTTATTAAACTTTATGACTTTTGAACTGATTGACCATTTGACCTACATGTTTAATTATTTATTATTATTTTCAAACCTTCATAGTAATCATAACAAGGTTTTTAAAAGAGAAAGAAAGAGAACGACCGAAACTCTTTTATGTTGTGCTTATACAAAGGCAAACAACAAATTACAAATATTGTAAAGTTTACAAGTATTAATAAACTTCTGTATGAGCCAAAAACGGTCGTTAGCCTAGCAACATAAATAACATATTAGTTTGACGTATAACGCTAGGAAAACAAAAGAAAATAACAACTTGCACCTCAAATAAATTAATAATAAACAAAACATAATATCAATCAGAAAACAAAATAAATTGACGTGCAAGCATGCTAATATTGATTACTACGTCTGAGTAAGTAGTACGCCAAGTACCTTACCATGGTACCTAGATTACTGACCAAGGCCAAACGTTAGTTCGATGCGCACTCACACGCTGCATCGCGTCATCCGTTCGTTTCTAGACTATCGAGTTATTAATGCCTGGGATAGGTTTATTTCTGTACAAAAATAGAGTACAACATAACTTAACTGTAATTAAATATTCCGATTAAATATTTCTAAAAAAAGATAACTTAAAAAATTATCAGAACAGATAAGAGTTACGCGATAAAAAGAGAGGCAACTTTTAAGTGAATAACGCTGTGCGACCTGAATTGCTACCTTATTGTGTCGGTACAAGAGTCGCTATTTATTTAAATGGTTTGGCGGAGTGAGACTTCTGTACTTATACTATTACGTATTCTGTGATTTTGTTGTCTTGAGTTGAGGAAAATTTTATGTGTTTTCCTTAATTATGTACATACCTCATACCACCATATGTACCTCGATCAACTTTTTACGATATTTATAAAATTTCCTGTTTACTATTGATATCTCAAGCCTCCAAAAACCTGGTATAGGTACATACATAACTACTAGTTACGTGTTCGCAATCTTAGTTGTACAAAAACTAACTTTTACGTAGTTTTTTCTGGTTGAAATGTACTCTATGTCTTTTCTGTATGACAACGTGTATACAATATTTCATGTAATCGATTGAGAGTTAAGGCGTAAAAGCTTAATAAACTCACATTTGCATTTCTAATATTAGTTACACACAAGTGAAAAGGTAACGTATTTCAGAATAACTTTAAAATACATTCAATTTAAAGCTCTTAGATTTATTGATCTCTGGAGACTTAGGATAACTTAATTAACATAACTAAAACTGTGTAGGTACTTAGCTTAGCTACCACTATATAAAATTATCGACTTAGTAAAGTTAGTTCTAATAATTTAATGACTTTAGTCGAGAAGTTTATAGATTAAAATTCGAAGTCATTCGTTCGAAGCCAATTGAGAATGTTGACATTTTTGTAAATTACTAAACAATTTTAAAATAAACTAACACACGTTTAAATTAATATAAATGGAATCAAAGCCTATTGTTAGAGTTACTAGCACACGTCCCAAAAAAAAAATACCGTTTAGACAAACGGGAAAAAAGTTCAAGAAAATAATTTCTGTTGAAAAGTACAAGGAGCTAAATAAAGTATTTTTTTTAAATTTAAGTTAGGATATGTGTTACTATTGCTCACAGTTTAGTTCTGATTTAATTAATTATTTTTTTCTTAATATATTTCAATCAATCGCTATTTCAGACCACTGTTGGATTTTACAAAAGTTTGTAAATTGATGTTTATTATATTTGCAAGAAGTTGTAACTCCGATAGGCCTAGGAGTTGTAATTTTTTTATTTCCTAAAGTACCTAAGTAAATACATTTTTATTTACAAAATTTTAGTCTTACGCCAAATATTTTACTAGAATTAATCGGAACTCATAACACAACTCTTTTTACTAAAGCTGCGATAGAAGCTAAAAATGTTTCCTCAATTTTTTTATTAATATCTACTAGTAGCATGACTGACATTACTCACGTTACTATTAAAATTATAAATATATTATAGATACGTATGGATAGATCTGACGGTCTAACAAAATATAATGGTACATTTGAAATATTATGTAATGGTCTTATACGATACAGTCACAATATACTTACTGAGTAAATCCGATTGTGGAAGCCATTTGGATATTCGGATATTTTCAGATCGTCCAGGTAGCTCATCCTTGTCCCACTTCCATAATACATCGTAAGGTAGCTGAGAAAATACTTTTACTATCATTTGCACTTTTTCCGGTGGTAAAAGTGACGGTTTTACATTTGTACCTAAACTCATGTATATCACTCCATTTTTTGAAGAGTCAAGGTAATTTTTGAGATCCTGAAAATAAATAGGAGAATATGTTGAGCATTTTTATAAACTTTTGCGTCTTGGATGCATATTAGATGTGAACATCGTGGTAATAGTTATAAGGTACGTTATATGTACTACAAAGTTGCACTGTGATTTTTTATTGACATTTAAAAAAAATCCTTTTCTTTCGTCTGTTTTACAAAAGTGTGAATAATATAATAATAATAATAATAATAAAGCTTTGTTTATTCCGAAAAAAGTTTACATTACATATGTGTGTTATTAGTGTTATGTAGTTCTTTTATTTTTAATCAAGACTTTATTTCGGACCCCTTTCGGGTAAAAGCCTCCTCCATTTTTCTCCATCTATCTCTGTCCTGGCCTATCTCCATCCATTCGTTTCCCGCGATCTCCGCGATGTCTTCAGCCCATCGTTTTTTTGGTCTACCGACATGTCTTTTCCCTAACGGTCCCTTCCACTTTGTCGCTTGCAGCGTCCATCTTTTGTCCTTTACTCTACAGATATGTCCAGCCCATTGCCATTTTTGCTTCAAAGCGTATTCCAGAGCATCTGTTAATTTGGTTTTCTTCCTTATATTTTCGCTTCTAATTTTTTGAATTTTCTTAATTTTTAAGATGCTTCTTTCCATAGCTCGTTGTGTTGTTATTAGTTTGTTTTTTATTTTATTTGTATAGACCCACGTTTGGCTGCTGTAAGTTAGGCTTGGCAATATGCACGTATCTATTATCATCTTTTTTTGATCTAAGCTGTAGTCTCCTTTTAAAATTTCTTTTTGTGCCCAAAACTTATTCCATGCAATGGTAACTCTTCGCTCCACTTCTTCTTCGTTCCTGTTTGTACTGAACGAGACTTGTTTACCAAGATAGACGTATTCGTTTACATATTCTATTTCTTTTCCATCTACAAATATTGGTTTTTTATAGTTGTTAGTCATAGCTTTAGTTTTGCTTGGGTTCATTTCCAGACCAACCTTTTTGCTCTCACTATTCAAGGTTTGTATCATGTTCTCTAATTCTTTTGATGTTTTTGCTAAAAGCACAATGTCGTCTGCAAACCTTAAATGTGTCAGGTGTTTATCCATTATCCAGATACCTTTGTTTTTCCAGTCGATCTTTTGGAAGATACCCTCTAGTACTGCTATAAATAGTTTAGGCGATAAAGGGTCTCCCTGTCTTACTCCTCTTCCTATTTCAATTTCTTCACCTCTTCTTTCTAATTTTACTTGACTTTTACTTTTTGAGTATATGTTTATTAGAATATTTATATATGTATTATTTATATTGCTTGCTTTTAGTGCTTTCCAAATAGAATTGTGAGTTATACTGTCAAAAGCCTTTGAGTAATCCACGAATGCCATATACAATGGGTAATTAAATTCTGTGAATTTCTCCAATAACTGTTCTATTGCGTGTATGTGGTCATGTGTTGAAAAGCCCGTCCGAAATCCTGCCTGTTCAATCGGTTGATTTTTATCGATTTGTTCGGTAATGCGACTCTGCAGGATAGATGCAAACAGTTTATAAATACTTGATAGTAAGCTGATTGGCCTATAATTGCCGATGTCTAGCGGGTTACCCTTTTTATAGATAAGTATTATGTCCGATTGGCACCATTGCGTAGGTACTGTTTCCGTTTTAAGCACCATATTAAAAAGTTCTGTAAGATGTGTCACGAAAATAGGTGCTCCTATCTTCAGTGCTTCATTACTAATGTTATCGGGTCCAGGGCTTTTGTCGTATTTTAATTTATTTAAATATGATATTACTTCTTTTTCATTTATTAGTTCTATGTTGTGGTTTGGTTCCGTTATGATTTTTTCTTCGTCTTGTTTACCACTCGTATCTTTAGGTGGTTTGCCGTAAAGGGTTTTATAGAATTCTGTGGCGTTACTAAGTACTTCCTGCCTGTTTCTTGTTAATTTCTTCCCTTCCAATTTTTGTATCCAGTTTTTGTGTGTATTTAATTCCTTGTAGGCTCGTTTTGAGCTCCTGTAAGTATTAAGGTTCTTTTCTATGATTCTCTTCCTGTAGTTGTTGTAGTCTATCTTTATAGCTTTATTTGTCTTTTTAAACAATTCTTTAAGGTTTTCTTTCATTTCTTTAGTCTTTTTCTTGGTAGTTAATAGTGTAGTTCTTTCATTTATTAGATCTATAGTAGTTTTTGTCAGAACTTTGTTGTGCTTCTTTCTACTTTTGTCTTCTTTTTGTTTTATCTTTAGGCTGTTTTTTATAATTTCTTCAAATTTATTGTAGTAACTTTGTATGTCTTGTGTTTCGTTTAGAGTATTAAGTTTGTTAATGTTGAGTTTCAGGTTATCAGCATAACATTTGGCTTCCTCATCATTTTTTATGGACTTAGGAATAGAGTTGAAGGTTTTCCTGTTCTTTTTGGCTGCACTCAATTTAAAAGTAGCTCTTACCAGCCTGTGGTCTGATTGGAATTTTACTTGATTTAGTATTTCTACGTTTGTTATTCTATTTGGTTTGTTGCTCATTATGAAATCGATTTCATTTTTAGTTTTTTGATCTGGGGAGATCCAAGTCCATCTGCGATTTTCTTTTTTTCTAAAATATGTGTTCATAATTGATAGTCTATTTTCATAGGCATATTGGATCATTCGCGTTCCTCTTTCATTTCTATTTCCGTATCCATATTTTCCCATTAGTAGTGTCTCGGATTTTTTTGGTCTTCCAATCTTAGCATTGAAATCTCCGATTACGAGGACTATTTTGTCAACTAATTCATGAGCTTTACTTAAATCTTTATAGAATTTACATAATTCCTCTTCACTTGAGCTCCCTGTTGGAGCATAGGCTTGAATTATTGATATATTAATTTGATCAAATTTTAATTGTAACAAGGCTACTCGTTCTGATATTCCAATAAAGTTTATTATATTTGATTTGAGATTTTTCTTAATTAAAAATCCTACTCCGTATAGTCCAGGTGTTTCTCCTATGTAGCAAAATATGTGATCTCGGTGTTCTTCAATTTGGCATCCTCTTCTTCTCACTTCTGCTAGTCCTATTATATCGTAATTTACTTTTCCTAGAGCGTGGCACAATTCAATGTATCGTTCGGCTGATGCTATAGACTTAACATTGAAGGTGCACACTTTTAATAGCTGTGTGTTCTTTACATTTGTATTTGTATTTGGAGGGTAGTGGTCGTTTTCCCCCACGGTGACCAATCGGCTTGGGGGAGGGTTTCTCGTTTCTGTGGTTTTATAGTTTTTCTTCTTTTTTTGTTGGTTCCGATCGTCGGTACTTAATTGCTATTGTTCCTTTGTACTTGATTTACTTGGGAAAGAGTTAGATCTAACCTTCATCATTTCAAATGCATTTATTCTACTATTCTTTGATGCGGTCAGTGTTTGTTGTTTCCTGGGCTGTGAGTGCGTTTGCGGGGACGTTGAATTTTCCCTTTTCCTTTTATCCTTAATGTTTTTGTTTTCTTTGACAATAAGTTGATCGTATTTAATATAGGCGAAATTTCCTTTTTCTCTCTCTTCGATTAGCTTGACTTTTAATGCTTTCCTTTTCTCTAAAACTTCCTTTGAGTAGTCTTCTGTTATGTATATTTCTTTCAGTTTCTTTTTGTTTCTCATAATTTCACTCTTTTTCCACTTATTCACTAAGGAAAGGAGCGTAGGCTTCGGTTTGCCATCTTTATGCGTGTTTCCAATACGATAAATTTTATTTACTTCAAAGTCCTCTAGCGAAATGTCTAATTCATCCGAAAAAAATTTTTTCACTATTTGAAATAACTCTCGTGTAGACTTTTCCTCCCCTTTCAGCCCGTGTATTATTATGTTATTGCTTTTTTTGTCTCTCTCCAAAAAATCTATCCTTTTTTCCATGTTTTCCACTTTGAGTTTTAATATATTATTTTCTTCTAGGATAGGTTTAAGTTTATCCTCCATTTTGTCCAATATTGTAATGGTTAATACCTCAGTTTGTTTTTGCATTTCAGTTTTCATATTTTCAAATAAAAGTTGAAATTGGTCTTCCATATTGTTACGTGTAAGGGAACGTATTTTATTTTTAGGAAAGCTGTAGTATTACTCTAGTAACCTCCCGAGAGTTCCCGTTCAGTCAGCTAAGTAGACCAAACAGAAAGAAAGATCCCCCTGCGCCCTTCAAAACGATACCAAGCACGGTTTCGTATCTCAAAGGGTTCCGGAGATACGGGTTTTCGAAGTTTTGTACGTCCACCAGTCTCTCCGTGCCCCACTACACAGATCCTATGTCTCTAATAACAAAAATGGGTGGGTGGGCGGGCATTTACAACGCCACCTAGCGGAGGAAGTGTGAAGTATTTTTATGCTTGTTTGAATTTCTAATTTATTGAGTTATTGATATATGTTTTTAAGAGAATTTGTACGTACTGTAGTTATAATGAATTATTTGGATCACTCCTCAACGCCGGACACGAGACAGGTGTTTAAATGAGCTGACCTTACTTACTGGAACAACTGAACTGAACGTGGGTACTTCGGTATTTAATTATGTGTCTGTTTAAGAGGTAAGTAATTATGATAATATGTTAATATGTAGGCGCCGTCCAAAAAACGGGCGCTCACCACTGTTAGACAGAGTTACTTTACTTTACACTGAATTATAAAACGAAAGAATTAGGAATTTTTATCAACACTGACCACAGAGCACTGAACTGACCAGAGGCTGTTACGATATACTTATGTTTTGATTTTGATTTCTAATTTATTGAGTTTTTGTTATATGTTTTTAAGGTAATTTGTACGTATTGTATATGATTAATATAAAACCATTAAATTAGCTCTCTATCCATTTGTCCTGAATAACTATTTGTTATTATACGTAGATACGAGATACTAAGTATACGTAGATACGTACCTTCGGTAATTCCTTCATTTGCTTTTCATGGATTCCCCATATGTATATAACACCTGGTGGCACAGGTCTATTGCTTTCCCAGATCGAATGAACGTTTAGAAACATCATACTGACGTTATTTTTTAATTCACCTATGGTTGGGACATTAGGGCCAAACAGTTCCTTCGCATTTACATTCTCGATGTCTTCAATTGATCTAATAATTTCTTCTAGTTGATAGTTATTCCATAAAGTTAAAATTTTTTCCCATTTCGTTAGATTGTAAAGTCTCTGGGCAAAAATATTTGGAAACAAAATTGGATGCCCGGATGCTCCTATGGTCTCAACATTAAAATTTAAAAAACCAAACGAACCCACTTGAATTACTGGTACGTTGAATACATAAGATAATACTAATGCGGGTCTCGCACACGCTTCTAAAAACAGTAAATCGAACTTTTCTTCTTTGATCAACTTTTGAACCTCCGGAGTTTTTAATTGCGTTTGCACGATAGAATTCATCATTTTGAAAGCCGGTTTCAACAGGCCAATCAAATCACCGTCTCCTTTTGATGTTATTTTATACAGCTCTTCCCATTTTCTGTAAGATATATCATGAACATCAATTTCAGTTAAGTTGGGTGGAGTTTTTCCTTTTGGAAACGCAGGATCTGTTGTGATAATAGTCACTTCATGACCTCGCTTAGCAAGTTCTTGTGTGAAAGGACGAAATACAACTTGGTGACTGATGGATGGAGTTGGAAACACGGCTAATATCTTGGCACCTTCATGGTTTCTTATTGACAATACTAAAAACAGTGCAATTACTGATGTAGTCATTATTATCAAACGAGCGCCAAAGTACAGACTGCGAAGTTACTCAGTATGTACACATATATTATATGTAATATTACGTTGTACTTGTAATTATAATAAATAATAGGAAGTTGATGATTAGTTGCTATATATAGAATTTAAATCTGTATGTACAATTGTTTGTTTATTTTATATTCTCCAGTTAAGTAAGTTCTTAATACTTATGTAAGTCTTAACTATAACCGGGACTACCCTGTAAAAAGTTATAGGTGGTCTTTTTTCGTCGGCTAAAAGGTACTTATTCCTTTCCAAAAGTTGTGAGATCTAGTTGTTACTTAATTTGGTAATTAACAAAATTTCACGTAATATATATATGTATATACACACACACACACACTCCCACATACACACACACACTCTCACACATACACACGCGCACATACATACACACTCACTTATAAACGAACACACTGCCACTCGGTAGTAGTTTTTATACACTCTCAACAATAACACTTACCTGACATCTAGTACCGCACAAATCCAGAGCTGGCAGAGGCTGGTAATCTGTCATACAGGTCTGTCCCAGTACAGATACCAGTCTCTCACATAGAAGCATAACAATGTATCTAAAGTAAGTTTGTTTTGTAATGTCTAATGTATTGCTGTACTGTGTGAGAGAAACCATAAATTATTATTATTATATTATATTTTGTAGTGACCGTGTCAATATTAGAAATCTTTAATAAATAAAATGACTTTAAATGGCATTTCGCCCATCTTTGCATACAAATACTACTCAATAGTTTCTTATTTAGTAAGGTGTAATTGTGACAAGAGCAGTTAGTTACAACACTACTGTGACTAAATAGATAATATGACAGAAAATTATACCACGTTAACGTCGTCGGCATGCACGCAGCGTGGCAGTGACGGTAGTGTTCTTGTGAGAGAAACCCGTGCACGTTGTTTATTGTATATGATGTAAATTAACTTCAGTGTCTTTTCTATTTGAACTAATTTGATATTTAGTTTCATGGCTATTTTTTTCAAATAGCTCCCTTTTTCACTAATGATTAAACATTCGAAATTTATTTCATATTTTCCAAGTACTCGGCATGTGTGCATGCTACGTATTAGATACATTACCATAACGTTAGCTTGTGAGTTATGATGTGTGTAGATTTAAACCCTAATATTTTAACACACCGCAGAGCATAACCATACTACACCATGCATTGAAAAACAAATTTGATTATCAACTACACAAGCAATGTCTACGTTACTGAATGTAATATTGACTATGAAAAATATTAATATATGCACTGGCTTTTTTAGATAGTGTCAGATTCAACGCATACATTTGTTTTACTCCGTAACAGCACTCTAAAAATAAAACATGCGTGACTATTATAGCAAAACTCATAAATAAATTTTATTGGATACGCGGCTTTCATGTACCAAAGAGCGGTATTCCAACTCTTGTATATTTGAATTGTATTAAGAATTTAATTTTTTTATTTCAGTCACCTACTTTTTGAGTTTAACTCATTGTTACATCTGTTGACTTCTTGAAACTTTTAGACCTTGTAGTCTAAAAACAATAATGTATTTAACAACTGAACAAACTAATTTTGATAATAAAAGCAAAATTAGAAGAAGGAAACGTTGAAATAGATACGAAGAAAAAGCTATGATTCGGCATTATACGCCATTAATTAATTGGGATCTTAGCTGTGTCATACTCGGATATAGAACAGAACTCAAGCTCAGTACTTAATAGTAAAAAATCATGAGTATATTTAGTTTTTTTTTAATATCAGGGTTTTATCGTTGATGAGTTTCGTCTCTTATTATAACATTTAACTACATAATTATCAAAACTGTATTACATTAGCATTTTAATTTGATTTCTGTCATTCTGAAGATAATAATGTGTAAATAATTAAATTTGTAAGTTTAATCTTAAAGGACCAAGTATGTTGAAACAAAATTTGTACTTTGTAACATCAACCATTTTGGCAAATAAACGTATCTTATCTCATCGCATCTCATTTCACCTCGCCTCGTCTCATCTTATCTTACCTAATATAAAGATTTAGGTAAATCAGAAATATATTATTAAAGCAAATATGGAAAACCCACAAAAAATAGTTAGTCATATAAAGTATCAAGTAGTTGATCATTGCGATATCTTTAGCAAATGAAACTGTGACTGTTACATCAATATGACGCATGAACTCTTTGACCCAGCCGGAGCCACGTTACTGATAAGGTGATAAGTAACTATTATAACTTTCTCTTCATACTTTGACGACGGAGGTGCCTGCCTGGTTAACGGGTACTGGCTTGTAAATTATTTAAACTATAATTTGTCGCTTTAGCGATAGTAAACAGTAAAGAGTAAGCAGGCGCCTGTGCCTATGTTCAAACATACGATTAACACACAGTATTTACACCATGACTATGTACAATTATATGTGAATCGAATCGAAATCACCACAAAAAGTAATTAGTCTTTGTAGAAAACAAATCTGTAATCTTCGACGCAGTTTCAGTTTGCGAGGTGACCGCCGTAAAACACCGGGCAACATGATCATGTTTTTGATTTTTTCTTCAACCAGGACTTCATCCATTTAACTTTGCTTTTTTCCTTTCATTCTCACTTACACACCAAAGTGCAAAAAATGTTTTCTGATGTTTTGAATGGCAAGCGATGCTTGTTTATTGCACGAGTCTTCGAAACATAAAAAAATAGTTTTGTTACTAATCATGTCGTGGGAAACAACGATGGTTGTTGGTAATTAACTTGGAACCAAGTTGACGTCGGTTGAATACGTGTAGAAAATGTTTTCAATATCGATTTATAAACATTCACAAGACTCTTACAATTTAAGCCTTACGGCAATAGGATTTGAATAATGGATCATTTTACAACTCGCACATACAGGATGCTAAATCTTTACATTTACGTATGTCAAGCAATTGAGTTTTCTTACTGTATATTTATTATTCTAGTCAACAATTTAGTAGTTTTGATAAATAAATAAAATCCAATAAAAGTTGACCTATCAAAAAATATACTTGATAGGTTGCAATACTATTACAAGATCAGTCTTTAGCGGCTACCAAGGGCAAACATACGAGTAATTGGACTAACTCAAGAGAAACAAAATAGGCTAGGCAAGAAAACAGGCATACTCTGCCAATAAATAAAAATAATACCGCTAAGTGGAAGTTCCAAATAAGTCTCTAAATCGCGTGATTTTGATGCAATATTTGAACATCGACTGTTGCCAAAACACGATAATCCGACTCAAAAGCAAACATGCCACTAATTAAATTACTGGGAGTGAGGTAAAAGAATTGACAACAGATTTCAGCAGTAAATTGCCAATAACAGGGATGCTTTATATTAATTAGCTTGACCTGTATCTATCGACTTATGTAACTGAATCTATCAACGTAGTTTTGCCGAATTTCAAGACTTTTGAATAAGTTGAAAATTTTTACTTCACGTAAGGACGGGTGACAATACAAGACTAAAAATAAGAAAATAATGATATAAATTATTTATAGCACAGAGAAAATCTAATTTCAATTTGATCGTTTTATTTAACGTGTAATTTTTATTAGACATTGTTAAAACAATGGTCATTATCATCAACAACAATATTTTGTTTTGGAAGTGTCTTTTAGTACATATTTGATTTGTTAATACAGATTTTTATTACTACCCGACTAGCTTCAGGTAAGAGGCTCTTTATCAGGCACTTTAGGCAGGCACTGGATTGGCACCTTTTCCGGTGATTTTACCATAGGTGTAGACGCCTGCACACTGAGCATCCCTGAAATACAGACGTGAGCAAGACCGTATATTCATTAATCTTCTGCTAAAAATTGCACTAGAAAACGTATCGTATTTTAACCATTTTAACAGTTCATCTGATGCATATTTAAAAATAATTGATTTTAAAATTATTATAATAATATACAACTCAGAAATTCATGATGTGCTCAAAACTGCATAGAATGTCACTTATTTAGCACACGTGGGCTTAAAAGTTTTCCACTTAATTTAACTTAGTTTACTGTGTGCCACAGCACTATCGCATGATGTTACCACTTGCGCGCTCACGACGTCATTCACTGTCTCGTTAGAGACAGCGAGTTCTCATACTTCTGTTACTCTATGAGCTCAAAAATACGGTTCAATATTAAATAACCAAATATTTAAATTTAGCTTTAAATTTGAGTGTTGCACCTCACCGATGAGTCTACCGAGAATATGCTGGGAGGGAATTTGAAATTTACCATAAAATTCTCCTTGACTCGTCATAGCTTGACAGTGTTAATGGTTTCTAAAAGTCCTTCGCTTACAAGAAACTTATATCAAGTGTGACTCCAAATTGTATATTACTACGTCATAGCACTGGTATACTAATCAACGGCAATCCTATTTCATTATCCTCACTGGGAAATTACCTTAAATTATATACACTTATACCCAACTTCTGTAATTTAAGTAGTTATATCACCATCTGTTTTTGCCATTGTTTTGTTTAGTTGTTTCCACTTACTGTGAATATTAACGAGACATTTAATTTCCATCAATTTGGGTGAGTATTTCCCATTGAGAATTCAGGACCTATCGTAGTAGTAACCACTTCATAAGTTTACTTATTGATTTCATATGTCAAAGGACGAAATATAACTAGGTTGCTGATAGTAGGAGTTAATAACTAAAGCAATATCTTTGCATATTTATTAAAGGGATAAGATTGACTCAGGTGTAAATGGGGGATGTCTACGTCTAGTTTCAGGTCGGACATGAACTGTTTACGGTCCTGTTGGTATAGTGGTTAGTGATCCTGACTGCTGAGCCAAAGGTCGTGAGTTTGATTCCCACCCAGAACAAATAATTGTGTGATGAGCACGATCGTTTTTGTTCTGTCTTTGGGTGTAAATTTATCTGTGATATGTATGTATTTAGTTATATATAAGTATTTATTAGAAACTGTACGGTTTTACTCACGTTTTTAGTGATTTTCTCGAAGGTAAATAATGTATTATTTACCTTCGAGAAAATCACTAATTTTATAATAGGTTTTACTGACTAGAAAATCATGTAAACGTTTCTTGAAAATATTACTATTTAAGCTTTTTAATTCATCTGGTAACCTATTATAATTTTTTGGTGCCATGCAGTATACACTCTTATTTAGTAGTGCCGTATTTGCTTTATGTAATCGCAATCTATTTTGTGTGTTTTTTCTCCTGTTACGACTGACCGCATCTTCCAGAGTCTCAAAAAGTTCAGGATTTGATTTTTTTAAAGTCGCGGTTTCAAAAATATATAGACAAGGCAATGATGGTATTGTACACCATTAATAACATACAGTTGATATAGATCTCATATTAAATTTAAGAGTACAATGGGCGGTCTTATCGCTAGTAACGATCTCTACCAGACAACCTTTAGATGGAAATAATTACAGAAATATTAAATAAAAACATGATGGCATACTATTGAATATACAGACAATAATTTACATATATATATAGCTAGTTTGTAGAGATGACATACTCGTAGTATATTCGAAAGTAATTTTGATTGATTTATGTTTTTTTAAGCATTAAAAACTTTTTGAATAATAATGAAGTGATATGATCAAATATACATAACACTCAAATAGACTCAGCCGTTATGCATAAATGAAAAAAAGAAATTAATTAAAAACCTTCTAATTTTTCCGTAATTTGAATAAGGCTCTTTGATGTTTGTTTAAAATGAGAATGTTTTCAACTTTAGATCGAAGGTCAAAACTCAATCAAACCTTTTTGAAACAGGATCAAACATTTCAAACACAGAATATTAATTTCAATTAATACACTGTTTCAGTAATTTTTTTCAAATAAATTGCGTATAGAAATCTTCAGATCAACGTTTTACAACACTGAAATTTAGTATCCTGCTTAGCTATATATTATTAAATCTGGAAAGATAGGAGTGTGAATGTTTTTATTAAAAACATGTAAAATAATATACGGTGCAGTCAAAACTCTTAACCAGTCACATCGTAATCACTAATCATCGCTTTAAGTTTGCTAGACCGAGAGTTTATGGTTAGAGTAGAGTTTATGGTATAGGGCGCAAATGAGCAGACGGGTCACCTGATGGTAAGTGACTACCGTCGCCCACGGACACCTGAAACTCAAGAGTCACAAGTGCGTTGCCGGTATTTGAGATGGGAGTACGCTCGTTTCGTGAAGGTTTGAAGGTCGTATCGGTCCGGCAATAACGCAGGCGACAATTTGTTCCAGAGAGTATAGCAGATTTCTGAAATTTCTGAATTCAATTGTAGAAATTTAGGTCATAAGCCGCAACTGAACGTCACTACTAATACAGTGCTATTTTTTCAGGTTAGTTTAAGTTTAGTTTTTCAAGTTTAATAATAATTTGAGACACCTCACACATGGCTTGCTGATCCCAAACTAGGCAAAGCCTGTACTATAGTACTACACCCAGACACAGAACAAATGGCTGTGCTCATTACACAACAATTTATCCTAGTTGGGAATCGAATCCACAACCTTTTGCTCAGCAGTCAGGATGACTTACCACTAGACCAACATGTCCCTCAATAGCTATCAATAGTTAGAGAGTATAGGTTCAAGGATTTGTGGAACCAGTTACCACCTACTTTCAGCCTTAGTGAGTTTGTTTCCTAACATACATATATTTAAAAAAATATTTTGTATGTCTATTTTTTTCTTTGTAATGTTGCAACATAAAGATAATTTTTGCTATTAGCAATGATACAATTACTGTGTATGAGATATCACATATATTAGACGAAGTATAATACAGAGTAAGTACAAAATATTATCCTACTAGGCACATATATACATAACTAAATAATCACAAATCACAACAATACAATAGTGAAAAAAATACTAATCCGTGTAGCCGTGTGTCCGAGCCTTAAATATTCCACTTATTTCATTCATGAACCATTTAATTACTTTTTAATTTATCCCCTAAGCAAATGCCTCATTCTTAAGAAGGCAATATTATTGTCAATCCATCTCCTCAAAGCCGACACCTTAGCGTATACTCCTGGATAATCAGGTCTGGCACAACCTAGTCCCCAAGATACGATTCCAGCTAATTTGTTGTGGTAGACTAAAGGACCACCGCTGTCACCCTGAAATAATGAAATCATTTTTAGAAACAAATCTAGTAATGTAATCTCTGCTTATTAGCATGAGTACGATGATACTTAAAAGAAAATTACACAAAAGTTAATTTAACTATTCATCTTATTAAGCAACATGAAAGAGAATACGAAAGAGTCGTATGGATTATTATTTAATTTTCGCCACAAAGCCTTTTGAGTTTGTACACTGGAATATAGCAGACTTTTTTTTATATCTATCAATACAATTACTGGAGCAAGAAAGGAATTGTTGGTTGTTGAAGATGGTATAAAAATATTTGACAAAAAAATTTCATAAAAAAAAAATTGTATAAGTGACATTTGATATTTGTATAAAAATCATGAACGGTCTCGTACACGTATTTTCTTTTAAACCTAATTACGCAGGGATTACTTACTACTAACTTTCAATATTGATAAAGTAGTAAATACTGATCCTGAATCACGCAAAGAAAGTTTCCCTTCCTTTAGTCTAAAAATAAAATAAGTTTTCAACAAAAAGTTTTGGACCGTGGCCCATCAGGGCTATCAGGCCCGATTACCTTGCCTAGTAGATCTGTCGATTTGAAGGGGAATCAACCGATTCTTTTACACTGAGAAAATGGGTGCAGTAGAATCTTCACTTATACTAGTATCAGCCGTGAACCAGTGCTATGCTTTAAAAAAAAATGCGTACTTCACTTTGCAAGACTGTTTGCGCTAACTGGCAATGCGGCAACCGAAAACTTTAATGAATGGTGAACTATGTTTTGTAGTTGTATACGCTGATTGCATAAATCGCTATCATTTTTAATATTTTATTTTGGAAAACTGTAGTTCAATAAGATAACAATCATAATTACAAAATATACTATTTAATGGAAAAGTAGTTATGAGTAACGGTATAACTGGATTGAGTTCTATCGTCGCGTGAGAATAATTATCGGGCAAATTCCAAGACTTATATTCTAGAGCTGTCTAATAAAACGCAATACCGCGAGTATACTTACAACCAAAAAGGCATAAGATACTACTATATTACCTGACAAGCGTCCTTTCCACCTTCAGGTACTCCAGCACAAAGCATCGTGGGCGTGATTGTATAGGCTGGCTGATATGCATAGTTGCACAGTTTTTGGTTCACTTTAGGCACCAAAACCATTTGTAACATTGTTGGTAAACCACCGCCTTCCTAGAACACAAGAATTAAAAACTGTTAGCCTTAATGGCTACTTTCATTGATACAAATACTCTTAGAAATTGTTTTGAACATCGTTATTATGGTCATCATAATTTAAATAACTATATCAGAATTCAATACAATACAATACAATATTCTTTATTGTACACCATAAAACAGTTAACAATAAAAAATAAAACAAATAATGGTACAAAAGGCTGTCTTGCGATTTTTACAGACAATCTTTAGATGGACAGATGCAACGAATTAGTGCACCTGTAGGCAGTCAACTGATGCCCGAATTCTGCTAAGCAGATTATTGAAATTATATGAATGTAAGAAAACCATGCCATCGTCTAAGTAACCTTGCTAGTTAACCTTACTTATTTTACTGGTTATGAACAGGGTTAGACTTTTCTAGTTTCTTTAAATCTTAATGTAGCTTCGGAATTCATTTATATATTTAAGTCTATTTCCTAATTATGTCAAGTTTTCAGCATGCGATAGATTTATGTGTTCAGGTCCTGGGTAAGCAGATACGATAGAGATTCATTTACCACGATCCTGATTTACAACTTATGCCACATTCATCAGACTTTTCATACACGCTCGACGTTTACGGGTGTTTTTTACTTGGCCCTTTTTATTACCAATCCAGGCAGTATATATACGTTTTCAGGCACTTACCCGCACCGACTCACCCACTTATATATTCGTGTCACTCTTCGATGCATCGTGAATAATCGTGAAAATGCTTTCTCTATTCTTTGTTTAAGAAAACAAATACTTTTTCTTAACAATTTGAAACTATCCATACTAAGTGCATATAGATAAATTATGTACTTACCCTAATGTGTCCCCACCCAGTAACAATAGTCGCTTCACCGTCACCGATTTCTTCACCTTCATCTGCCATTTGAATTGGAGCTACTTCATCACTAAACTCTAATGGCTCTGACAGCCATAGTATCGCTATATCAGAGTCCATCTTATAATAATCAAAACCAGGATGCCATAGTAGATCTCCTACTGGATATAGTTTACCACCTCGTCCGCTATATGATGAACCCACGCGAACTTGAAATTGGTCTGGGCGTGAACTGAAATATAGAAATATATGTTTTTATTCGTTCCTTTTAGGAGATCCCTGACCAATACACTTAATCCGAATAGGGCAAAATAATTAAAGTTTAGTAAAAGTAAAAAAAAACGGTTTGATAGCGAACTGAATTAAAAAGTAAAAAAGATATCCTCTATCCACCTCTTGTCTTAATTATCAGACCATCAACCCAATCTGCTGGACTTGTCGAAACAACTTATATGAGTCCAAACTCGGGGGGTTTACTAGTAGCCGCTAAAGAGTACCATTAACCACCTCCTGGCCATCAGATCGGCTCCAAGATTCCAAATTGTAAAATATCGCTTGAATATCACCAATATGGTGATACAGCTTCAGGCTGAGCAACACCTCTTTTGACAGATACTGAGACGTATAGTTAGGGCTGCTATCCGTCCGGGTTTCTCCGGATTTGTCCTAGTTAAGAGGGCGTCCGGGGAGCGTGCGGGCTGGATTTTCAAATAATGTCTGGGTAAAATCCGGACACTCTGTGCCAGGGGCAACTTATAATTATCAGATGAACAAGCTGCTTAATTTAATAAAAAATAAAAAAATGGAATCGGTGTTTCTTTTTAAGGTGTCCAGGAAAGAATCTCGATTTCACACATGTGTCCGGGATTTTTGAAGAGCTTGTCCAGCGTCGGCAATTTATGTGATGGCAGGCCTACGTACACTGCATACGTTAGGTTATTAGTAAATGAATCGACCCATCCAAGATTGTTTTTAGCATTTATTTTAGTAAATTAAGATAAAAATAATATTCTGTATATTTAATGATGGTATTCTGTTTATTTAAAAATGAATATTTATGGTTTTTATTATCATTGTTATATGGATTCTTATTATCATTCTCTCTTTCCTACCATTACTTTTACCTTTGTTTATTTACTATTTATGGTACGTTTTCTGCAGTAGGTGTCGTTTCTAAATTGTAGCATTGTCATCCGATGTACATACAAAGTTTGTGTTGGGTACGACAATTCAATAATTGTCGTACTATTTATTGTACGTACAGAAAACGTACAATAAATAGTAACTAAATAAAGGTAACCAACTAACAATTTAAATAAATCTTAGAATTAAATTTTCTAAAGCCAATGCTTTAGAAAATTTAATTCTAAGATTTATTTAAATTGTTAGTTGGTTAACAGTTAAGGTAATAAAACCGTGTTAATAAAACTACGAATATCTAAATTTATGTTATTCTGGTTTTAGAATTACTTAAACGTGATATGCTATACATTTAGATGACAAGTTCCAGCGGTAGAGACTTGTACGCTTCTTATTACGAAACGGCCTATAAATCAAAGCATATTTCTGATAGGTACAAAGAGCTTCTTGAAGGAAATTATCTGAATATTAACGTAGTTTCAAAGTAATAGCTTTAGCTTATAGGCAACGGTTGTACAACACACATTCTGTTTTTTGTTTCAAGAAATTAACTTCCAAATTTGAATGCCTTTCAAGTATACATCAAGAATAAGTTTTGTCCTGTCAGTGTAATGCTACAACGTTATAAAACTGAGACTGAGAATAAGAGATTACTCACCCACTAATACAATGTGCTGCTGTTACAATAATATCTCTAGCAACAATAGCACCTCCGCATGAATGTCTTCCTCTGTTGACCAGAGACACTTGATATGGTGCTTTTTTGATATCAATATCTTCACCTCCAACTATCCTTAAATCTTCTAAGGATTTTATAGTTGGTGTTGTTACTAAAACAATACATTATAATATTAATTAAGTGTTTAGAGAACACAGCATTTGAAATTTCAAAATAAATGAAAAAAAAATAAAATCTACTGGATACAAATGTAAACTAAAAACTTTTTAACAAAAAGTTAAACCGACAAAAAATAACTAAAAAGCAAATAATAAAGACAACTTTTAAGTCTTGAGTATTGAGCTTATTTACGTAAACTACCAAATGTACCCTTGAGGTATACCCTAAAAGAATCATCAAAATCCCTGACTCCGTTATTTATAAACCGATTTAACGAATATATTTATAAATACGGTCGAATTGAGAACGTCTTTTCATTTTCGTCGGTTGAAAATTGAAAAAGAGCTGCAGCGAAGCCTTGTTGGGTTTAAATAGTACCGGTATACAGAAAAGATGGAATACTAACTAATCTGAAAACGGTTCTGTGCATTTCCTAAGTCACTTCCAAGATTGACGTTATAAAGTTTATTATCGATTAATTTAGGTGTATTGAGATTCATGAATCGTCTAAGATATATTAATAAATGGCGATATAACAATTTAATATTAAGATTAAATTACAACATATTTGAACTCATCCACCAAATTAAATCAAACGTATTATTTTATTTATAAATGTTACTCAAAGAAAAACGCTTATGAAGCCTAGAAGACGTTGAACCCCTCTTGAAACTCAATAAGTGTAGCTTACATAAGCTGATACCCATGTCCACAATAGCAAACTGAAAATTACACTGGAAGATGTTACCGCTAGCGGTAGCGGTAGACCCGGTAGCGATATTCTTTAAAAAAATATATATAAAATTCTCTATTTTGACATAGTCAAAATTCTCTATATAATAAAATAGTATTATAATAGAATAAACATAATACTGGGATAAGAGTCACCCTGATCTACATGCTGCGGGCGTATCTGACAATACGGCACTTGCTTAAATCACTGAACGTCTAGCATGCAGTTACAGTTAAGATTTAAAAAAACTAACTAAAATCCATAAAGACTAACTTCAAAAATTAATCCTGATAGTTTCTATGGATTTTCCCAATAACGAAAAATATTATTCCAAAATAAAAAAAAATGTTCGATTTAAATTTTTTAAATTTAAACATTCCAGCTGCTTTTATGTGAACCGGAGGATACTTGGAAATTCAAAGGGTCATAACTTTCAAACGGATAGTTTTTTTATTTCTTTTTATTTTAACTGAATGCTGGACTTATTGCCCTTTCAGTATTATTTCAGTATCATTTAAGTAAGTGTCGCATTGTTAAATACACCCTGTATATTTATTAACTGTTTAAATATTAAATTAAATGTATTTTTTTTAAACGAGAATGTATGTTTTTTTTAGTTACAAGCCTTGTTACGATTATTAACAGTTAAAGGCATCGACTCTAAAATATAAGGATAAATAAAATATGAAAAATATACTACTAGACTACCGAAGTGACACAAATTAAGAAAAAAAACAAACTCACCAACACAACTTATAAAGGCAAGGCAGAAAACTAAAGACAGCATGATGAGCGATCACGATTGACTGCCAGTGTGAGAAATTGAACATTTATACCTGTAAAATTACAAAAGATTAGGGTCAATATAATTTAACTGATAAGGAGACCTTCAGCAACTCTCGACTGATAACTGAACCTTAGTTTAGTCTTTGTGTTTAGGGAATGTACTTCATTGATAAGTGCTCAGTGAGATTTTTAATTCCTTCTGTAATTTTCTTAAGGGTTCTGCAGTGAACGTATAGAGTTTTTATAAAAAAACCTCTATACGTTCACTGCAGAACACTGCAGAATGTCATAGTAGATTAAATCATAAGATCTAATCTACTATGACATTAATATGTTTGAGAATGCTTGGTAGGATACAAACAAATTAAACATTAATTAATAATTACAGAATATTCGGGAAACCACGAAGAAAGGCACTGTTAAAAAATATTCTTTTTGCATGATGATCAATGGTAACCCGTCACTCGATCACTGAAGATCAGCAAAAGTGGTCGTACCTCTGAGAAGAAAATCTGTGTCTCTCTCTGTTTAAATACCGATTATTTAAGTTTCTCGTAATCCATAAAACATAATTAATTGCAAACATGAATCTAGTTTGATAAATTATATTTTTATTCTAGTACGTCACTTTTTTCTAATTAGTCGACAGATAAAATTTCTATCGTAAGATGTCTCATATTTTCTAATCATACTGTCATTACGACTGGCTCTGTTAACAACGTCTTGTTAGGATAATCTGTATTTCTTACACAATGCTATCTAGACCCAAACTAGGCATAGCTTATTTAGAACACATATATACTTTAAACACATACGTTTACAACATTTTTTGTCTTGTCTGAATATTATGCTGAGAATCCATAGAAACCAGTTCTATGCAAAATAAATTATTAGATATTACATACTTTCTAAAGGCTGACTCAGCCTGTGACCACAGCCAGTGCAACTGGTTGAAACGTCAGGCAATTCAAAATTAATTCGCGTTAATTCCCGTAATTATAAATAATTATATATCATGGAACGCAAATCTTTAAAAGTTAGACATATTCATGCATAAATAATTTGCAATAGGTGGTAATGGAATCGCTACACATACGGCACCAATAGCATTTTTTTGTTTTAAGTAAAAGAATACTAGTAACATGGGTCACACATTACTAGTATTCTTGTTAACCCCTCCAGCTAAGCTAAAATGCTTGTGTTAGGAGTGGGTTCACGCCGGTAGTACACTGGGTGAGGTTCGAACCCGCAACCGATCGCAAGTCCGATGCCTTAGCCATGACGCCACCGCGCTTGAATAAACCCTCTGCACAGACTATTTATTGTGAAATTGGTAATCTTGAAATTTTGTAAATAAGTTATGACGAAACTCAAGATGTTTATATTATAATTTAATTAAAGTTCATTGTGTTTTTGGCAGTCTGTTTCTTGACACATCTCAGTAGAAAGTTATTTAATAATTATGTTGTGCTATTAAATCCTTGTTATCGGATAAATTTGTTTTCCGAAAACAACATTACAAATATCCTTGAAAATTTTAATTTGGCATATTTCGGTATCAGATTATGATTATGTCATAGAGAAAAATGTTTGAAAGAGACTATATTGTATTTTCCTTGTGCACATAATTTTTTTTGCAATCTCTGCATAGTATAAAAAAATCGCTTCCACCGTCTGTACGCTTAGATCTTTTAAATTACGCAACGAATTTTAGTTCGATTTTCACCAATAGATAGAGGAATTTAAAAGGAATTCAATAATGATATGACGATAATTGTTCACCACATTAGTATCTACATTGCACCCGTGCGAAGCCGGGGCGGGTCGCTAGTAAGCAATAATTTTGTATGTTCATTTTTATACCTTATAATGTTCTATCATGCTCTTATTAGCTTCACATATAACTAATTAACTAACTATGTAAACATCTTTTAAGTCAATTTTAACCTACTTCTAAAGTACGATTCACACCGAACGGGCCGCGCCGGAGCGCATCGAACCGCGTTTTTAGTACGGTGATGGAAATTGAATTTATTACTTCAAATTCATTTTTGCATGGAACTTTTTGCTGTCGCGGGCGGTCGGATCCACCCACTTGCGCTCGGCTACCGAGGCGCGACTCTACGCGCTCCGGCGCGGCCCGTTCGGTGTGAATCGTACTTAATGGTATCAAAATGAAACGTTGTAAATACAATGTAGTTTATATAACAATTTTTATAATTTGGCATCTTGGAACTCTTCAGTGGCTACTAGTACACCGCTCGCGTTTGATGATGATTTGTTTTGAGGAGTCCGACAGACTGGGCTTGGTAACGATGGTCTGATGATGAAGCCAGAAGGTGGATAGTGGAGTTTATTTTCAGCTCGAAAATAAACTTTGTGTATTATAAATATTAAATACTAAAACACGCTTTTGTAAGTAGGTGAACTAAAAAGTAGAAAATATTTTTTTATAAATTAAAAAAATTGAATGATTAAGAAAAAAATCATTTTATCGTGCGTGTGTGGGGTGCTAGATGACAATTATTGTGAATATTTTATTGACAGATATTGGTAAAAATAAAGTCATTATAAAATATTTTATAAAGCACCCCACGCTTTTTACGATAAAATATTTTTTTCTTATTCACTCATGTTTTACAATATGCATTTACATGCATACCAAGCTATTAAAAGCGTATTAAAAAAATCAACGTTTCATGCTATTCACGGGGTGTATTACACAACTCCGTAAATATAAGAACACCTTTCTATAACACAGTATGTAGGTATGTGTATTCATTATATATACATGTTTACAAAAAAAATGTAGGTACATATATATTTATAGCAGCGCCCCGCGGTTTCACCCGCGTAAGTCCCGATCCTGTGGGAATATCGGGATAAAAAGTAGCCTATGCGTTAATCCAGGTCTCCAGCTATCTACATACCAAGTTTCATAGCAATCGGTTCAGTGGTTTTTGCGTGAAAGAGTAACAAACATCCATCCATCCATCCATCCATCTATCCATCCAAACTTTCACATTTATAATATTAGTGGGTTTAGTGGGATGTATATGGAAACTAGGGATCTCTAAATTTGGATCTTGGACTTGACCAAGTTTTTTATAAAACTGCGACACTTTTGATGCTAATCTAATCACGACATCGCAGTCATTATTTGTGGTACAACATGTTTTAATGATAATATTATATGTTAAGGTTACTGGGACAATTTTTTACGTTTACGCAATCGCAGTGTGATAATGAATTACTTCAAATTCAAGTGGCTGATACAGAATATGCGTCTTAATTATTATCTAGTAATTTTCTTTTAAAGTGAATATCACTTAGAAATACTGCAGCGATATGATAAAATAAAATTTTTAAGCTATTACAAAAAGGAGGACGTTTTCTAATTCGATTTAATATAGTTTTTTTTGTGTATGTCACGTGATATTTTAGCCATTTGTGTATACAATAATTATTTCATTAAATTGGTTTGTATAAAAGGTTGCTCCCATTTAAATTTCTACAAATACATTAACTCTAAGGGTGGAAAATTCAGGGATAAAGAATACATTTTATTACAGTTTAACATGATTTAAGTCAGTGTTGCTTTTTTAAACGACTTCAAAAAAAGGAGAAGGTTCTATGTTCATATGTTCAGCTGTATGTATTTTTTTTATGTATGTTCACCGGTATTTCCGTCATCTGTGGACTGATATCAAAAAATATTTTTTGTTTGAAAGGGTATGCTCCCCAGGTGGCCCCATTGTCACCAAGTCCGGGTCTGATAAAGGTATCTGAGGGAAACGAGGGAAACCCTAAGAAACTGAGGACAGATGTAGTGTGTTTATTGATTTTTATTGAAATTATTGAATATTTACGTTAATAGTGTTGAAATTTATTAATATTAACCGACTTAAAAACCCTGTATACAACTTTCCAACGTCAACCATAGGGCCGTGGCCCGCCAGACATGATCACCTAGCTCGGCCGGAAGATCCTCCCTTTGTGTTGGAGGGATATTACACCCGTTCCTCAGTAGTGACCCTGACGTGATTGGTAGCAGCCTTCAAGAAGGAGATCAGGAGTATCATAATCGCTACGTCGTATACACTCTAACAGCAATTAGCGGCAATCAAGTCTCAGCCAACCAGCATCCTCGGTATCAACAGGGATACCACATGCCTGCAGGAACCGCTCCAGCCTAAATACCCCTACGGCCACATCAGCGTGAAAGCACGGCACAATGCACCTACGGTCCACGTAAGCAGAGCATCTCTCTCATGTCTACGCAATAGCCAGCCACTATGCATCAACTACCCCGAGTCACTGAGGACTTCACCGCAGCATCACAGCACTGCACGCAGCCTCAGACTAACCGCATTCAGTTCCCACTCACTGGAACTACTGATTTCTGGCACTGGCACTGGCATACTCGATTTCATAATGTTACCTATTGTTTAAAAAAAGTCACATGTATGTAGTCTTTTCAATTAAGTATGGAATCGATGTTTTTCACTTTTCAGTGCCCTTTGTTAGTTCTTTTTTAAGTCGGTTTAACTTTCTTTCGAAGTGTTTATTTGAAGTTAATTTTAGTAAATACCTAGTTATAGGTGACAGTTGTCGCCTAGCCTATCACTAATTCAATGACGATAATCCTGTGTAGCTTATTAACAACATTTTATATCAGGTCAGTTGCACGGAGGGTGCAATGGTTTAAGTGGTCAACTCGCCACTACGCCGTGCCGTGTTCTGGCTCAAATCCCACACGTGACAAAAATTTGTGTGATCCAAAAATAGTTGTCCCGAGCTTGGCTGTTCTTTGTGTTCGCTGTTAAAATGTTTGTGAAGCCTCCCGCGGGAATATTCCTAAAGCGGAACTTCTGCATTCGTGTCCTATAAAAAAAAACAAAACAAAACAATACTTCTTTGCTTGTCAGTGCTATAAAATATTATGTGAAGTCGTTTCCGTTGAAAACGCGAATCCCGGCTATTGAAATTTTTCCATCTGCCCCGGTAACGAAACCATACTATCGGGGAGGTTGGTAGTCACTCCTAAGGCTGTCTTTCACTTGTCGTTGGTCGTCGATATATCTGTCTTACGACAAAGAGTGTAGAGTAGGCTTCATTCCAATGTAAAAATTAAAAAAGTTACTAATGTTTAAAAAAAGTGCAACATCTTCTTGCCTTTTTCTCATTTTTTTCTTTTTCCAATTTATTTTACTTACTCCCTTTGTAGCCATATCCTCTTTAACGCATTCTATCCATCTTTTCTTTGCTCGTGCTCTACTCTTGTATCGGTTGAATTCCATATTTAAAACTATCTTTACCACGTTTTGCTCATACCTCCTCGTTACTTATCTACATCATGATAATCTGTTACTGCTCAATTTTTCATCCACTGGTGCTACTTTCAGGCTCCCTCTAATGCATTCATTCCTCACTTGTCTATCCTAGTCACACCACACATCCATCTTAACATTTTAAAGCTAAACTTTTTTAACAATTTGTGCTATGAAGTTAAAAAATATATAAAAACGGCTACCTACATAAAGTTATAGGTGTCCAATATATATTTTCACCAGTCATGGCACGAAAGTCAACAAGTTATAATGATCATGAAATAAAAGAAGACATTCAAATCATCCTTATGTTCCTCATATCCAGATTTATATTTATACTAGCAGCGCCCCACGGTTTCACCCGCGTAAGTCCCGATCCCGTGGGAATATCGGGATAAAAAGTAGCCTATGTGTTAATCCAGGTCTCCAGCTATCTACATACCAAGTTTCATTGCATTCAGTTCAGTAGTTTTGGCCTGAAAGAGAACCAAACATCCATCCATCCAAACTTTCACATT
The DNA here is from genome assembly GCA_963859945.1 of Euplagia quadripunctaria. Lineage (NCBI taxonomy): Eukaryota > Metazoa > Arthropoda > Insecta > Lepidoptera > Erebidae > Euplagia > Euplagia quadripunctaria. Next base: position 5,221,038 of record OY982583.1, read on the forward strand.
TATAATATTAGTGGGATAGTGGGATTAAAAAGTAATACTTGTATTAAATATACATATTGCACTGATTATTAGTAGAACATTAGTTATTCTAGTTTTTATAACTGCTATTGTAAGGCACTTTTAAGTAATTGGATAAGTGATAGCAGTTTATAATTAAAAGACAAAAAATTAAGTGATTTTTTTTCATTACATTTTCGTCAATTTTAACAAAAAAACAGTTAACAAGACCAAGTATTTAAAGGACTTATCAAGTGTACTGGGTGACCTACATAATCTCGAATACAAAATAAAAAATTAGATTGTAAGTATGTCCTTAACATCGTTTAAAATAGCATTTATGCTTTATTTAGTGAAATTTTTATAGGACATACAGTCGAAATGGGCCGGAAATTAAAGAGGAAGGATTTTATAGTGGACCTAATAAACTAAACTACTGCTAGGTGTTTAAATTTCTTTTCTATTTCCTTAAAGTGTGGGAAAAATTGCGTGATACAAACGAAATCTTTTCATCCAACTTAACGTACTATATTTTTAAATTGTTTTATGTGGCTTGTCCTGTTTGTTTTTTGGGTCAAGTTTTGTAATTGATATTTTACCCCTTTCGTGTGTACTGATTGATTTGGAATTTGGCACACACCTGTAGTTCTGATGCCAATACAAATGTGTAAATTACAAAATTTCTTATTTAATTGTTTTTTACTAAACCTTCCATATATGGATATCAAATAAAATGAAAGTGTTGATTAGTAGAATACCTACAGTGCACCATGAAAAAAAAAACTGCGTGGGTCGTGGGACACCAGATAGGAACGAAGTTCCTTATTATAAAAATATTAATTTCAAGTTCTATTCGATGTATAAAGAAAATAATTATTCGGGTATACATTTTTATTATGATTTTTTATCGATAAAAATAAAAATAAACTACTTTACAAAACTATCTTAACACCTTTATTTTATTTACAATGATTTATAAAAAATATATAATAATAATAATGACAGTCATCACGTAGACTATACATTAGACACTGTATAGCCATCATACATAGACAATACATAAAAATCTTACGCTTTTTTAACGTTACGAACAGTTTTTGCCGGCTAGGGTACCCCTCCGCAACGCCCCATAAGGAACTTCGTTCCAAAAACCCATACATTTAGTAACTAAATAAAAACTAAAAACTTAAAAATAAAATAAGTTTTTTTTTTAGTTAAACGTTTTTATCGTGGGGCACGATTTTATTTCCGAATGATTGTTTAGCTTTTAGTATCTGCATCATTATTGTTTCTTTACAATTAAACCGTTTTATCTAAAAAGTTTTATTACTTGTTTTGTTTTATAAAATATTTTGTTTAACTTGATTGTTTTATGTTTTTAAAATCTCGCAACTGATATTTTTACCAGTTTCCTCTAGCTTTATTGACCGGGCCAGGGCCAGGCCTGAATTTTGTAACTTAGGTGACAATGCCATAGGGTAATACCGTAATACGGAGCTGGTCCCATTTGGAGAGCGCAGGTGGCCATAATAACTCATTCCGCCTGTCAAAATATTAAGAGCACTATTTCACATAATACATATCGGCTATCATATTAACTAAACAGTGTGTATCATTTAAAAATATAATTCTTATTCATGTCTCACAGACGCTCCAGGGCCTATTAACTTTAAAGAGTTTTTTATAACTTGTAATATTGTTTCCTATTTTCTAAAAACAAACAAGGGCATCCACTTAGATTTTATTTCATTCAGTTAACGGTTCACGTGTCAGTGGGTTGAACGTCGTTCGGAGATTGCGCATGATGATGTTTGTCACCTTGATGTTATGAGAATTCACCCCTACAAATCTCTTTTATGACTTCTAAATCGTTACACTACTGTCCATCCAAAAGTTGCCTGTAAAGTATTGCTTCTAGCGATAAGGCCGCCCATTGTGCATTTTATGTATAATCTGTTTCTATATATGTGTTACAAATAATATTTTTTAAATGTGCAGAGTTTGATCTATAACTATTCAAAGTACACTGGTTTATTATAATCATAGTTATTATAAAAATATAGTAAACGCACCCCACTATTTTTTAAATTGCTGTAAAACAAACTTTTGATGTTAAAAAAAAATTAAGTACTTTATGTACTTTAACTTTATAGTTCGGTTTGCTACTAAAGTGTATTTTTTTTTTACTATTTTTTTTAATATGTGTAGACTTAGGTAACGTTCGATACTTTAGAATGAATCATTTCGTTTGTAATTGTCTCATGGTCCCTTTGCTTACATTATGATAGACATTTCCCCTCCTAAGTTCCCAGATAATTTAAGTTTTATTCAAACTGTGTATCACTAAAGCTTCTTTTACTTTCTTAGCGATATCCCAGCAAATATTTTGACAAATGATTGGGTATTCATCGGTTAATGGACTTCCTTATTCGATTTACCGAAGCGTAGCAAACTAATGTAAGTAACCAAGTTGGAAGGGACTAAAGGTACCTATAAGTAATACAGATAATACGTACTAAAATACTTAGGTCTAAATGTAAATAAATAAATTTCTATTGTTTGTGGCTTATGAAATCCAAGATTCACATTTCCTATTTATTAAAATGAAAACCATCCAAGTCGTCGGCAAAAATATGTCAATGAAAGCAAAAGGTTTAAAGGGAATAAGAGCTACACCGTGTCTTTTATTACTTTTAATAGACCCACTTGAAACCGAACACCGTGTGAAGAACAGGAGGAAAAAACAGCATTTTGAAGTCCACTTCACGTCATCCTCCGCGTTTTTTCCCAATTAACTTGGGGTTGGTTTTCAGTCTAACTACAATACGGCCAAACTTCGATATTTTACGTGAAGCGACTACCATTAGAACTCCACAACCCAAGTACTAGGCGATGTCCAAGTTCTGTAGTTAGACCAGGTTGTCGGACTTTTTAGGGCTCCAACTATCCGAAGTCGACTTCAGATCAACACTTAAAAAAGAAACAACATAAATTAATATTGTAAACAATATAAAACCGTATAACACCGCCCAGCTGGTAGAACTCACCAGTTTTCACTGTTTGTTTGTTTAGGCTAATCTTCGGAACAGGTGGATCGAATTCCACGGGACTTTCACTGGCAGATAGCTGGTGTTATAAGAAGTAACTTAGGCTACTTTTCTTTTGGAAAAAGAATTAGGTTTCCGCGCAAAATATATAAATATGTACACGCAAACGAAGTCGCATGGGAACTGCTTATTGTTAATAAGTATCAGCTTTCAAAACTGTTCGGATTTTTTGTTTTATTCATTTAAATAGATTATGGATAAGGTTTTTGAATTGAAAGGCATGTTTCTGTTGAAAGTTTTTTTAATGATATAGGGGGCAAGCAGGGAGACGGGGTCTGCTCGTTTGCCTGATGACCTGATGGTAAATGACTACCGCCGCCCATGGGCACCTGCAACTCAAGAGTGACAAGTCCGTTGCCGCCCTTTAAGGTGGGAGTAGGGGAAGAGGGGGGAGAGAAGGGAAGAACGGGAATAGGGGAGAGGAGGGGAGAGGAAAGGGTTAGGGCCTCCGGAACCTCACTAACGTGGCGAAAAGCAATGCAAGCATTGCTTCACTGCCAGTTTTCTGTGAGGCCGTGGAATCAATCCGGTCGAGCTGGCCCATACGTGCCGAAACATGGCTCTCCCGCGAACAAAGTTGTACGTGTAATGCTTATTTTTTAATCAATATTTATTAATATTAATTAATTACTTCCTTATTGAAATTTGCATGCCATAAGACAGGCGAAACATTATGTACTCATGTCAGCTTGTAACACGTTTGTCTACCATGTTTGAAGGAAACAAATGATTTTGTTTGACATTTTCCGGTTTCGTTCCAAGCACTATCTTGTTAAGGTATTTCCAGCCAACCAACCAATCTACTATCTTGGTCTATACGCTACATTAGCACCATCAAAGAATCTTATAATTTATTATCATATAATGTATTATGTCCATATATTTGCAAGCTCTATAACACACGTAAACAATAACACAATATAAAAAACTACGTCAAGAATATCAACCAGTTGTACCTGTTTTTACATCAAATACAATATGGTTTTATTAGCAAAATGTACCTTAATTTTAACCGCTTAGAGTTCAGTTTGGAATAAATTTTTCACGACATTGTTCACACTTGTTTCGCGTTGTAATTATTGTTTAGTACATATCAAGGCACGGACGTGTTCAACATGAAATTATTTATTCTTGTGTTTGTGTTTATTGGTGTCTGTTATTGCAAGTTAAGACTGAATGACTTTAGTGTAGAACTATTGCACTTTACACAGTTGCAAACGGATGGACACGTCTTATTATCGCCGTACGGGGTTTGGACGCTCTTGACCGGAATAACATTTGGAACATCTGGTAACACCCACAGCCAAATGAAAAGAGCATTGTTTTTATACAAAAATGAAACAAAATTAACTAATGAATACAAAGACTTGGTTGCTGCTGTACACATGCCGTTTAACAAGTTCGTTTTAAAAAACTTCAACTTGGTGTTCATCGACAGTAATTTTACTATTTTTCCTTCATTTAAAAATAAATTGCAAAAAGATTTTGGAATAAGTGTTAAAATTTTGGATTTTCGTGATCCAATTACTGAGAAAGTTGCTAACGTTTATTTTGCCAGAAGCGGCTATAATTCTAGTATATTGAAATCAGATGACTTTAAAACACCAAGCATGATACTAGTAAATGCAATAAACTTTAAAGGATTACTTTTTAATCAAGTAGAGCTGATTCAAGAACCATTCTATAACGAAGAAAACAAAGCGGTCGGCAATGTTGTAATGATGTTTGCCAAAGGACAGTTCCCGTTTTCAAATATAAAGACTTTAAAATCATATGCTGTGGAGTTACCTTACGACACTGGTACTAAATATTCTCTTGTTGTTCTACTTCCATACCCGTCTGTGAAAATCAGTGATATCTACAAGAAATTTAGTAGTGTGAGCTTAAATGATATTATTAAAAAGTTAAACGATGATGTAAATACTTTTGGGTTAGAAGATGTACATGTCAAGCTTCCTAGATTCCGTATTAATACAAATGTAGTACTGAACAAGCCTCTATATGACATGGGTGTTTATGATATTTTTCAACCAGATCTATCCAATTTTGAACGAGGTACTAATGACAATATATACGTATCTTCGGTTATACATAATGCTGATATTGAAGTATCTGCAGTAGGTAATGTTACTTCAATAAGAACTTCCTCCAAGGCAATACCGACCCCCTATTTTCCTATAAATAGGCCATTTTTGTACTATATCGTGGAGAAAACGACAACAACTGTGATATTTAGTGGTATTTATTCTAAACCTAGTTATTATTAACGGTTCTTTGTGAATAAAGGGGCCTGTGGTGCAAGGTGGATAGTGCAGTTAAATCACAGATTGAGAGAATTGACTTTAGCTAGGAACAGAGATTGATAATAATTCTTTCAAAAAAAACCGACTTCAACAAAAAAAAACTATTCCATAAAAGACTTTTATATGGTTTTCTTCGGGATGCCATTGTCAGAACTGGACCAAATTAAAATGGGACCACACGGGAAGAACCAGCTTTCAAAAAAAAAAGAATCATCAAAATCGGTTCACCCAGTCGAAAGTTCTGAGGTAACAAACATAAAAAAAAAACATGCAGTCGAATTGAGAACCTCCTCCTTTTTTGAAGTCGGTTAAAAATGTTCTGATTTGGGTAGTAAGTAGTACTTTGTGATTTACAAAACTGTGACTATTTGTTCTACGCTCAATGAATTTAAGAATTACAGTTATGCAAATCATATTTTAAGTGACTTATACTATTATTGTTTAAATTTAGAAATAAAAACAACATTTTATAGTTTCTTACTTCTCACTTATCTTGTTTTGCATAATTCATAATTTGACGGGTCTATATTGTTCTAGTGGTTAGTGATCCTGACTGCTGAGCCAGAGGTCGTGGGTTCGATTCCTACACAGGACAAAAATTGCGTGATGAGTACGATCATTTGTTCTGTGTCTGGGAGATGGGAGATAAATTATTAGTATTTACTAATATTTAAGTCTGGCCACCATAGTACAGTCTCTGCCTAGTTTGGTTTGGGATCAGACGGCCGTGTGTGAGGTGTCTCAAGTTATAATTATTATAATCATCATGCGAATGTCACGGTGTTTACAACAATAAAACAGATTTTTCTGTTGTCAGAAGTAACGTTCATATATAACATTAATAAACTAGTAATAAATTGATTAAAATAAGTAGTAAACGCAAAAAAATAAAGTTCGTGTTTTATGCAATTTCTAAAATAATATTGTGTGGAAACAAAGTACATTGTGAGTTGTCAGATATTAACTTTCTATAAAGTTAAATGTGAGGCTTAAACTTTGACTTTTATTTAAAAGTCAATTAAATTGCAAACCTGTATTAAAACAAGAAAGATAAAGTGTCTATTAAGCAAAATCATAATGTCAAGTTAAATAATTGTATTACTCATTCAACCCTGTTCGCAACATCTTGATAAAACCAGTTATACGTCAACAAATCTTATTCAATATGATTTCAAAAACTAAAATTAACCTTACATTTAATGATTTAAAGCTGAATTTACAATAAATTTAATGAATTTGTATAATGTTTCACGTGTCGCATTCCAAGTTGCTCTTTAGTACAAAGTGGTGTATCACCGCGGTCGCTATGAAATGCTTCGCTCTCGTTTTGTTTTACGTCAGTGTTTGTAGTTCCAATGTAAATAAAGATGAATTTAGCTTACACCTGCTGCACTCTACGCAGGTGGAAACTCGTGGGTACGTACTAATATCACCATTTGGAATATGGACTCTCCTGACTGCAACAATCTTTGGAGCATCTGGAAATAGCTACAGTGAAATTCAGAAAACTTTAAACTTATCAGGGAACTTGACCAATGTAATCAAAGACTACAATAATTTAACTGGTTATGTACTGGCAGAGTCGGACGATTTCAATTTGAAAAAATATAATTTTTTGTTTATGCATATAACTTCTACACTACATTTTACAGAATGATTTCGGCGCTTATCTAAGAGCGTTCAATTTTGGACATACGGATGCTCCAGTAATCGGGAATTTGTATATTGTGAAGACATCTGGCTTCGTTGCGGATGTGTTAAATTCAAGAGACTTTCGAGAGGAACCGAGCATAATATTAGCAAATGTGATTTATTGTTAAGGATCGCTCTTTAATAAGACGGATATAGTGACAGAACCATTCTACAATGAAGATAATAAAATTATTAACAATGTTGATATGATGTTTACGAAAGGACAATTTGCCTTCTCAAATATAAAGACCTTACAGTCATTTGTTGTGGAGCTACCTTACGGCACTAGTGGCAAATTTTCTATGCTGGTAATACTTCCATACCCGTTAGTGAAAATCAGTGATGTGTTCAAGAATTTTAGTCAAGTAAGTTTCAAGGATATTTTTCAAAAATTACAGAATGACACAAATGCTTTCGGTATGGAAGATGTCTATATCAAGTTACCAAGATTAAGTATAACTAAGAATTCAGTCTTAAACAAACCTCTGAACGATATTGGTGTTCATGACATCTTTCAACCAGATCTTGCAAGTTTCGAAACTACTGCTGTCAACAGAGTCTTTGTATCTAAAGTTATACTAAAAATTCACTTACAACTGTCGGAATTTGGTACTACTGCTGCCACAGAAAGTACCTCAGACACAATACCTAGCCCTTACTTCCCTATGAACAGGCCGTTTTTATACTTCATTATGGAGAAAACGACAACAACTGTGATATTCAGTGGTGTTTACCAATAGTTGCACAAAGACTTAATCTTTATACAACTTTTCGAAAGCATTGGTGAACATTGGATTTAAAAAAATACGTACCCACGATTTAGACTAAGGTTATATCTGAGTTATACATAATGTGTCTTCCACTATATTGGTTTATTGTTTACAGTAATATGTTGTCAAATACTATTTCTTCCTTTAATTGGTTATAAAACATTTTATTTGCTTTGGTTGTATTTTTTTTTTCTACATGTATAAAAATATTTATGTTAGATACAATAGCAAGTATCTGTCATCAAGTCTGTCTAAGACATCATCCTGTTCAATTGATATGCACAGTCTCCCTATTATAGCAGAATATAACATGTCACTGACAATCCATACCATTGTTGTCAGAAACATGTAACAAAAGCATGTTTTTTATACATTTCACCAAGTTTTGTTGAAAACTAGTATGATTCATGAACACTACCTTTCACTTTAGTTATACTGTTTACGTTTGTATTGTATATCATCAATATACAAATTAATAAAATTGAAGTGTCTGTTTGTAATGTCAAAATAATAGTCAGACAAAAAGAAGACAGAAAGACAGACAGACAAAAATTTTAAAAACTGATTTTTAGGTATAGGTATCGTGTAAATAACTGTATGAGCTTAAAACACTGTTATTTGGACACTACTACACTACACTATGTATTGATTACAAATACTTAAAATTCAAAATACATCACAGACTACCACTGTCTCTATGAATCATTTTGACCCATCCTAAGGTTGCCTGGAAGAGGATGTATCTAGCAATAACGCCGCCCTTTGTACATTATGTTTGATATAACTATGTATATTATGTATCTTCCACTGTAATAATGGTGTACAAATAAAGTGTTATCTATCTATCTATATATTTTGCTTGTTCATTTGTATGTGGATTGGCATAACATTAGTCAAATAGGTATAAATATTTTTAATATAAATTTAGTGACGTAACGTTTTTAACATGAGATTATGCTTTAAGTTAGTTATTTTGTGAATTTGAGTATGTATTAAATGGATGTGGACGAAATGAACCAAAAAAAAACAATACACTTTTAAATTAATAAGTAACACTTTGTTATTTCAATTATAAACTATAACCTTTCGACCATAGCCTTAACAGAAAATAGAATAAAATTATAGGTAATAATTTTTGAAATAATTATCCTCCTAATGTGTCTCTTCAACAGTTTTGGAATCTAGTAATTCTTTCAAGTTGCGTTATCACCTACTGTTATGGATGTGCAGTTTTTTATATGACACCCGCATACGCAATCTCGCAATAAAGAAAAAATTAACAAACTGACCTGACCTGACCTGACCTGAAGTGCACAATGTGCACTGAACCATGAACCAAATAGTTTTCAATTCATTTATTTTTGCATTTTATGGTGAGTTTGTTAATTTTTTCTTTATTGCGATTAACCCCCTATAGTATCCATACGGGCGTCATATAAAAATCCTAATTTTTTTATATCATTTGAGCCCGATTTAACCGAGTTTGATAAAATAAAAAGCATACGAAAGCAAATCTTATATGAATTACATACAGTTAAAGTAATCCGTAAAAAAAATATTTAACAATCCCCATTAATATTGCATAAGACTTATCTTTCTTTTGAAGTGTGTTCTCATTTCTTATTGTTAAACAAATATTTTGTTTAACGACACGAATGTTTTACGACACAAGTTGTTAATTCGCACAAGTTTCTACAGAAGTTATCGTTTTAATTTCTAATACTGAAAAACTGTTTTGAAAATAAAAAATCCAATGTTATTTTGTTGATGTACTTCACGAGACATCTTGGTCCTGTAATCTATGTTATTTACAGTTTAGATGCAAGTTTCTTTTTCACAAATATAATTATTCGTTTCTATACAGAGCTTATAACCTGATTGGTCTTATATGTGTATATACGTATACTCTAAGGTACCAAAAGAGTTTGCTAGAGGAAAAATAAGCGATTGATTAATTATGCATAAATTTCAATAACTTTCAATCACTAAATATTTCTGAAATAGATCGAATATAGACATTTTTTGCCAAATCGGGTGGTGATCATGTGAAACAGTTTACCAGAAACTGTGATTTGTGTATAATCAGTGAACACTTTTATTAGACTGAATGAACACTCACAAAAACAAACTTAAACACAAGTACAATCAAGGGATCTGCTGGTGCATTATATAAATAATAATAATAATATTCGAATAATATAATAATTTTTAGCTTAACATGATGTATATCACTACATATTATAAAACAGAGTCTCGCGCCGCGTCTGTCTGTCTGTTCGCGATAAACTAAAAAATACTGAACGGATTTTATTTATTTATTTAAAACTTAATGCACAATTTGTACAAAGACGGACTTAATGCCCATGGCATTCTCTACCAGTCAGCCTTAGGGTGATGTAGAAATAGTATATGCAAAAAATAAAATTTAACATTTGGAGTTATTTATTATACTTGGATAATCATAACATTTTCATGCGGTTTTCACTAATAGACAGAGTGATTCATGAGGAAGGTTTAGGTGTATAATTTGTTAAGATTATGTGTAAATTGGTTGAAATATGTTGATGATTGTTGAAGATGTCTGTGCTACCCGTGCGAAACCGGGGCGGATTGCTAGTAAAATATATGATATTAAGTATATACTACCACCTACCAAGTTTACCCTACCTACCTACCTACTAAGTTTTTTATTATCGTATTCAATACCTTTTTAATTCTATTAGAACCTTATAATCTAGAAAATCTAGTTCTCTACTACCTATATTTACAAATTAAGGGTATCACTGCTAATTAAATAGCTTACCTGCCTTTTATCCTAAGATTTTCTACACCACTACTTGATCGTACACACGTGTCTCACGACATCCATCTTCCCAAACCTTCCTCGTGCTCTTTCTTCAATTTTGGTAACTTATTCATATGTTCTTAACGGGTGTCTTATGTAGGGTCTCATATGTAGAAAGAAATTAGCCAAAATGATTTCTCTATTTACCTTAAGAATGTTTGTCGGTACAGCCAATCAATGTGTATCTTACTAAGATAAATATATATGTATATTTACAAGGTGCTCTAACTCGTAAGCATAACATAAAAGATGTGTTGTGTTTTATGAATTCGAGTATAGACACAAATAGGATGATCTATTTTCTTTGGAAAGAACTAAGAAACCTTATTTTTGTAACATGAGACAGAAATATGCAAAAAAGGTTATTAAAAGGTTAGCCAAAGTTGTTATAAATAAATGTTTATCCAACATTTTTGCATGTCAAAAAAGGCTGTTTATTTTAGTTTTTGTTAGTCAAATTTATATTTAGTTATTTAAGTTATTACAACTTATGTATTATACATATTGTATAGACGTATGTTTTCTTCATAACCTTTAACCATATTATGCTACGATCGTATTACATAAATACATATTTCTATATTTATGAAACGAAAGCTCGAAAAGCAGGACTCAATGCTCGAGAAGCAATAAAACGTACCCTGGAAAGAAGATTTATTTTGAAGCTACATATATTGTTAGGTCAACAACAGAGTACCTTGTGAAAAATATTTTTGTTTTGATATTTATTTTCTACTAGCAGTTCCCGCGCGGCTTCGCTCGCGTGTACATATTTATATATTTTGCGCGGAACCTTAATTTTTTTTCCAAAATAAAAGTAACCTCAGTTTTTTTTACATATTTTGGGCGAAACCCTAATTTTTTTTCCAAAATAATAGTAACCTCAGTTACTCCTTATAACAACAGCTATCTGCCAGTGAAAGTCCCGTGGAAATCGGTCCACCCGTTCTGGAGATTAGCCTTAACAAACAGACAGACAGAGAGGCAAAAATTAAAAACGGATTTGGGCATAGGTATCGTGCAAATAACTGTATGAGTTAAAAAAAAAAATATTATTTTGACACTACAAAAAACACTTCAATTTTATTTATTTGTATTGATTATGATTATAGATAGGTTTATTCCTTAAACAGGTTGAAGGAAAATTATCTCAACGTAATGAATTAAAAATAGTATTAATCATAGCTTGTACCACGGGTTTTCGAACGCAGTTTAACATATAAATTTACTTTTTAATTATTGTAACAATATAATTATACTTACCCAAGCGTAACCGCCTTACAAAAGTTAAACAGAGGCCAAAAGACATTCGCCCAATTATACTAATTATGTGTATCACCTTAAAACATACATAGAAATGCCTAGACCACTGTAAAAGGCTTAACCACGAATACAGATATTGGCACTAAGCGATTTCACGGCCACTGACGTTGTATTCTACATGATCTACCACCACGCCACAGAGGACGTCATTAAAGTGAAATTAATTACTTTAAGAATACGTTGTAAAAACGGACAGATGTTGCCTTGAAACATTATCTGCTAGGTTTGCCAAAAAGGCATCCCACAGCTTCCGCCTTCTTAAGTTGAACACAAACTATTAAAAAATTAAACTGTCACCAACGAAGCATCGTAAACAAAATTCTCACGTAACCGCCTTCAAGTGGAATTCTTAAGATATTCATATTACCTTAAAGCAGAAAGCGCTTTATATGTCTCGACTCGCTAAAAGGAAGGAATTTGTCTACTTTACGTGTCGTCATGATTTATGCAGCGAGTTTCCGCTGCAGCCTCGAAGTTTTTATAGTCTGTGCAGATGTAGGTGGTAAGTTTCGAGGCCTGAATACAAAATTGGGGAGCGAGCTTATCGTGTTATGAATTTGTGCTTATCATAATTTTATTCTAGACTTATAACTTATTAATACTGGGTAGTAATCAAACATTTGTCTAATTTATTTTTAAAGTCATTTAAAAACCGGTAATGACTGCGCGGGTGGCGCAATGGTTAAAATAGTCGCCTTGCTGCTACGCCGAGTCGAGTGCTGTGGGTTCGATTTCCGCATGGGACAAAAATTTAAGGGGTGAACAGTTGTCTCGAGTCAAGGTGTTCTTTGTATTCATTGTTTGAATATTTGTAAAGTCCCTCGCGATACAGGAGTTTTTCCTACATTGACAGTTGTCTTTTTAATGAAAACGAAGTAATATCCTAAGTCTGTAAATTATGATACTTAAATTTTAAAAAAGTAAGTAAGTGTTTAACGGAGGTAAGACTCAGTAGTATTGATAGTCACCAATACGGGAACTCATAACTCCTCGGTGCCGACGGCGTCAAGTTTTGGTGTCATATTTTCTTCTTCGATTTTACGTCAGAAGTGAAAACACACACATATCTGTATATATGTATCTAAGCGTGACGGTCAGGCGAGTTCATTGCTTTTGAAGTTTGAAGTTTTCACCTCAAAAACTGCTGGGTGAAAAACTATCTCAGACGGTAGTAGAAGCCATCATGTTTCCACAATTACGAAGTGCCCTATAACAGGTAATATCTTATATTTTTGGACATATAACACAGCTCTATCTAATGCTAAATTGAGCCCAGCTTATTTTACGAGTTGCAGAACACGGATAAACACACGCACCTATTACGACAGAAACACCCAGACCGAAGCAAATAGTTACGAGTATATTTATGTCTATTATTTGCACGACCCCTTATGTTGCAGTCGAAAGCACTATCGCCGCGCCATATCGTCGTTTAGAAGTTTAACTTAAGTTCTTTTGTACAAACTCTTTATAAAATTCCTACACAGAAACAAAGACTAATTATATGCACATATACTAAACATCTATAGACTTAAATCAATACTGAAAGTAATTTGTACGGCCTCAACATTGAGATATGAATATATTCATAATGCAAGCAATTTGCTTAACCAAGGCGGAACATGAACGTATTACTTTATGACATAGGATATTTTGTTAACCTATTCCCGCAAATGGTTTAATGGTTATGGTTTAAAAAGACAATTCCTGCATCATTAATTACTCCTGTGTCGCGGGGGCTTTACAAACATAGAAACAACGGACACAAAGATACGACCTATAAGCATAGCGGTCAGGGTCACTAACCACTAGACCAACAGGCCAGTCAAATAAAGTTTCATTTCATTTCATAGCTCAATGTTAAGGCCTTACAAATTATTTTACTCTTAAATAATGACTTAACCACTAACATTTTTCAATTGTAAAACAGCATCTATAAAGTACGTGCTTGTACTTTTATTCTTTCTATCTTAGAGCTTTCGGCACTTGCATACGTGACTCTGACCACTTCCGACATCGTAACATTATTTCCTTTAATCCCTCTCCTTTGAGGAAAACATTTTCACTCGTACGTATAGGAGACGGGATATTTGTTACGAGAATTCGTCAATTCTGGACTTAAGTAAATCCGGATACAAAGCACCTAGTAGTTTTCGGAGTTAGAGCAAGTGAATCATAATTTATTCATTTTCTACGTGGCGGTAGCGAAGCGGATAAGCGAAATGGCTAAGGCGTCGGACTTGCGATCAAGTGGTTGCGGGTTCGAACCACACCCAGTACTCTACCGACGTGAACACACTCCTAACACAAGCATTTTGCTTAGCTGGAGGGGTGAACAAGAATACTAACAATGTGTGACCCACGTTGCTAGTATTCAGCATATAAAAAAAAAGATATTAATATATTTAATTAAATGCTTGTTTGTTTGTATTTTATGCATTGCCATGCTGGCAACCGTTCTGATTATAATTAGTATAGAGAAGGACTTAGAGTACCATTCATACAGAATAATAATATACTACACTCACGTATAGAAAAGTTTATTTAATTTAAATGCCGATTGAAGTGTACTATCAAAATGTGCGTGGTTTGCGGACAAAGGTGACACTTTTTTATAGAAATCTGTGCTTACTTGAATATGAACTGTCAAGTCTGTCAACTGTTTGACGACCGTTGTCTTGTGTGGACGCGCGGCTGTAATTATAGTGCCACTATAGTGACTTAAATTATAGTGACCAGCCTGTTGGTCTAGTGGTTAGTGATCCTGACTGCTAAGCCAGAGGTCGTGGGTTCGATTACCACCCAGGACAAATAATTGTGTGATGAGCATGATCATTTGTTCTGTGTCTGGGTGCCATTTATGTATAATATGTATCTATTTAGAAATATATATGTCGCATCTTCGGTCATTAGTACGGATGTTTAGAGCGTCCTCTATAATAAATTCACCAGAAAGGAATACAAGCGCCATCTATCAGCGTTACACAGAGTCTAGGTGAAAGGTGTTGTCGTGCCGACGGACGAGTTCACTTTGAGTTTGGTCACCACCGAGTCAACACTAACGTAGGAACTATACCGTGTTTCTTTGCGTGTTTACAATGCATCAGTGATTAAATATCAAAAGGGAGTTTTCTCCTCGCCCGTACCCACTTCGTGCCCACATTGTGCCTAGTCCTGTGACTGAGGATCCTACATATAAATATGTTTATCAGCAGCCTGGTTATCAGGCTTTATCTAGTTTGGGATCAAACGGCCGTGTGTGAGAATTGTGAAGTTATTATTATTATTATTTCAAAACCTTGGCAGAGGTGTTCTTATCGTTGTTAAGAGGGGCTTCGTCGCTGTGGGGCGTAACGACTGGTGTCTTTCTGGCGAATACATTACCCACATGTATTCGTTGACACTTAAACGTTTCAAACCTGAAACTTAAATAAATTATACATCTGTACAGTGTACTTGTAAAAATTTTGCCATGCAGTAGCAGAAAAATTAACAAATTTTTAAAATAAGTTAAATGAATTACTTAATATTTTTGTTCTCCTGGGTGACTTTAATCTAATCATTACAAAATTAAAGAAATTATTTCAAATAAATAAAAGTGGGTATGGGTACAATATTCGTTTCTAAACTGTTATTTGACACTCATATTGACAACATCTTATGAATCTGGCTATCATATACAAAAAGAATTTGCGAATCCAACTGACAGTTTTAGAAATAAGCGCTTTTAAACAAACAAAAAACTCTTTAGCTTTATTGCATTAGTATAGATAGTTTACCTTCATTATATTAGTATAAATGCAATGCAATATTTAATATGGTGGCGCGTTAATTTAATAATTCATGGATTCATCCAGATATATCATGAGCTGAACTCAGTATTGTACACACAGCTATTGCATAGAGTTTTTCAAAAGCCTGTAGTACAATACATTACGAGTAGGCGAGGTGTCCAATTAAGGTACTAAGTTATTTACAAATCAGCACAATCAAATAATATGTACTTCGTTTGATTAAGTGACATTTCTACTCGGAAAAAGCTTCTTCTGTGACATTGTTTACGTTTTCTAGCTTCTCCTTCTGAATACAATCACATTATGTATTGTGGCAGTTGTAAAATAAATTGCAAGCTGCTATATGCAATAGAAATGCGCTAGCGAGTGTACGCCAAATTGCTACTTGAAGTTGTATATTTTGAAATTGTTGTCTCAATATTACAGAAGAAATTGCTCTGTCTGTGCAATTTTTTGCTGCACTGTTGTGAGACTAATAGAATAATGACATACTTTCTTAATAATTTACATGCATTGCGATTAATACAGTTTATGATCTATGAATTGATCACAGTTAATGTTGCTTACAAGTTCGACTCGTCAGAATGATGAAATTAAATTTAAAATAACTGTTAAATTGGTATTAGTAATCTTAGGAGAGTAATAATTTTCGAGTATAGAAATAATTTTTATCACTACATATTATAAAACAAAGTCTGCCGCCGCGTTTGTCTGTCTGTCTGTTCGCGATAAACTGAAAATCTACTAAACGGATTTTTATACGGTTTTAATTAATAGACAGAGTGATTCATGAGGAAGGTTTAGGTGTATAATTTGTTTAGATTTTGTGTAAATTGATTGAAATATGTTGATGATTTTTGAAGATGTCTCTGCTACCCGTGCGAAGCCGGTGTGGGTTGCTAGTTGATGTATAAAGATACGAGGACATATTTATGCATATATAATTCCTTGGCTACAACAAATAAGTTCGAGTTAAACTGCACACGACAACTTTGAGAATTTCAGGTAAAATGTTATACGATTTTGGTTACGTACAAGGCAGCATAGAAAAACCTGTACCGGTGAAATGATCCATCCTCATTCGGCGAATTCTCCCACCCAGATGTAATAAAATTCAGTCAATTTCAATACATGTGTTCAAATTAATAAATATCTGTATACCTTTACCTAGTGTCTTTATTTTAAGATTCGAGAAAAAAAATGTTGTATGAATGGGGGTCAGAAATAAAGCTCAAATGTCTGTAAGAAACATTCTCACAACCACTGATATAGAATATGAAAATCACTAACTACAGTAACTGCCAAGTTGTTCGTACCACTATTCGCACTCAAGGCCATGTTCTGAACTTATTGCGCCCCTTTTTATAACCTCACTATTCATTAATATTTATTAATTGACCAATACCATTGCGTTACCGGTATAACCAGTCAAAATAATGTCTATTAACTTATTCTTATTAAATAGTGAACTGTGTTATCATCTATTATAGTTTGTCCCTAATTTTAATAAAATAAATAAGAGTTTTTGATGCGGCGACGACATGTTCGAGCTTTAATAGCTTGATTCAGCAACTTAAATCTATGGAGCCTAACCTAAGTTACACAAGTTGTTTTTGTTAAAAAAAGACCCATGGTATTTTTTTATTTAAGAATAAAAAGTAATTTACAATAGACAAACGCAAATGAGTCAGGGCAAGTCTTAAAATTGCAGTAATACACTTTGAGATTTCCTTTAAATATGAACTCATTTTCATAACCGCAGTAAACATTTTAGAAAATTTGTGAATTTTCAGTTTAAAATTTTGGTGTTTGAGACCATCAATCAAAGACAATCAAATGCTCTGATTGATGAAGTTTCAGAGATTTTGACGATTGTACGAGATTGCGATGAGCCTCCCTTTGAAGAATCATCATAATTAATAGCTTTAAGATTGAAGCGATGCCTACGGTGTCACTTCGTTCAATTAATAGAAAAAAGAAAAACATTTAAAATTTGTTGTTTTTAGCGAGAGAAAAATAACCAATTATTCTAATGGAACGGATTTCACCATAATATTTTATTATGTTACGAAAAAGGAGTGTAAATAAATATCAACGCTAATTACGAAAAGAGAGGGGGTCATTTAATTGTTAAGAATTTTCATAAACCCAGTATTATTCGACTTGTATAAGTTGTACGATATCGAAAAAAAAAAAAAAACAAATATCTTAGGTAGACTATTAGGGAAAACGAACTACAGTGAGTCTTGTACAGAATTAATGCACAATGTCAGGATGGCTACAAATCATTACTCTAGGTGAATGTAATAAGATCTTACTCAAAGGCTTGTTGGCAAACATTCGTCCTTATTAGTTCATTAATTAATGTAGATATATATGGGTTTATACATGTATTATAATTATGTACTAGTATGTATATTTAAGTAAACTTATGATGTGTATATTTTTAAAACAGTACTTAAATAAACATATATGTTTCATGTATGTTCTACATGAAACATATGTGTATTTAAGTTGTGTTTGGTGAAATTTTTATCAGTATTCCTCTTGTTTTACTATTCATCGACATAATTTGAAATATACCTATTTCTTTTCTCGGCATCACTCAAAGTTAGACCAGTAAACAATGGCTTATTAAGTTCGCCTATGTACAAAAGTGTTTTTTTTATTATTTAAAAAGACAACTCCCACATTAGGAAAAACTCCTGTGTCCCGGGGGATTTACAAACATACAAACAACGAACACTAAGAACACCCAGACTCGGGTGGGAATCGAACCCACGACCTATGGCGTAGCAGACAGGGTCACTAACCACTAGGCCAACAGGCCAGTCTTTACTTTTCACTGGCTGGGCGTTTCTATGCATGTAAATGTTTACAAAAAAAAATGCTGACTGCCCATAGAAGTTATGGATTTCTGAAGAACTTACTTACAGCAAACATGTTTATTTTGATTCTAATCGACTACTGTAGTTTAAAAAACCAACTAAATGCCATACCATTTTAAATATTAACCAACAAAATGGTTTTTTAAACATCTCCTACGACAAAAAGCGTAAATGTAATTAAAATGCCTCTCACCAGAGATTTTCATCGCCAGAGCCGTTTTCATTAAAAGTTGGGCTACATTTAATTCATCAGGGTCTTTGTTCACATATCTACATAACTGGATACGTAGGTATCCGCCGTTTAATTTCCGTCTCAAGTTAAGCTTTCTGATTCACTTCATTGGATTTTTTTAAGGAGTGTTAAAATGTTCTAATTTTCAGCTTCTTTGTTAAATAGATCTAGACTAAAGTATACTTAGTATACTATATTGTGCTATATATATATATAGACACTGGTAGATAGTGATCTTTACTTTTTGCAACACTGTATTATGTATGTACTTAGTACTATCCTCGAAGCAGGGAACGTTCAGCGGGCGCGGAATGACGTGCGGGTCTTAACCCCTACGTCATCCCACGCCATAGGGATCTTAATCTTATTAGGGATTCAAGAAAGATCATTGGACGGTGCTTCGGGGGCCAATATGCCTAGACTACGAACTGTATCGCAATCCGAGTCTGGAGCGCACGCTGCACGCGCCGCCTTGGCACTTTACACTTTACTTGACGACGACTATTTACGTGTAGCGATGGCCTTCTGCCTGGGTTGCAGGGTGTGTGAGCCCCATGTATGCACCTGCGGCTCTATAGTGGAGGCCGATGGCCATCATGCTGTAAGTTGTCGTCGTTGTACAGGGAGGTTTCTGCCCATCATGCTCTCAATGACATAGTTCGTAGAGCCCTTATATCGGCCAACGTCTCTTGTGTGCTCGAGCCTCTGGGTCTGAGCAGATCTGACAGGAAGACGCCAGACGGGCTGACGCTGGTGCCTTGGAAGAAGGGCTAGTGCCTAATTTTGGGAAGCCACATGCGTCAGCAGTCTTTGCCGTCAGCCACCTGTGTCGGACCGTCCGCTTCCCGTCAGCCGCTGTGGAGGACGCCTGTTTAAGGAACAAACTGAAGTACATGGCCTTGGTGACGTTGTACCATTTCGTGCCCATAGCTGTAGAAACCTTGAGCAGTTGGAGTACAGACGCTAAGGGGTTTGTTCTTGAACTAGGACGCAGGCTGAACGAAGTGAATGGCAACTCCCGCTCAGGGTCGTTCCTGGTGCAGAGGTTGGCCATAGCCATTCAGCGTGGGAACGCAGTAAGCGTTATGGGAGCGACCA
Source organism: Euplagia quadripunctaria (assembly GCA_963859945.1). Lineage (NCBI taxonomy): Eukaryota > Metazoa > Arthropoda > Insecta > Lepidoptera > Erebidae > Euplagia > Euplagia quadripunctaria. The sequence continues at coordinate 5,241,087 of OY982583.1, forward strand.
GGGGTGGGTTATTTGTGCAGGTTTAGTTTATGACATTGAATGATAATTATTGTGACGAAATAAATTAACGATAAAAGTAAATCCTAACGTAATAATTTCTTAGTTATATATGTATAAGTATGATTATCAGTAGTCTGGTTAGCATAGTACAGGCTCTGCCTAATTTGGGATCAGACGACCGTATGTAGCTCACACTCGGTCTCAAGTTATTGTTATTATTTGTTATAATAATTTTACGATAAATTTTACGTTAAAGCACGTGTGTTGCGTGACATTATGTAAAAAATATTTTTTAATAATTTTATGAAATAAAGATGATCGGCTTTGACCACAGTTATATCCGATTTTGTTTTAAAAGTTTAGAAAATTATAATAATAATAGTAACAGCTATAACACACATGGTAACAAAATACAAAATGAGCAATGGGAAATGCGCCCTGGCAAAGCACCAACATGCCAAACCCTCTCGAAGTCACCGCCCCCGGCACGCGCGCTTACATAATTATATATTACAATAATAAGTATCCACATTAAATTACTTTTACATGTTTTTATGATAAAACACAACATGGGTTAAAACCGGTTATATTAATGCCACTAATATTATAAATGTGAAAGTTTGGATGGATGGATGGATGGAGGTTTGTTATTCTTTCACGCAAAAATCACAGAACCGATTGCGATGAAACTTGGTACGTAGATAGTTGGAGACCTGGATTAACGCATTGGCTACTTTTTATCCCGATATTCAAACGGCATCTGGACTTACGTGGTTGAAACAGCGAGGCGCTGCTAGTGATTCATAAAAAACTAAATTGTCCTGGTAGCAAGTATAGTTACAAAACTTGAAATGGGTTAAAAACTTTTCCAATCGGTGTGTTACTAATACTTAAAAACTACTTGCAAGTACACTACAAATAATGTTGTATATCCACAAAGCATATTTAATTAGGTACTTTCAACATTAAGTACTAGTCTATTATACGCATATGTTTACTTTTTATTACAGTAAAACAATAATTTCAACTGCGAACAAAAACGTGAGCGGCCTTTTGGTGATTGGTTAGCAATCGATGTCAATGAATGCTTGCAACATCAGTTGTTGCAAACATTTCCCATACGTACTACACAAGCATACTATTCGTTGATGGAAAGCTGTTACCGGTGACAATAAATCCTAGCAACACTTAGTGTACCTGTAGTACCTGTGCATTGACATCTCTCTCTCCAATGGAACTCTAATCACTGACGGTAATCAAACGACAGTACGCCACATACTATTAAACTACATAAACTACGCCATACGCCAGACTAGTACGCTACAAAAAGTACGCCACAAACTAATACGCCACAAAAAAGTCAGAGTTTACCAACTCTGACTTTTTCCTTTCATTTACAGATTATACTAAAAATCCCATTACATTAGATTAATTCCAAACCGGATGGTTTGGGTACAAGGGCAGTATCTCGGCATAAATTCGTTGAGTACCGCACGCCATCAATTTTGTGCCAGGATATATTATATGAACTTTGATAAGGGTCGGGCTATCTAATTATGAAAACGTTACAACATTTAAATACGGGAATTTTACTTTCAATAAATTTGGTAACGGACTGGGGTAAAAAATCAAGTTAAGTCTGTTCTCATTTTCGAGGATTTTATTGTCTTACGAGTATAGAAATAATTTTGTGTTCTCTAATCACACATATTTTATTTATTTGTAGTGAATAGTATTTAAATTATATCTTCTAAACATACAGTTTGTATGTTTGTTCATATTCTATGCAGATGTATTTTTTCATTTAAATTACCATTAAACACTAAAAACTAGTCATTCCTAATTAGTTTTGTGTTGTTTTTATCCATCGAAATGTTGTCCGTAAGCCACGTTCATGCACTTCATGGTTTAGTAAAGGAACTTCATTTTCGCCTCTTGATAAATTGTGGATACATAACTCTGTGTATGTGTGGTTGAAAACTGGTCATGTCAGTCGTCGAAACGGACCGAGCATGGTAATGTCCGCTTTCTGTCAAAACCGAGGCTTCGATTTCCGTGTCGAACAAACTGGATTTTACGGGGGTATCTATATAATGGTAGTTTATCTACTCAAACGTCATCAACTTGTACCTGAGACTGTAAGTACCTAAAACGGTTGTAGCTAAGGGTTACTAAGGGTTAATTAAAGGACATGAATTAAAATTCTAATCTTATGTTATTTAACGAGAACCATAGAAACAAGTATTTCTTCAGTTGCATCCTATATGATGTTTCTTTCTTTCCTTTCTTTTTTTAAAAGGCAACTCCCGCATTAGGAATTACTCCTGTGTCGCGGGGAACTGTACACACATACAAACAACGAACACAAAGAACACCTAGACTCTGGTGGGAATCAAACCCACAACCTATGGCATAGCAGTCAGGGTCACTAACCACTAGGTCAACAGGCCATGTGTACGACTGTCGTTTTAAGATGCCGTGGAATTGATTTCAGGACCGTAATGTGAGTTTTTTAGGATTTTATAAAATGATGTTATACTTCAAAGGCTAACGATTTTATTTATGTACTAACAACCCACGCCGGTTTCGCACGGGTACAAATTATACACCTAAAGCTTCCTTATGAATCACTCTGTCTATTAGTGAAAACCGCATGAAAATCCATTTAGTAGTTTTTCAGTTTATCGTGAACAGACAGGCAGACAAACGCGGCGGAGGACTTTGTTTTATAATATGTAGCAAATACACAATACCAAAATAATATTAGAAATTACATATTTTACTTTTTGTTTTGACAATAGGTATGTGATATACATATCTATTGTCAACAACATCAAGACAGGATCTGGCTATAAAAATTCGTGAACAGTGATTTAATATGTGCATTAATTAGTAGGCCTTGAATTTACAAATATTAATAAGCAAGGGGAATTCCAATAGCTCAATACACTAATAAAATAATGTAATATACACCTACTATAAGAATACAGTTTTAGCCTCCACTAGTAATGGTGTCAATGCAACATTACTTGCAGAGTGACTAGGTTCTAACTAACTTTTAAATTGTCGCGTTCCAGTATATAATTATGTATTTATACGGGAATTAACGCGATCACGAAAAGGTATTACATAGGTACCTCTGAATTGCCTGACGTTTCGACCAGGTTGCACTGGCCGTGGTCACAGCCTGTGATAATGTAATACCTTTTCGTGATCGCGTAAATTCCCGTATAAATACATAATTATATGACTAGGTTCTTTCATTTAAAGAGTCACAGTAAGTATGCTGGTGCAGTATGCAATCGAAGTTCCGTTAGTGGTACGGGCAATTCTATATACAAAAGTGAGTACAAACTGACGTATGTAATGAGAGTTAGCCCGATTAGTATCTGGCCCTACAACCTTTTCATAATACAAGGATTATTTAATTCAAAACAAAAAACCCTTTTATACGAGGGCGAAAATGGTCAAGCCATCAACTTCACAGTTGATTCACTCCTTGTAGCAAGAAGATTGATAAATATTACTATTCAATTAGGCGATACACCTAAAACAAGCAAGAACGAACTGCCTCCTTTTGTATTATCAGATGAGTAGATATTACAATCATCTTTGTGAAGTAAAATAGATCTTAAGATCATTATTTCATAGTCTACATTTTTGAAATGATGTTCACCTTTTATACTTTTGTTTCTTTTATTCTTCTAAGTCTTGTACTATTTAAGTAAATAAATATTGGCTAAGCGACAGAGATAATGTTATCTGTTTGATTCTAACTTCTAAACTCAAAACCACTTCAAAAGTTCCAAAGAAAATCAAACCGTGAAAGTAAACATTCGATAGATTGAACCAAAATGAAGGTAACATTTTTTGCGTCCAGTTTCGGTTTGTTTGCTTGGAACATGCTTCACATTCTCTCGGAACGTTTTAAGTACGGTCGGCAATTGAAAGCCTTTACTTTTTTGTTTGAATAAATACTTTGAGTTTTATTTTGGAGTAAATATTTAAATCGAGTGTTTGTCCCTTGTTATGTTGTCAGTCATACTCTAACACCAAATATATTTATTTTGATTGTTTAACGAAATGTGTAGTAGTTAGATAGATAGATAAATAGAATATTCTTTATTGTACACCATTAATTGAAATTCATTGAAATAGATCATAGCTTAAAAATTAGAGTACAATGGGCGGTCTTATCGCTAATAGCGATCTCTACCAGACAACCTTTAGATGGGGATAATAATAGAAGTATTAAATAACAATAGTTAATGGCGTACTGTATTGAGAATACAGACAAGTATTTAAACGTATATATATAAACACATACACACACATATATACGTATTTAAATATATAATCTAGTTTAATAATATAGCAATTTAGTAGAGATTACATTGTATATTCTAAAGTAATTTTGATCTTAGTTGTGAAATGAAATAAAAATAAATAAATAAAGGTATTACAGTGATAGATAGTATTGATAGGTAGTTATGTTGCATCAAATATGTGACACGTTATTACATTCATGTATTGTATATGTATCACTTAATTTCTTTTGTATATCTCTAACGATATTTTGGAATCCAATCTCATTGCATTTGTCTCTCGTTAGAACAACAGAGCAAGGAACCAGCTATCCCTTGACACGAATCACAGAAAAAAATAACTGATTTGTTATACAACTCGTAGTAGATAAGAATAGATATTATTTGTGATAGACAGTTTATTGAAATGACTAACTATACTAGATACTAGGCATCTATATATTAATACGTGCAGAAAATTCTTTATTCCCGTTTTAAACAAATTTTGCGCACGGAGGAGTTTGAAATTTGGACCACTTAAAATTTATATGTAGAAGAAGAAGTGAGGCAGCAAAATTTTTAAACAATATGTGCTATAAAGTGCAAAAAACTAGTACATAAAGCTATAGGCGTCAAGTAATATTTTGACCTGTCATTGTACTAAAAGTCGATAGAATAAAACAAGACATTAAAACAATCGATATCCGAACGCCAGGCGACCTCTAGTATATTTAAAAACAGTTACCATACTACTTATTATAGTAATAAGTGAAACTACTACATATCAAGCAGTTAAAACCAGCAGGTAGTGAGGACAACGAAACCAACTTCAATTTATTGTGTACACTAAGGTCATAAACTAAATGTCAAAAGTACACAGAGCACACAGTTTAAAAAAAAAAAATAGTCAGTCGTAGGACTTCACGTCAGAGGTGAAAACATAACTTGACAATGTATTTGCATATATACATACACACACACACACACACACACACACATACACACATATTTATATATATAATTAGGTTAAAAATAAAAAGTAGGTAGTAACATATCTAAATATATACATAGAGTACACTGGAAGTTCTGCGCTCCTGGCCGCTCATAAATGTTTGAATTTCGAATGTTATATTTTTTTAAATATAAGAAACTCGGCTCCGTCTTACGAATTTTCGATCAGGTCACGTGTTTTGATACGAGTTTAACATTTTTTACCCATCCCAAAAGGTGCACAACGCCGCTAAAGAAGTTTTCACTTCAAAAATAACTCAAATAAAATAAATAGGGATGAAAACTTAGAATATAAATTAAAGTGCTTATCAGTTCGCAATTAATTGTGCGCTGTTGTAACCATCAACTGGTTAAGTATTGTCGAAAAAATTCGTTTATAAAAAGAAAGATGAAAGATCCAACAAATACCAGGCTATTGGCTATACTACCTTACTAGACGTTTATAGAACCATTGCATCCGTCTCTCATACGACTTATGTAATACCAACCAAACCCGAACACAATGTTCGGTCCGAGCATACTTCTAATAAATTAAGTTAGATCCAATCCGTGTCAATACAATAAGGATCTTTGACCGATGATAACTTAGGCCACTGTCTAATTAATCAAGGGTGTTTAATGCTGCACAAACGGAACATAGTGTATTAGAATTACACATTACACAATGATCATTATCATACTGCAATCACTGGAATGTTAGTCCAACTCCTTTGCCATTACGCTATATTAAATAAATTCTTATTTAAACCCACTAATATTATAAAGGTGAAATTTTGGATGAATGGGTGGATGGATAGATGGATGTATGTTACTCTTTCACGCAAAAACCACTGAACCGATTGCGATGTAGATAGCTTGAGACCTGGATTAACGCATAGGCTACTGTTTATTCCGATATTCCCACGGGATTGTGCGTAAGTCCCTTACGCGGGTGAAACCGCGGGGCGCTGCTAGTGTTTTTATATAACCAAGTTTACGGTCAAGCACAGGGCCCGCGTGATGATATTAAAAACTTAGGCTCGCTTGAATAGGTTTTGATGGAACATTACCTGTATTATTCAACCCTTTCAACTAAGTAGAATGCACTCCTCCATCTAAACTGAATGTAAGGTGCATTCATCTAGGAATTTCATTTGAAAAATAAAACTCGCGCGCTAGGAGTGCTCTCTAGGGTTTACTTTACAAACATACAAATAATGGCTGCAGAATCCACCCAGATTCGGATATACCTAAGTAAATCACGAAAGTTATTCCCGCATATAAAGTACTAGCTGTACCCGCAACTTCGTCCGCGTGGAATAGTGTATTTATATCGAATCAACAGCCTAAAAAATAAGTTTCAAGCTTCTAGCTCTAAACATGACGATACTTCCATACAACTTTTCATCCCCACCTTTCAACCCCTTACACCCCTTTTTCGCATTAAAAAGTAGCCTATGTCCTTTCTCAGGCTCTAGACTATCTGTGTACCATTTCAACTGAACCGATGTCTAGTAGTTTTGTCGTGAAAGGGCGACAGACAGACAGACATAGTTACTTTCGCATTTATAATATTAGTAAGGATTAATAATAGTAAGAAAGTAAGGATTGTATCTTCATTATTTGCAAATTGGTTGTTATAAAGTATGTATAAGCAAGTTTGACGTTAAGGACATGCTATTATTATCTGTCATCTGTCAGTAAATGTGTTTACACTAAAGAAATATGCAGGACAGATTTAAAGTTTTAAATTTTTTTTTAAATTTTATGTTATAGGGGCCAAACGAGCAGACGGGTCACCTGATGGTAAGTGACTACGGCCGCCCATGGGCATCTGCAACTCGAGAGTCACAAGTGCGTTGCCGGCCTTTAAGGTTCCCACCTTGTGTACGGGAAGGGAAGGAAGAGGGGGAGAGGGGAGGGTGGAGAGAAGGGAGGTAGTGGGGGAGAGAGAAGGGTTAGGGCCGGTAACCTCACTCGCTCGGCAAAATACAACGCATCATTGCTTTACTGCCGGTTTTTGGGGAGGCCGCGGTGTCACTCCAGTCGAGCCGTCCGGCCCATTTAGAAAAACCTTAAGAAATACCAAATTACAACAAAAGCAATTACTTCTGCATCGAAATAACTTGTAGCCTTATCACTTCTCTAACTAATACTTGATTATTGTAAGAATTATCAGCAAGGAAAAAATACTCGCTTTTTTCGATCATCTATAACGTTAAGTACATATTCTCATCACTTAGTTAGACTAAGCGAAGTAACGTCATTGCTATCGCAAATAGACGACTTAATCCACTGCTTGGTAGTATCCTAACAAGCAGTGGATTAATTCGTCTATTTAATAACTACATTATTCTAAATCACTACAGTTGGAAAGAAGAACATAAATCACCCAATAGTAAGCTTTTAATTATACTTAAATACACACCATAAACACCAGGGTTATAACTGGAAGGCTGGTCTAATGGTCAGTGATCCTGACTGCTGAGCCGGACGTCATGGGTTCGATTCCCACCCAGGACAAATGATTGTGTGATGATCGTCATGATTTCGGTGTATGGATGTAATTTATCTATAATATGTATGCATTTAGAAATAAAAAATATATTTATCAGCAGTTTGGTTACCATAGTACAGGCTCTGCCTAGTTTGGGATCTGACGGCCGTGTGTAAGAAGTGTCAAGTTATTATTTATATAATCATTTATGTGTCATCCGACCAACCTCATCTCCCTTCTTCTAAAACTTTCGCCACTCAGGTTCAGGTCTAGTTTGGGTCTTTTAGGAATGAAGTACCTCAGTGGTGGTTATGACTCATTTCTCCATCTCATATGTACTTGCCGTGCTTGTACGTGGGAAGAAGTTAACAAACTCCCTCAATATATTGGGGAAAACAAAAATCTGAATATATAAAATGTCGAAGAGAATGACAGGAAATAATTACTGTCCCATTTCATCAACGAAATCTTTAAAGCCTTCTTCTAAAATGAACCTCTAGAGCCTACTTCTATTCTCATTCATGGATTTCAGACAGCCAAACTTCGAATTCAATTTTAACTTTGTCAAACTCGTAATGTACTCGTCTTCGGTAGTATGCCTTAGGGAGCTACCTGCCGGATAAAAGGGCTAAACTGTTTTGTTTTCTGTGACGGATCTGGGATAAACTTTCATTGTCATTGTCCTAAGGGGCTTTAGTGAGTAGAGCTCTGTCTTGTAAGGATTACTTTCAGTTAAACTGATCAGTTTGCGTCATATTATGGATTTAACTTTAAGGCCATGTTCATATGACGGGCGTTGAAAGGTTGATGCGCGTCATTAAGAACACGCATTTGTTCAAGTCGTTCACATGTTAACGCGCGTTTCGGTTCAACGTGCTCCTGACGTGGTGCAAACATTGAAGTGCGGCGTGTGGTTTGCCGTACACTCGTTCACATTCGCGCATTTTAACGCACCAACACGTTATTTTCATAAAAGGATTCGGCCATTTAAATAAAGACCGTATACAATTTTTTACATAGCATGAGTTCGACGACATTTTATTTCATATATTCCACGTGGTTTATTTTTGTATAAAATAAAAATATAAAATACAAGAAGTGTACCTGAGTTGATGGAAAATAAAAAAAATTGGTTATACGCGTTGACGGGCGTTGGCCGCACGTCGTGTCTTAGTCGTAGGGTAAAGATGTTTTGCTTATAAAGTGGCGGTAGCGTAATTGCTAAGGCGTTGGACTTGCGATCAAGTGGTTATAGGGTAACTAGTATTCTTTAAAAAAATCTTTGTAAATAATTACAACTTGATAAGAAATTCAAATTATCTGCATGTATGTATAAAAGGACCCCTGACTGACTGATGGATGAACGCACACCCAAACCGCTGGTCATAGAGACGTAAAATTTGGAGGACGTATTTCTTATAATGATGTAGGCATCCCAAAAGAATAGATTTTTGAAAATTTATAACGTTAGAAAGTTACAAAGTAAAAACTAACATATGATCGAAATAAGAGTTTTCTGTATCAGGTTTTTTCAGAAATTCATTCCTTAAGGGTTTAAAACGGGATGGAAATTTATCTAAAATGTCTTTATATTTAAATTTAGAAATGTTAAATTTGATAGATGAACTTACGGTTAGAAACAAAAGCTTACTGTATCACTTTTTTTGTGAAAATGTACTCTTTAATGGGGTAAAATACGGAATGAAAGTTTATATGAAAGTTTCGACATTTGTAAAGTTTAAGGATCAATTTTCATGAAAAAATGATACAGTAAACTGTTACTTTTAACCTTGCGCTCATCTACCAATTTTTACATTTATAACTACAAAAATTACTGAAGTTCATACAAAATTTCATCTCCTTTAACCTTGAGGGTTAAGATGAAATTTTGTAGAAACTTGTGCTAGGGGATGAATTTTTGAAAATTCCTTCTTAGTGCTTATTAAAATGTTTAAAAATGTTGTAAGTAAAGAATTATTGTCAGAAGCACCATACGTAGCGTCTTAGGGAAAACATTTTATTATTTTCTAACTGGTTGTGATGACGCATCATACAATGATTTTTAACCAACTTTAAAAGGAGGGTTTTCTCAATTCGACATTATAGGTATGTTTTTTTTAACCGATTTTGTTACCAGCTGAATTTGGCGATCCGGAGAAAAAATCTGTGCAATGGTCGTGTAGAAACCAACATCGGTCATCACCTCACCGGGGCTAGCGGTGAAGTGGTATGTCGGATTAGAACCAACTAACACCACACGGTGTTCCGTCCCAGGTATTGCAAGAGACTCAGGTATACCCTAGAAACGAAGTTCCCAAGAATCCCGGCAGACCTTGACCTCTTCTTAAATACGTTCCGGATCACAAAATAATTGAAAAAGATTTGTGGATTGTATCATTAAAACTAAGCTAGCTAATATTTACTCAATAGTCTAGATAGATGACACAACGCAGCGCGACAGTAACCATCGAATTAACAGGTGACCAGGCCGGCTAACGGCAGCTCACTGAATTTTTGGCACGATTAGTCAAGCACACGAGCCCACCGTGTATTTGCACTTTTATATCTAAATTGCGGAGTGAACCTAACGTGCCAAGACGATTATTAGCGATCATATTTTTACACTAGCGATAGTTTATGTGCAATTCCGAAATAAGTTCATTAAGGTATTTTAGGAGTGCTATAACGTATTAAAACCTGTAAAAAATATGTAAAAATTGCTTTTGTTGCGTAAAAAAGTCATAATTTCTCAATATGAGATACATAAAATGATAATGTATTTGGAATAATATTTTACTCAGTTTTACGGTTTTGCGGAGAAATTTTCCGGAACATTTTTCATATTCTGGTACATTTCCTCGTAAATCCTTTAAACATAATTATGTCAAAGTTATTGTTGTATATTGATAGACGAGTATTTTTTCTGTTTAAATAGTAAATCCACCAAGTAAATTATTACATAAAATCACTCTTAAAGTTGATGGTAACTACGAAAGGATTTTTTATAGAAGTTCCGACTACGTTATTGTGTTTTTTTATAATCAGGGCTAACGGTAAAGTAGTAAAAAACTCGAAGCGACTAAAACCACACAGTGTTCTGTTACGGGTTTTATTGCTGTGGCCTCAGGGGTAAAGGAATCCCTGTGAACTCCGGTGACTTGGCCGCCTATTAAACTTCCAACTCCACCAGTTTCAGTTTCAGGTCTGCTTCTGCTAGAACAACGGTTAGTCCATCGATCTCAGGTAAGCGTTCATAGAAGCCGGAGTCTGGAGATCGTTTTGCACTCTCTCGGGCTCGATATTTCTTCTGCGGGACGGGAGAGTACTACCTAGTTCTCTATTGTTTCCTTTTCGCCGGCTCTTTGAAATTCATCCTACTACCTAACAGATTAACTAAGCCTGAAGAGTCTCATTAAATTTAATACTTCAAAGTGTTTTAAGCATACTAAAAATACACACATTTCTTAAACGTATTGGTTTTCAAACACTGGGGTAAATGCGACGTAAAAACGCTTATAACTTCCTGAATGACCCACCATAATTATTTCCTTTGGTAAACCTCTTTTGGGAAGTTGGACCTACCAAGTTGGACAACTTCGCCGAGGTAGATGTAAGGTGGGTTTCCTAGTCATAACTTGTACTTCAATCAATTAGCTGTATTGTTATACAAGCACTAATTCTAATACTTCCCTATGCGAGTGATTGATTTGACACCGCTGAAAGGATTGCAGTACTTTCCACGTTTCGATGGAGTGAAAGGCTTTCTCATAATCCATAAACATAAGATTGACTGCCCTATTATACTCCCAAATCCACTGACTGATTTGGTACAGCATGGGTATTATGATCTATGATTAGTATCATATATACCGGCCTTCTTTTTACCGATTTGTTCAGAAAACCTGATAAAACTTGTGACATAATACATGTCAGTGTCAGTGAATTTTCATTTTTATAGAAAGCAAAATTAAAAATTTTGAAAAACCCCACGGCTAAAACGTAATTGAAAAAGGATAAAATAATTTAAAAAAACCCGACTTAACCAGATTATGTAACAAAAGATAATAAACTTAAAAAGCATTTTATAGTAGAGTTGATCTCTCGCGAAGTCGGTCATATAAACAACGGAGTATCACATTTCATAGCACTTCCTTACGTGCCTATTTGTTTCTCGAAGATATACTTAGATGTGGTAATAATAAATAACATATTCAACTACCTATGAACTTAATAAACAGCCAAAGAATATCCGCCGGGGCTGCCACTGAATGAACTAAAGTTTGTAGTTTTAATAGTAACGTGAATATAATTATTGAAGATGTTTTACGAAAACATAATGTAACACAGGATATCTTCATTTTAGTTGAAATTTGAAATAGAGATGGCATGGCATTTTAACCATGCTTCGGCTCGTATGGGCCAGCTCGACAGGAGTGGTACCATGGCCTCACAGAAAACCGGCAGTTAAGCAATGATCCCATTGTATTTCGCCTAGTGAGTGAAGTTATCGGAGGCCCTAACCCTTCCCTGTTCCCCTCTCCTCATCTTCTTTCCTTCCCCTACTCCCATCTTAAAGGCCCGCAACGCACTTGTAACTTTTGAGTTGCAGGTGCCCATGAGCGGCGGTAGTCATTTACCATCAGATAACCCTATACCATAAAAAAAGCAAAACACAAACAACAATTTTGAAGCCGTCATTTTTGACATCTTAACTCAATTAAAAACAACAGAAAGTCAGGAACTATTTCTTTGTTTCATAACACAGATATTATCTGAACATCTAAGGTTGTAATCGCACTGTGATTGAAAGCCAAGTCGCTTCGCCGATGTACTCTTATTACAAGACGCCTAACAAGCATGTTTTCTTTTCTTTATAAGAAGATTTGTGAGATACTCAGTAATATTGCTTATTACTGACTAGCAACATAAAGGAAAAGTCGTGACATGTACAGCACTTTTATAGGCATCATTATGTGTAAAAAAAAGTGTTTAAAGTTGTATTAAAAAGTAATTTACAATGTAAATAATTAAGTTACTTGAAATAAAACTATTTTTCACGGATTCTATCGCGATTTATTTGGTGTTATTTTACTATCTATACTGATCCCGACGTTTCAGTTGCTTTTCAGCAGCCATGGTCACGGGTAGACTAAGATGGTGGTCGTCTCATGTATCGAAGTGCAAAGTTATCTCAAAGTACCCGAAGTTTGTTGATTTTTGGTGTTACTATTTACGCAGAATGAGCTCAAAGTATCTTGAAGCCTTGCTGTGTTTTGTATTTTCTTGGGTTTGAGTAAGTGAATAACCGGATCCCAAGCTGGTGGTACGTTCCAACCATCTTCTCTATTAAAATTAGGGTGTTTTTTAATTTCAATAGCCTCACGGAGCATCCTTGGTAGGAATCGGTGTTCTTTCGCGAGTACCTGTGGTTTATCGAAACGCAGGTAATGGTTGGTCCCTTGTTGCACGTGTTCACACACAGCAGACTTCATCGAGCGTTGGTGTTTTATGTCAGCAATGTGTTCTTTGACGCGGGTGCCAATGCTTCTCTTGGTTTGACCAAATGCGATAGAATCCGTGAAAAATAGTTTTATTTCAATTTGTAACATTCGCGTTAACTTTCGACAATATCATTAAGTTACTTTTTTATTGGGAAAAGTAAAATTTCAGTCACAGCAGTTACCGTTGGGAAGCTCTTTCAACTACCTCTCGTCCTGTGTTATTTGTCATTGATATTTATATAAAAAAATCTGGGGCCGCAGCAGGCCCGCAGAGGTAGGATTTTGTGATTTTTTAATTTTTTTGAAAATCTGCCCCCCAAGGAATATCCCCCATTCACAAACTAAACCTTCATTTTTGCCCTGTTGATTTTTCGTCCAAGTTTGAAAGCAATCGGTGCATAATTGCGACCTCTATGGTGCCGGTAAAATTGAGGTACAGACATACATATACATTTATATAAACTTTTTAACTGGCGGTTGTTTTGGGGTCTAGGGATCATAACTACACCTCCTGTGAAGAAATTTTTGGAAAACTTGACAACTGGTAGAAAACCAATAGGTAGATTTTCTTCGAAATCTACCTAAAATGGGCAATGACTCGCTAATCACCCACCCTCTAATTTTTGTTAAAATGGTTCACCGAGATTTCAATTCTCTCCCCTTTTCAATCGTTGCCTCTTTTGAACGGTACTGCTGTAATAAATTTCAAATTTCACCGGAATCCCTCTTGAGCGTAGCTTTGAACTGCTAAGGTAAGAGGGGCTCTTAGAAATTCTCTGTAAAATTGAGATAAGCAAACTGGATTTAACAGGTTTGTCAGAATATGTAATTACTAAAAGGCGACAATAAACAAACTAGTCCAACCATTGTTGTTGATTTTGTGAATTATTTTGGATTATCCAATATAATTAACTGAGTAGCAGTATTGTAGAGCCTTCGCCCTCTGCTCTTTATTCTCTGGACTGTTAAATTGTCCATTCTGACCGGCGTTTGGACAACGCGTACTCTGTTTTTACACCCATACCGTACGAGCAACGTCCCGACATCTTCGATTCCTAACTAGTATTATAAATGTGAATGTGAGATGTTTGATTGTTTGTTACGCTTTCAATCCTTAAATACTTAACCAATGATTATGAAATTTTTGCACAAAAGTGGTCGGGGTTTTTTTTATGGTACAGGGGGAAACGAGCAGACGGGTCATCTGATGGTAAATGACTACCGCTGCCCATGGGCACCTGTAACTCGAGAGTCACAAGTGCGTTGCCGCCCTTTAAGGCGGGAGTTGGAGAAGAGAGGGAGGGGGGAAGAGTGGGAAGAGATGAGGGGGGAGAGGGGAAGGACGGGAATAAGGGAGAAGGAATGGTTAGAGCCTCCGGTAACCTCACTCACGCGGCGAAATGCAATGCAAGCATTGCTTCACTGCCGGTTTTCTGTGAGACCGTGGTATCGAGCGGAGTCGAGCCGGCCCATACGTGTCAAAGCATGGCTCTCCCACTCTCAGGAATACAGGAATTGGGTAATTTTCCTCTACAAAAAGGTACTGTTCCTGAGGAACTGAAAAAATGCGTGATCAAAAGCAGTAGTTTGTGACTCTGACTGTTGAGTCAGAGGTCGTTTGTTTGATTATCACCCAGAACAAATAATTGTATGTTGAGCATCATTTGTTCTGTGTCTGTGTGTAATTTATCTATAATATGTATGTATTTAAACGATAAATAAGATGTTTCTGTTTTGTTTGATCTACAGTCTGGTTACCATAGTACAGACTCTGCAAGGCTTTGTGTTTAGTGCCACAAGTTCTTTAAAAAGGCTATAAAAAGTATCAAAATAATTAATAGTGTATACAAAATAGAGAGTACATAGGCTTAAAGCACACCTCCCATTAAATTTAATGGTTAAATCGTACAAACTGTACTGATACAATTCTACCCAGGGTTACCCAGTGCAAACAACAGTCCTCGGTTCAAGCCTTTTTTTTTTAATTTGGATTGCCAACAAGTGATACACATTTCTTACATCTAGATAATAATTTACAGACATGCCTTGTGCTCACTTACTTACAGGCAACCACATTTAACACAGATAAAACTTTGACCACAGGAATTAAATAAACAGTTTTACATGTAAAACAATAAAATAAAATTAAAAATTAAATAGAAACATTAACTCAAAATATAAATTTAAACCTAGCCCACTATGGTATCATAATTATCGAAGCTTGAACTCAGGGATCTACTGGAAGGAAGAATAATAATTTTAAACAAGTAAATTGCTATTCAACAGAGTATCGGTGTTATATATCCGACATAAGTATGACCCTGTAATGTCAACACATGTAACCGCAAATAGTCCCCAGCCAGCGAATAATTCAGATACTCTTAATATCTTTCAAGGAAGCAAAGATACCAAATCTTAATTTCGCTTCCGATACCTAACATTTTATCCGAACACTTAAGTGAAGATCCGATATCAAAGGCATACCATCCACTGTATTCATTTGATTCTCAATAGAATGTGTTTCAACGTAGTCTAAATATAAAACGGAGTGCTCAAGCATTGCTTGGACTTCACTTAGTGGCCTTCTTCAGAGACAAAAGATGTCAAGCCACTGGATTCGACTACTTGTTTAGTATATGATCAAACTCACTGTCTTATTCATTTCAAAGATTTATGATGAGAAAGCCTTTCAATTCATTGTTTTATAGTCTGTATGATTCGCAATTTGTTTGAAAAAAAAAATTCTATAGTTGGAAACCGTTTATAATCATTATCATACAGTACATAATTATATGCGTAATCACTACATATTATAAAACAAAGTCCCTCGCCGCGTCTGTTTGTCTGTCTGTCTGTTCGCGGTAAACTAAAAAACTACTGAATTGATTTTCATGCGGTTTTCACTAATAAACACAAATGTTTTAGAATTAATTTACAATAATAATAACTTAATAAAAATAAAAATCTTGACTACTTGACAAACTAGGCAGATCCTGTACTAAGTTAATCAGACTGCTGATAAACATACTTATATATTTCTAAATATGTATTTAGTAGTAAGTAATTTTAACATATTATAGAAAATTTACACATAGACACGCAACAAATGATCATGCTCATCACACAATTATTTTACTTAATTACTACGGACGTACCGCGGATGGTTTTATGGCGCACAAGATCAAATTAGTTCTAAAACTTATCGGAAGAGTTGTAGAAAAAATATTTGGTTTTGGTAGAAGTATTGTTTTCCTTAAGGCAGTCCCATTAGTTATTATCGAAGAAGATATATAACTATTATAGATTCGGAGTTTTTATATTATAAGGCATTTTAACACACTTTAAACATATTTGATCATGTTTTATGACACAGTCACAGGACGCAAATACCAAGCATACAGGACTTGTAGCACAGGCATTTTAAATTAAACTAAAATTCTATTGTAATTTTACATAAAAGTTATTACACTCGACGATGGAACATAGTGGTACACAATTTATCTATTTACAACATTATATACGACACACGTATCACAATAATAAATTATTCCATTATTAGACGATAATTCATTTCTTTGTATTGTAGCGAGCGTATTGTATTGAAGTGATTCACAACGGAGTACTTATAAAAAAGACCATACAAGGACTGGAAAAGAGCTGATGATCTTCGAATGGCTGAAAAGGTTTTCTTGAATTATAGCTAAGAACCCGCTCGATCAAGTCACCTTTCAACAAAAATAAATCAAAATAAGTTCATCCGTCTAGCAGCTATGATTCCGTAGACAGACAAACACATTAAACTTATAACAGCAATTATTTTTGCTTCAGGGGTTAAAAAGGAAACTGTTTATCCATTCCAGTAATTTCTGTATATCTTTATACGTCGCACGAGGGCCACTTCTCTGCCCTATTGTTACCGACAGACTGCCACTAGTCCGTTGTCGGCTTCAAAAATAGACGACTTTATTGCTGTAATTATATTTTGTTGTGGAGAAAAAATTATTACAGCGAGACAGTCTAGTGTTGTAATTATTTTTAATTAAAGTATTTGTTTGGGCCTACTTTCGTGAAAAGTTATTAATTGGAAGCCTTTTTAAATTAAATTTTAATTTTCCACTGTATATTATAGTGCCAATTGATGCCCTGTTATAGTAGACTCTATATAAAACTCCACGTTCCGAAGTAGCCGATAGGTAACCAATCCAAAAGTGTCTGTTCAATAAACAATCAATTGATTTGTTTATAGAAAAAGGGTAAGAGTTGATAACATAGTAGTGTGGTAGAGACAAATATGAAGATTATTTGACGAATGAAGGTATTATCAGTTACTAGCAGCGCCCCGCGGTTTAACCCGCGTAAGTCCCGATCCCGTGGGAATGTCGGGATAAAAAGTATGTGTTAATCCAGGTCTCCAGCTATCTACATACCAAGTTTCATCGCAATCGGTTCAGTGGTTTTTGCGTGAAAGAGTAACAAACATCCATCCATCCATCCATAGTGGGATTATTAGTTGAATAATTTACATATAATTAAAGTACCAAAGTATCACAATATTATTCAGCAAATAGTTTATCATAAGACTTCCTAATGCATGCCTTCGTGTTCCTACAACAATACTCAAGGGAGCGGTGGAGTAATCTATTTGCAATTAAGCCCATACTACAAACAAAGTGGTTACCCTTTCAAGGGCCCGATTGTTAGAATAAAGGGCTTGTAGTTTTCCTTTTATCTTTATTAGTATCACAAGTGTTGTTTGTTTAATGTACAGCGTTTTATGTTCGGATCATTTTACGTTAAACTACGTAATTTATTGGTATCAATATTATTATTTTAAGTGCCTTGCACTACCTCGACCATTTCTGCTGCTCAGATTTATGGCTTCGAGAAACCTTCAGATTTTATTAACATAGGACAGTGTAAATAGTATCGAATGATCTTATGTTCGATATTATGTTCGATAATTTATTTATTTATTCTTTATTGTACACTAAAAATAGATTAGTGAGCTGCGTTCTAAAACTGGCATCGCTGATGTTGGAGTGGTGACCGCCAGGTTTAGCCTGGCGGTCACCACTCCAACACCCAGACTCGGGACAACCATTTGTTGATCACACGAATTTGGATTCAAACCCACAACACTCGGCGTGGCGTAGTGCCGAGGTGACCACTTAAACCATTGCGCCATCCTTGCAGTCAAGTTAAAACTTACAAATTAAGATTAAAATCCCAAACAATTCTGTTACGCTTCCACGCCATAGCTACTCAATCGATAATTATCATCAAATATAAAGGATATAGGTAGGTATCCTTCATCAACTTTTCAAAACAAAACCGCAAGCAACAGCCAATAAACAAGACCCAAATATAAATATACTACTAATGAAACTAGCGTGTTTAAATCTGCATCTTAAACGTGAAGATGTATACCGTACCACTATTCTGCTAAATTACATTTCACTTTAAAATGTACTTGAACACTGCTATTAAAGCGTACATAGACCACAATACGCCACCATTACATGGATACTGGGTAAATACGACAACTTTAGGGATGTAATACTGTCCGGTAACGAAACGACAACGATATTGCACTAATATGCTTACCACATAAACATAACATATTTACATAATATATTTTATGAAAAAAAAAATCATGTGCTAATATTTATGGACAATGTATTCATTCCAAACATTTTAGTTATTTTGGTTAAATTCTAAACTTCTTCTGTAAAATTACAATATCAACCAATAAGCCTAACATATACATATGTATACATACATGTATATGTATATGTTATATTCCAAGTGATTCAACATTGCACTGTTTATAAAGGAACGTGAATGATGACTAGTAAAATTGGGCTAAGTAATTAATACTTATATAAACTTCATTATTTATCACATTGTGTGGCCATTATGAATATTGCTACATGACTGTAGGGCAATGTGTTCATAAAGGTACATTAGGCACTATGCCAGGACCAAGAACACGGAAGGAACATGATCATTTACAAACAAGCGCTGCTACAAAGCCCAGTTCTTCTCTATTCAGTTAATAATTAAAGCATAATAAGAAAGATGGTAAATACTCTTTATATCACTGATCGAAAACGAATTCTAAAGTTCGGTAAAGTGAGTTTAAATTAGTAATTACTTAAATATATATATATATATATATATATGTATTTGAATGAACATAATGAAAGTATGTTAAAATAGTGTCAGGATAAATAGGTATAGAATACAGTGGATGTGGTTGGAAAGTCATAATCATACTTTATTTGTGAAAAGGTATAGAAGATCTTATCAGATTGATCAGCCATTTTTTTTTTTTTTTTACGTGTGGAAACCCCCACGGGTCATCATCTCACCGGGGCTAACGGTAAGATGGTATGTCGGACTCGAACCGACTAAAACCACACGGTGTTCCGTCACGGGGTCCTGATGCCGGGGACTCGGGTGTGCCCTAGAAAGGAAGTCCCTGTAAGCCCCGGCAGACTTGGCCGCCTGCTCGACAGCAGGCAACCCCACAATTTGGTGAGGGGGTCTTGCCCCCTCCGATTTAGAAGATTGATCAGCCATATTAATGGCGTACAAATACAACATATTTATTAAAATTTAGTTAATAACGCGAGAAAGTTTAAATAACAATATTAGAAATTATACTCAGTTATAATATAAACTATACTCTAACCATTTAAAACATGTATGTTTTTCTTACTATTAGATAAATTATTACATATTTTTTTATTAAATAACAGTAAAGAATATATATACCATTGTTTTTTTTTTAATACAGGAATCATGAAAAAAATATCTCTTAATTTAAAGAATATTGTATTGAATACTATACTTTTTCAATAAAAAAAGATAATAAATGTTTTTTAAATTCTTTTAGGCTGCCGGATAACCGTAAAACGTATGTTTTTTGGTAATATGTTATAAACTTTTGGTGCCATTGTGAATATGCTTTTGGGATCTAATGCAGTATTACTTGCAACTAAATATAAAATTTATCAGCTCTACGTTGGCTTGTTACTTGTGCAAAATTTATCTCTATTGCGTCTGACGAACATGGCTGTTTCATAAGTGTACACAGATAGCAGGGTAACCGTTCCTAGCCTTTTTAAAATTTGGCTAACTATATCAGTTCTTTGTAGATTACAAATGGCTCTTATACACCGTTTCTGTGCTACAACATCTCCTTTTCAGTTTCCTACTTTATCAGTATGTTTTGATAGATGTTGTTATTGCGATTAAAAAAACTGTGCAACCAAAAATGTGTGCGAAGTGATATCATGGTGTCATCCTACAAGTGTTTATGTTTTTTTTTATTAAACAGAAGTATGACTAAGCTTAAGAAAACAAATTCTTTTAATGATAAAAAAACATGAATAGTATCTATTGGTCCTGGTTGGTACCTACCATGTTGATTTTATAATAATAGGTTATGTTATCATTAAAACAATTAAATAAAACACTTATTTTCATTACTCTGCCCAATTAGTGTTAGACATTATTCATAGAGCCCTCTCAATTTATTTATTTCAATAGTTTTTAGTATAATGCCCACTTATATTATTCATTGTACAAACTGTCTGGACATTATGAATAATGCCTTATTAATCACTTGGTCCATATTATATAAACAAATATCCCCAATCCCCACGCACAGTATACACTTCTTAGAATCTCTCTCCTAATTATTCTTGTCTGTAATTTTGACGTCTTATTTAGCGCGACGTTGCCGCGTTGGCATATTTGTTCTGGGTGGGAACCAAAAACCTAGTGGACTCAGCAGTCAGGATCACGGACCACTAGACCAACAGCCAGTAATAATGATGATATTCATTCAAGTTTGAAACTCTAACCTACAACTTTAACGGTATCGTGTCGTTATCGTTCAATGTAAAGTCTTTGTAGTCTATTTGTGAATACCCTGCTCTGTTACTGCATTGTAGACCTGTCATTCACTAAAGTATTTACTTAGTGCAACAGGAATCGAGGCCAAAGTGGATGTCAATTAAATATAATTTATTTACTCGTAATTGTAAAAACGAAATATTCTCCATAGTGGTTTTATTTTTAAATAGTGATGAGAACAATGCCGATTAACTAATTTTAGTAGGCGTTAAAAACGAAAAAGAAAGGCGTGGTCAAATTTTAGAAGCGTCATGTGTATGTGTGTCAAAAATTGGCAAATATTTTTTCTAGTGTAGGTAATAATAACAATCATTTATTTACTATAAAATAGATTGTACAAGTTTGGTAGATATTGAAAATATTTCGGCTTACAGTGCTGTTCAGTATATTTGTACAATTATGTGTTGTAGGTGCACATTTCGAAACAACATTATCATGAATTTTCAAGTCAATTTTAATGATTTTTATTTTTTTTATTTCCATTGGAATAAATACCACTCATGTCATCGTTTTCTTTTACGCAATATTAGCTCTACCAGTAAATTTTCAACTTCAATTTGTTAGTAGCAAAATAAGATTTCTGTATTATAAATCACGATTTTTCCTAAAATTATTATTAGTGCTTTACGTTATTCACGAAGTCATACGATCTAAAATATGACCAAACCTTTCTGTAACAGCCTGTATAAATTAGTCTTCCCATCCTTCCCCCTTTCCCCTCTCCCCTCATCCTACTCTTCCCCCCTCCCCCTCTTCTGCTACTCCCACCTTAAAGGGTGGCAACGCACTTGTTACTCTCAAGTTACAGGTGCCCATGGGCGGCGGTAGTCATTTACCATCAGCTAACCCGTCTGCTCGTTTGCCCGTATACCATAAAAAAAGTCTACACCTTCATATGGTCGCTTTTCCAATGCAGTTATTGTTGCAGTAAGTGAACGTTTCTGACATAGTTTCATGAACATTCATTAAGTTTTAGATTATTGTGGGCATACAGCTTATTTAGTTGATAATAATATTGTACCGCCATCAATTAATTAATTTGTAAACGAAAAAAAAGATCCCGGCTTTTCTACTTCTTCTAGATCCTTTGATCCCGGATTTTATTTTAGGGTTATTTAGCCTATTATGAACTTCCAGATTAATGGGTAAAAGCAAAAATCAAGATAGGAAGTTCAAAGCCACGTCAAAACACTAATTTAGTAGTTGATGCTTGTAATGATTGCTCAACATATTAGCTGTTTTATTTTTTACTACCAGCGCCCCGCGGTTTCAACCGCGTAAGTCCCGATCCCGTGGGAATATCGGGATGAAAAGTAGCTTATAAACAGTATTTATCATGGCTGAGATATAGTAGTTAATCCAGGTCTCCAGCTATCTACATACCAAGTTTCATCGCAATCGGTTCAGTAGTTTTGGCGTGAAAAAGTAACAAACATCCATCCACCCATCCATCCACCCATCCATTCTCCCATCCATCCACCCATCCATCCATCCATTCAAACTTTCACATTTATAATAATTAGTGGGATTACAAAAAGATAAGACACAACCTATTTACAAAGCAAATATTTCATAACTAACCAGTTAAACTAAAAACGTATGAATATTTTCATTACTCTCCTGATAAGGCCATCAACACATTTACCCGTTCAACTAACGTGCAAAGTTCAAGGGCGCTATCTTATTTTTCCTACATTTTGTCCGACATGATCCTCAAATAAACATACTTTGCGATTTTTTTGTCATATTTATTGTTCCTTATTAGGCTTAAACGTGTAAACGACCTATAAACTTACTAGTGTAATGATAACAATAGAAAGGGACTGTTTGAATGTGCCTGTGGCTTCTAAAACAGCGGATTAAAAGTAGAATAGAAAAAGTAGAAGAGTAAATGTTTATTGCATTGTTGCACATTGTCATTGCAAATATGAGGGACTAGCTGCACCCCGCGGTTTCACCCGCATAAGTCCCGATACCGTGGGAATATCGGGATAAAAACTAGCCTATGTGTTAACCCAGGTCTTCAGCTATGTACATACCAAGTTTCATCGGAATTGGTTCAGTAGTTTTGGCGTGACAGAGTAACAAACATCCATACATACATACATTCATACATCCTCACAAATTTCACGTTTATAATAATAGTATGATATAGTTTCAATAACCGCAAAGTCCTTTAACGCACAAAATCGGGACATTGAAAATTTGTTTCTTTAATTGAATTTTTGTAATAATTATACTTGTATCTATTGTTAAAAAATGACTGCTTATACTACATTTTATAACTTATTTATAAAGTTATAATGCTTTTCAAGCGAGAAATATTTATGCCTGACCAATAAGAAGGTTGTTACATGTAAAAATGGACTTTGCGGTTTTTAAAGCCATACCCCTCATATGTTCACGTAGATTTATTTTTTACATCTCAAATTAAAACAATACTTCTAAAGAAATAGAAAAAAAGGAAGAAAGAAAGAAAAAATATTTACTGTGATACGACGAGACAATCTTAAATATAACAATAGAATGAGAAAATTAATACTTTCACGCAAAAACTACTGAACCGATAGCGGTGAAACTTAGTATGTATATAGCTGGAGACCTGGATTAACACATAGGCTACTTTTTATCTCGATATTCAAACGGCATCGGGACTTACGCGGGTGAAACCGCGGGACCCAGCGAGTACTACTATACTCGGTCAGTATTAATTTTTTTCGTTTCGTATTACACACGAGAATTGTGTCAAAGATTAGAGCAGCAAGAAATTTTATATGTTAGAGTTTTAGTTTGCACATTCGCAATCAGTTACAACTTTGACTTTGAACTTGACGGTAAAACAACCTTTAAGGGAATCCGACTTGTCTTGGAGGCTGAAAGTCATCAAACTAGCTCCTGAGAAAATTCGTAACGAGTCTTGAAAATAACTTCTAATAACAGATCAAGTAAAAACTACTTTGTTTTATGTCTATTTGAAAATTATACGAGTCAATATAATGTAATATGTTTCTTTAAATAATCGACATAACGACCTGTTTTATTCTGTCTTATTTTGTGGCCCAAAGCTTACGGTCATTTCGGTGGCAACACGCCACTGTAATCTTTATTTATTGTTTTGCGCCCTAAATTTGCTTTGTTTAGCTTTGTCGTTCGCTACAATACCAATTTGGTGCATTGCACGATTCGGATCCTAACAGCTATGTTAATGGTTATTGGGGCATCTTAGGATATTTGTTTATTAGGGTCAATGGGCCTAAGAAGGCCATAAGATTCTGTAACGTGTTAAAGTACAACTACTTCAACACAATTATTTTTTAATATACTTAGGTCTATTATTTGGAACTGTATCCTAAAAGTATTGAGGCATAGAATTATTGTATGTTATCTTATGGTCTAGTATCCGAGAACCAAATTACTTGTCAGTTAAAGAACTTTCTGTAATACACTTAGATACATCATAATACTGGTAGGCTGCTAAGTTCATAATCGTGCTATTGGGCGCAATCAAAAACTTACAGTTGGTCATGATAACGTGGGAGAGCCATGCTTCGGCACGTATAGACCGGCTCGACTCCGCTCGATACCACGGCCTCACAGAAAACCGGCAGTGAAGCAATGCTTGCATTGCTTTTCGCCGCGTGACTGAGGTTACCGGAGGCCCTAACCCTTCCCTCTCCCCCCTCTGATCCCCCTCTCCCCTCTTCCCACTCTTCCCCTTCCCACCTTAACGGGCGGCAACGCACTTGTGACTCTTGAGTTACAGGTGTCCATGGGCGGCGGTAGTCATTTACCATCAGGTGAGCGGTCTGCTCGTTTGCCCCAAATACCAAAAAAAAAATGTATTTAAATTACCTGCGAATACATCAAGACTACAAACTTTGTTTTTAGGCCTGTACAGTCTAAATTCATGTGTGCGGTGTTCGTAAATTAGGTACACCTTTTATGTCGTGTCTATATTTAGTTTAGTTAGTAGTTTTGTTTTTCCATAGTTTCTACTACGTAGTATAAACGCTTAGTTTTATAAAGTTTCATAAAAGGCGTTTTTATTGAAGGAGATTTACCTTCTGCCGCTATTTTTATGACGGTACAAAGCATACAAAATTGATGAACTGCAGAATAGAGCTGTATAAAATAGAACAAAGTGGATTTTGCCGCAGCGAGATAAAATCAACATTTACAACCACACTACTCACCTAGAATTGTGAAGGTACGATATACTTATATGATGAGTCAAGGTACAAATTATATGAAAAGTTGCTACTAAATAAAGGAAAACTTATATTCTACAATTCTAGTCCGATTAAGCTCCGAAAGGATATAATATTGAAGTTGAAGCTTGACAACGTACGAATGAAGTCTACTTGCAGGAGGAGTTTGTCTGCCGTCATCTTGGCCTGCATACAGTGCATTTACTTCAATTTGTGAGAGAATCTCTGCTCTGAGCGATAGGTATTTTTTACGTGACTGGCCAAAAAAGGAGTGTAATGTTTTCAGGGATCATGTAGGTATGTGCATTTCTTTATTCCACCGTAATTTCTAAATGCCTGAACTGATTTGGTTGGTATGGGGTATCGTTGGAATCCTTACATAATTCCGAGTGACACAGTTCCAAGTGACACAGGCTACAAAAAAAATCAATATGGCGGCGGTATGGCGCCATGTTCAAATCCCACTAATATTATAAATTTGAAAGTTTGGATGGATGGATGGATGGATGGATGGATGTTTGTTACTCTTTCACGCAAAAACCACTGAACCGATTGCGATGAAACTTGGTATGTAGATAGCTGGAGACTCCAGGTCTCCAGCTATCTCGATTCAGATATTTATCTTATGTATAGACTACAAAGCCATCACTTTCAAAAAGATCAGCTTCACTTTCAAAACGAATATTATCGTTTTATAAATCAATAAAATATTCTCTTGATACTTTATAGCTCTTTTGTTGACCTGGTCCAGTGGTTTTTGCATGAAGCTTTGACCCTATGTATACAGGCAAATTTTTGATTTTGTCTTCATACCTAGATCGCGTAGCTGATCCTAATTTTAAATTCATTGAGTATCAGATTACGTTTAATTTGATACTCGCTTTTATTTTATTTATTTTATTTAATACTTCCTGCATTTCAAATTACATGAGGCGGACTTAATGCCAAGTGGCATTATCTACCAGTCAACCTTTGGGTGGTGCAGAGAGGACGTGGCAGGTGCATATATATATATATATATATATATATATATATGGAGAAGTGACTAATTATTAAAGGCTCAATCTTATACCTCATATACCTTACACATTAATAAGTACAATAATAAGTACATATAAACAAACACATAATATACATAAATAAATAAATATCATGTGCCATAATACATAACTATACTACTACTACTATATAGACACATGGAAATAAATACGAAAATATAATAAATAATTCAAAATATACCTATTGACATGATATTATGAAGATATTTGTTTTCTATAAAACTCGCGAACTTTAGTTTTAAAAGTGTGACGGCTAGTGGACATCCTAATTTCAGGGGGAAGCGCATTCCAATACAAGATAGACTGGACAGCAAATGAAGAGTGAATAAGAGAAGAACTATGTGTAGGGCAAAGGAGTAAGAGATTATTTTGAAGAGCGAAGATCTCTGTCATGGTTTGAACATAGTAGTTGAAACTGTGAAGTGAGATAAGTGGGAGCAGTAGGGGTATTAAGAAGAGTGTAGAGAGTAGTTAAAGCCCGTAGGCTACGTCGCTGACGTATGGGTAGCCATGACAGTTGGGATCGATATGCAGACACATGGTCGTACTTGCGAAGATTGAAAATGAATCGAATGCAATTATTGAGAAGTCGGTCAAGTTTGTTGAGCAGATCTGCATTCAGGTCGAGATAGCACACATCACCATAATCAATGATCGGGAATATCAATGTCTGTACGAGCATCAACTTTGTGCTGGCTGGGAGAAAATTCTTGAGTCGATAAAGTGATCGCAAGGTCCCAGTAACTTTCTGACTGACGTACGCAATTTGTGGTTGCCAGGTGAGACTAGCGTCAATTTGTAAACCAAGGTCTTTGACTGAAAGATTTATTGGTAACACAGACCCGTTGTAGATCACAGCCGGCAGTACAGAGGCATCCATTCTACTTCTCATGCGGTTACTCCCTATCACTATGGCCTGGCATTTTGAGGGGTTAACAGACACACCAAAACGATCAGACCAGTTCTTAATGGCCTCCAAATCTCTGTTAACATTATGTATTGCTTCTGCCAAATTATCCAGTGTTGCCTGTGAATAAATTTGAAGGTCGTCTGCATACAAATGATACGCACACTGAAGATCAAGAGTAATGAGATTGATAAACATCGAAAATAATAGAGGAGATAGAATGCCACCTTGGGGAACGCCTGTATCAATATCACACCAAGTTGATGATGAATCTTCGATACGAACCGACTGCTGACGTCCCCGAAGATAAGATGAGAACCATTCCAGAGCTTCGAAGGAGATCATGTGATGAGTGAGGATAGAAAGTAGAATATCGTGGTTAACGTTGTTAAACGCGTTTGAGAAATCGATTAACACTAAAACAGTCAACTTTGTATCCTCAATGCCACTCCTGATATCATTGGTTATTTTGAGCATAGCAGTGACTGTGCTATGTCCAGGCCTGAATCCCGATTGGTATGGGCTGAGGATATTATTTTCACAGATGTACTTGGTGAGCTGTTT
Source organism: Euplagia quadripunctaria (assembly GCA_963859945.1). Classification (NCBI taxonomy): domain Eukaryota; kingdom Metazoa; phylum Arthropoda; class Insecta; order Lepidoptera; family Erebidae; genus Euplagia; species Euplagia quadripunctaria. The sequence goes on from OY982583.1 coordinate 5,269,039, forward strand.
GTGAGCACAAGCCTCAAGTACTTTGGATAGGAAAGGGAGGACTGATATGGGTCGGAAATGGTTGGGGAGAGATGGATTTGGGATCTTTGGAAGAGGGCGAACGTAGGCCTTCTGCCATACAGCTGGGAAATGTCCGGAGTCAAAGGAGAAATTAACAATGTGTAGGATTGCAGGCAGAAGGTAGTCTAGGATGGTAACTATCATGTATCGACTTATATCGTCACAACCAACAGCCTTTGATTTAATGGATAGAATGATATTTTTGATCTCGTCCGAGGCAACTGGAGAAAAGAAAAAGGCATCGATGATTCGCCGAGGTAGTCCAGTTAAAAAATCGAGTGTTTGACTTTTGGTTTGCGACGCCAATGATGAAGATGTGATGAAATGACGGTTCATGTCGTCTAAACCAATAGTCAAAGATGTAACTGTATTCTGAACCCTACCAACACCCAAAGTTTTGAGAAACTTCCAAATTTCGGCAGGGGAAGAAGAAGAAATGTTAATAAGAATGTGGCGGCGTTTAGCGTTACGTATCATTTGGTTGCATTTATTTCTTGCTGATTTGTAGATGATCCATTTTTCTTCACAGCGATCCCTTCTAAATTTGCGATAGGTTTTGTCCCTACGGCGCATCGCCATCCGTATCTCTTTTGTTAGCCAAGGGGCCGGCGGGTGTTTTATTTTAACTTTCCTGACTGTTGCATGAGTGTCATACAAGTTACGAACAATGTCATTAAAGACCTGGACCTTGCAATCAACTGTATCCGCTATCGCCAGAGGCTCCCAATCAATGACCGAAGCATCCCGGCGCAGGTTTTCTATATCCATGCGAGCGAAACAGCGTCTGAAAAGGACTTTTGGCTTAGGTTTCGGGGTTTTTAGGATATAGGAGAGGAAAATAAAGTCGTGATGAGAGAAGCCCGGAGCAGGATGTTGGCCATGAGAGGAAATGAGGGAAGGAGATGAAGACAGGATTAAATCTAACCAAGTATCATGTCCATTGATGTTGTGGTGCGTAGCTTGGAGAGGTAAAACATGGAGATTGGTAGATTCAATAATGCTCAGGAGTTTACGGGTACGATGACTGTTGGAATCAAGGAGATCAGTGTTAAGATCTCCCATAATTATGTGATGTACGTACTCAGACCCTAAAGATTCTAAAACCAATTCCAAATCGGTGAAGTAATCAACAGTAGGAGGGCAGTAAACCACGCCTAAGATCGTTTTCGATCCTTTAATACAAACCTCGAGAAAGAGGTATTCAGCAGAAGTGTTAGAAGTAGATGGAGAAGTAGTGATTACTTTGTAATTAAATTCACAGCGTAAGTAGATAGCGACTCCGCCACCCCTCCGATCAATGCGATCATTTCGGATAAGGATGAAGCCTGGAAGAGAGTAAGCGGTGGACACCAGCTGAGGTTTGAGCCAACTCTCTGAAACTAGGATGGCGTGAACGTTGGTGTTACTAAAAGCTTCTAAAAGCTCACTATGGTGACTAGGCACACTTTGTGCATTTATATGACACACATTTAACAGTCGGTCAGATTGTTGGATGAAGCTATTTCGAACGAAATCCCCTAAAGTATCAGCGACTGAGCAAAAACTGCCGTCGGCTGATGATATATCGTCATCAATAGCAGAGTGGAAAGAAATATCATCGTCAGATAATTCCATAGAAAATGAAATATAAATAATTTAATCAATTAAAAAAAAATATATATATACCTATATATAAATATACTATGTTAATAATATATAAGTAAATTATTGTATACAAGTATTAAGTTATTGAACTATACTGAATTTTGGGTGCTGTTCGTCTCTGAACCACCCGCCAGCTGTCACTGCCACTATAAAGTAAACCAAAACAAACAAAATATTATACAATGCAACAGATCAGATAATGTTGGCACTTAATAGAAAAACTATGAATAGAAAAAAATTTAAATGAAAGAAACAAAATATAAAATGAATGCATTACATACACATATTTATGCACTACTTTTTCATCTTTGACGTTCTGGAACGCATCTAGTGAGTGACATTTGAATTAATGTCAATTGACAGAAGTGTCAGAACAAAAAATATAATGTGATCGTAACATTATTATTATCAAAATTAATAAGTATATGGTGACAAGTCGCGGGTAATGCTATATTTTGATAAATTGAGAAGCATACAAAAATGTCATATGCAATGTTTACACATGTGACTGTGGACAACAAAAGACTTGAGGATATTTTAAATACTATGAATGAAAACATGAATATAATTACATATTTAGCCGTCTTACTAACATAATTTTTGACGAGAAGATGCTTTGGTGTTAACACCCGAAGTCTTACCAGTGGAAGGGACAGCTTTTGGATACTTGGCGATGAGATTATTTAGCTGATCAATGTATATCAACTTGTGTCGACTTTCATCCGGTGCTCTAACTGTGATGACGCCATCCTGTGTCCAACACGCTCTCATGCCAAAATGCAGTCTTGCCTTGGCAAAAGTTATCTGCCTAGCTTTGGTCAGAGACTCTTTGAATGTGATAGAAGAGCCCTTCAGCTTGGTTTTCGCCTTCCAAACAGCCGCTTTTATACTCAGACTTGAGAAACGTGCAAGTATAGGTCGCGGACGATCCTTACTGGAGGAGCCCAGCCTGTGACAGACTGTTATGGATTGTGAAGTAGCGTCTGCTATCGCTAACTTATTGTTAATAATGCCTAAAACCAATTTAGTGCAGTCTTCATTGTCAGCCTCTGGGACTCCTGAGATAATTAGGGCCTTGCGACGATGTCGTGTCTCCATGGTGTCCATTGTTGTCAAGCATTCTGTGATTTGTCTACGTAGCAAGCCAAGCATTGAGAATATGAGCTCCCTGAAAGTACGGAACTCCTCAGCCACTTTCGCGACTGTATCCTTGCTGGGAACATTGCCCTGGATTTGTGCCTCCAGTTCACTCATTCTTTTGGCAAAGCTTTCTTCGAGATTTCTTTGTGCCACTTCAATTTCAGCTAGTTGAGACATTTTATAATTGTGTTGTCCCAAAAGTACCAGAATAAATTGTACTGAATAGTGTGTACACAGTAGACAGTGAGGAGCTGGCAGGTGGTCTACTAACTATTGAGTTTCACGGTGCATCAAATGTGTCACAAACATTAACTTTACTAAAATGATGTTTATAACACTCAATAAAGTATGAACTTTTGTAAGTATTTAATTAATTCTATTATTTATCACTTTTTATCTCCTGAGATACGATATACGACGATAGTTTAACTTTTTTTCACCTACCGCCGACTTTTTCTTCTTTTACCTTTTTCTGTGTGACTTTCTGGTAATGTGTATGCAAATTTTTATTATTGTCGATTGAAAAGTTAAAGCATGAAAGCGTGGCAATCAGACTCACATTATTTAAGTTAGAATAGTATCGATTTGAATATAGTAAGTAAGTATTATAGATGGTGTATAGCTTCGAGTTATATGTACGTTTACATAAATAAAATAGCAGACAAAACACGAAAATGTAACAGGTTGAAAAGCAATTTGATATAGCGGTTGGGAAATACGGCGAGAACACCGTGACAATAAATTGTGGATCATTCTTCCGTGTACATCAGTGGTTAGCAGCGCAAGAAACGTGAAAAGTTTAGGGTACGGAAATACGCAGATGTGTAATAGGCGATCACATTATGTGTGTACTTCATCAGTAATTCATTTTTATCTTATTTCTACACGTGGATAACCTAGTTGTTAATGATGAGATTGATTTTCTTATGTTTTTACTCAGTATTGACGGTTGGAAGCCTAAAGCTAGACGCGCTCTACAAGTTTTTCCCCGTACGACAAAAACCGTTGTGGCATAATGTCGGTCCGCAGCATTGTAATATAGGGTTTCAATGGTATTAGGCAGACTTACCTGAAAAGACTTACCGACAGGTAAGTCTATAACATGCTACAGCTCTTTTGCTGCGAGGTGAACTACTCCTAGTGCACGATGTCCTATTTATTCTAAGTAACAGTTTTAAAAGTACATGGAAGAAATTTTGTTTCATTTTAACAACATAACAATCATTGTGTATCAATGGTGTACTGTGTAGATTTTGGTAAACTAGATATAGTATTTGTGTAACTTTATACTGCAACTTCTTAAAGTATTCTCATACAACATAGGTGGTCATTCTTACTTATTCCTTACTTTATCTATTCTAATATTATAAATGCGAAATGAACTCTGTTTGCTTATTTTTAACCTTTTCACGACTAAACGGATTATTATTAAATTTGGCAAGGAGATAGATTATATCCTGGGGAAGGACATAGGCTACTTTTTATCCCGGAAAAATGTACGGTTCCCTTAGGTTAATTTTGAATTTCCACGCGAATGAAGTCGCTGGCAACAGCTAGTATTATAAATGCGAAAACGTTACGCTAAAGTGTAACAAATAAATTCCCTTAAAACGCCTTAAGTACTCAACCGATCATCATGAAGTTTCGTATTTACGTTGTCAGGAATACACAAAAGGACATAGGGACCTTTCATCCAGGTAATTTTTTATTAATAATATAATTAATTCATTAATTTTTATCTACAGATGCACTACAAAACACTTAATTTACAATTGAACACGGTTTATTTTCAACAACACGTACTAAATTACAATAACAGATCCAAATCGTCACAAACGTTACGTTGGTATATACGATTTCCCACACTTCGCAATTGGTGAATTAGCTTAATGGGCTATGTACACAGTCCCTCCCTTACGATATAAAAACTGCAAGGAGATCGCCGGGGCGGTCAAGGAAAATCATCAAAAGCTATTTATAAATTGTGTACACTGTATATTCGGTATAGGTATTGCAACACATAAGAAATGCCATTGGAATTAGGTGTTTATCAAATTGCTGTAGGATAGCTTTAACACTCTTACTTCACTTCTTTTTAACATTATTTTCTTAGCTTCACTTGTAATTAACTTACTAGCTAACTATGTAAACGAATTTGACCTACTTCTAATTGTCGTATAGAAATGAAATTTTGTAGGTATATGTAGTTTGGATGACAATACTATAATTTGGTATTTTGGAGCTGACCTGATGATGGAGTCAGGAGGTGGACAGAAGAACTCTTAAGTGGCTACTTGTAAACCCCTTTGAGTTTGGGCTCATATGATTCGTTTTGATGAGTCCAATAGATTGATTTTGGTAGCAATGGTCTGATGATGAAGTCAGGAACTACTAACCCATTGTAAATAATGCTTGCTATAACTGTAACATATAAATACAGGGTTCCAACATTAACGGCTGTCGTTCTCTTGAAATAATCACCTAGCTCAGTCAGACAATTACATACCGTTCCTAAACACTGTCAAAAAAAACTGACACGTGAAGCTAAATTATCTTTTATTACCCGTACATTCGCAAACAATACTACAGAACCTTGATTAGGGTACATTATTCAAAGCTGAAAAAAATCATTCAAATGGCGCCACAATACACGAAATAAATGAACGAAGAGATTTGGATTATCAGACAAAACATACAATTTGCCGTTTGCTGTTAGGTTCGGGATCGCATAAGCTGATGATAAATGCTGCTATTTGTGTACTTAATGGGAGCTTTGTGTTTTCTTTGGAAGGTAATCTTTGAGGTACGAAATGAGTTTGATTGGGTTCTTACCAATTTAAGTGGATTACTGGATCTTATAAACAATTTGTTTATTTATCTATATCGACTTTAACGCATTTACAATATAAAGTACCTAAAGGCGGTGAGTAAGTTTGTAATCCTCAAGATTATTCAAATGAGTTTGATTATTTACAAAGAAACTGAAACGATTTCAATTTTGTATTAGATTTGTCAGGAACTCGATTTTGATTTAACCTAGCTATTATTTTATACCTATCATTAATATTATTTCTCTTTATTGTACACCAGGTAAATAATACAATAGATAACTTAAAACTAAGTGATTTGTACAATAAGCCACCTTATCGCATAAGGCAATCTCTTACAGGCAACCATAGGATGGAGAGAAAATGTTATTAAGAGGAGTTATAGGGCAATTTCTGGTGTATTGAAATAGAAAGAGATTGGATGATAATATTGTGATAGATACAAGTGATACATATAATATTGAAGTATTAAACATATGGTAAACGCATACCGTGTATATGATAATAAATTAGAAGGGTGGACAGGGTTTGCTCAGACAGAAATAGTGAGGATTGGGAAAAGACAATGATAAGTTAGCATGCTACCAGATAGTGTGCCTTTACTATTTTTTTTAATATGTGTATTGATTGAACACGTTTCATACTAACCGGCAAGGCGTTTCACAATTGCACAGCTTAAACAGTAAAGGATTTGTCCAAAAAGTTTGTCGAAGTTCTTTTAAATAAGACGGAGAAGAGGAGTTAAAGAGAATACTAAACAAAAGAGAAAGTATGTGGGCAATGGGCATTTCGGCGAAGGCGTATGGGTAACCACTTGAGCTTTGTGCGAAATTCAGAAACATAATAATGTTTTAGAAGTCCAAATATGAATCTTATACAAAAGTTCTGGAGTCTTTTAAGTTTATAAAGTTGGTCGTCCGTGAGATCAGGGAAACTGGCATCGGCATAATCAGGAATGGGGAAGAGAAGAGAAGAAGCAAGCGCAGTTTCCGTGGCTGTAGGATGAAATTTTTGAAGCCTGTGCAAGGTCCCAGCAATGGCAAATTCCTAAGTTTCCTAAATTCCTAGGTTTTTGACTTTGCCACTGTATTCGATGTTTTTGCCATCACAGGAAACTTGTGACTTGATATTGATGGCATGCGTCAGATTATTTCGACTTGCCCGTGAATATATTTAAAGATCATCTGCGTACAGGTGATGGGAAGAAGTTAGGTCGTTAGTGATAGAGTTTATAAAAACTGCGAAGAGTAAAGGAAATTGCACGACGCCCTGCTGTACGCCAGCAGATGTTGAACACCAAGAAGAAACGGTGTCTTCAATTCGGATACGCTGCTGACGACCATACAGGTAACTATGGAACCAGTCAATCACTGTTGGAGCAATGTTTAAAGAAGTCAGTATGCCTAGAAAAACATCGTAGTCCACATTATTAAAAGCATTACTAAAGTCAAGTAAGGCTAAAACCGTTAGTTCACCGTTTTCAATATTCAATCTAATATCATCCGTAATATGCACTAAGGTGGCCGTAGTACTATGACCAGGACGAAAACCAGATTAAAGAGGGTTTAAGAGAAGATTTGTAGAAAGGAAAATATTAAGCTGGTTATGTATTAGGAATAGAAAGTTAAGGATAGAAATAGGCCGATAGTCAGTCAGCAGCTGAAAAGACGCCATTTGTAATAGAGAAGTTGAAAATGTGACATATGATAGGAAGGATTTTGTCCAAAATGGGTAGGATCATATTACGACTTTTATCACCATAATTTGTTACATAATAAGCATAAAAAACGTATGTGTACACACTTTGACGACGTAAGCGATGCTATGTTGAAAGTGGTTCACAGGTTTAAGTTAACATCTTACTTCTTAATAGGAAGATCAAATAAGTATCAAAATAAATAAGTAAACAAATACTTCTATTTACAAACAACTCATAAAACCATCATTATCACTACATAGTATAAAACAAAGTCGCTTCCTGCTGTCCGTCTGTCCCTGTGTATGCTTAGATTTTTAAAACTACGCAACGGAATTTGATGCGGTTTTTTTTAGTAGATAGAGTGATTCAAGAGGAAGGTTTATATGTATAATACATGCATAATATAGTAGAGAAACACTGAAAACTTTAGAGGTTTCTAATGTGATGTCACAAATAAACACATTTTTTTTGCGTTTACATTGAAAACGCTGGCTGAACCCTACGAGATAGATCAAAATAATGTACCCCAGTATTCTACAACCTAAAAAGGTCTACAAAAAAGTCAGCGATGGTATACGTCTATCTCTTAGGGATAACCCACAATAACCATTTTTTATCCTTTACTTTTTACGAGAAATAATGGCTTATTTACGAAGCGATTTTAAGCAATACAGCATTAATCCTTATCCAATTAAGTACCTTAAATACATTGTGCATTTAATATAGATCAAAATGGCAAACACACATACAGCATGTAATTTCAATGAATATTTTCGAAGATATTACAGATTTAAAATGCAGGGACATAGCGGTAGCAGCGGTACCGGTCAGAGGGCCGGACAATGTCCGGTAAAGATATCTTTTGCAATGACCATTAATAAATTGCAGGATCAAACTTTCAATGTTGCAGGCTTAGATTTGAGCGTGTTTTTCACATTATATGTCACTCTTTCAAGAGTAACCTCTGAAGAAAACATGTTTGTATTGTCTAATGACAAAAAAGCTGTGAACGTTGTATATAAAGACATTCTGTAGTATATTTAGTATCATCATTGCACCCGTGCGAAGCCGGGGCGTGTCGTTAGTTATTTATAAATTCTTAGAGTATAAATAAGAGCACAATCTGCTATCTTTTATTTAAACATCCAAACAGACTGTCAAGCTTCAGTATTAGTAAAATCCATAAAAAATTATATAAAATTAAACATTTTCAACACATAAATAAGTAATTTTTTTTAAAGATCCTATTATAGATTTTGGTATAGTTACAAACAAGAATTAATTTAATCTTATACAAACATTTTAATTAAATAGAAGTTCTTTCCACTTCGCCACTGAATTCTCATTTCTAGGGAATTCCGGACAAAACTGGGTGTTATCCAAGTCGAGCTGAATGTAAGCAATTTGCAAAACAATTTCGGTTCAACCTCCAACCTTCCTGCTAAGTAAAATGAGGCAGATTTACAATTTACGTTTGATATGCGGCTTTGAAATGAGCGATTTTTAGGAAACCACTAAACGGAGAAATAAGACCAAAGTGTGATACTAACTAATTATTTTAATTTAATTTAACTAAAATATATTTAGTTATGAACGGCAAGTAGATATCCCCACAAATGGGTTCTAAATATATAGTTATGATACGATGATGAGAACTGAATACAACCAATTTGACTAGAATAAGTACATGTGTAATGAGCATGCTTCTTCTACTTCTTCCATGGTGGTCAGGGGGAGGGTTAATTGTTACAAAATAACGTATATTGGAAATAATAATAGTTAAAAAGAGGAGGTCTTTATAATAAGTTTTTATGCAAACAAATATTTTGTCCACGTAATTGCAATGATTGCTATGATTGAAAGAGTATAATTTTACTAATTTTTAAACTTTCGCGTTCCATGATATAATTTTGTATTTACACGGGAATTAACGCGATCACGAAAAGGTATTACATACGTCTGATCTTAGTTAATTCCCGTGTAAATACATGACTTTAATTTTCTTTTAGAGGAAAATGTATAAAAAGACTTATGCTTAGTAAAGCATACGTCGGAACGTTGAAATTTATAAGTCGACGGCCAGTAGGCCGTCTACTTATAAATTTCAAGTAAACCAAGGAAATCACAAATTCCTGATAAACAAAACTTTTAATGAATATTGTATTCAAAGATGCTATAGCAGGCCAGGTCCACTGAGCACTTTAGGTAAAATGCTACAAGTACGTGGCGGGCTCAAAAATTCGTGATGTATTTGTAAGAGGCACATAAACTAATAAATTTAATATTTAGATTTATTAGTTGTTTAAAAAAGGCAACCGCAGTGTCGCGGCGTTATCAGAACAGATAAAAGTTACGCAATAGAAAGGGAGGCAACTTGTAGATGAATAAAACTGTAGGTAATTAGCGCTGTGCCACCTGAATTGCAACTTTATTGTGTCGGAACAAGATTGGCTATTTTTAAAATGATTGTGCGGAGTTAGACTTCTGTACCTGTACTACTATGTATTTTATGGTTACAGTTGCTTTTAGAGCTCCACACAATGTTTAACATTCCCTAGTAGCGTTGACAGAAATTGGTCTCTACAAAATGAGAGTGATAATTCCATGGAACCGTGACTTGAGTGACAACGCAGCAGATTTAATATTTCGAAATCCCGGTTCACATTTACTAAATTAGCTTTGGTGTAAATGAGTACAGGCCAAACGTAAATAAGGCCATGTTTGGCCTACGTTTTTAAGGAAAGTCCAACTGTTAAAACACCCGTGAGCTATTTATTAGGAATGTCTAGGAACGTTGAATTGCTACTAAGAATTTTTGTAATTAAAACTTAGCCATTATCAAGTTTCTGGAATTCGCCTAAAATTTATATCTGCAACCATACATACTTTGACAAAAGGATAATCTCATCCTTTCATCGTACCTTACTTAATGCTTACAACTTTCTTTTGGTATGACTAAGATAAATGAAAAATGTTTAAGAATCAAAGGCCTTTTAATTCTAAAAAGAGAAACAAAAATGTTTGCCTTCATAAATACGCGTTTACATTGACGACTAAAAATTTAAGCTGGAGTAAGATATTGCATAATCAGTAGGAGATATTTTGATAACCTTTTCAAAATAACGGTTCAAAAAAAATAAATGTGATTTCTGATAGCCTTATCCTTGCTTTTATTTTTCCAGAGCCAGGTGTCTTGTCAGAGGTCGTCGTCAACAAGAGTCAGAAACGTCACAGATGTCACAATGTGAATACGAGCTTTGAAGTTCTTAGAATATATTTGTGGATATTTCTTTTAGTAGAATATTCTAAAGCGGCGGTAGCGTAATGGCTAAGGCGTCGGACTTGCGATCAAGTGGTTGCAGGTTCGAACCCCACCCAGTGCACTACCGTCGTGAACCCACCCCTAACACAAGCGTTAAGCTTAGCTGGAGGGGTTAACTAGTACTAGTAATGTGTGACCCACGTTACTAGTAATCTTATCAAATCTAAGGCTAAGCTGAAATCTTTACACCATTTTGGCTTAAGTCCTATTGCGTAGCAATGACTGATATTACTATAAAGGCAACAGCAAAATTATTAATCTCGATGGGGACGGCGGAATCTTGCGTTCCCCAGCCGAGGATTAAATTAATATTTTATTGATTATACCACGTAGTTTAAAATAAGATGGAAGAAATTTCAGATTGTTATAAAAACTAAACACACAAAAAAATCTAGAAGTGATGATTTTACTTCGATATATAAAGAAATACGCTTTTGTATGTTGGTGTTAGGCATCATATTTAGTGTAACTTCTGACAACAACGGCAAGTTGATTCAACCCTTGATCCCCACGGTGAGAATATCACTTACGAAAGTTTCAATTTTAAATTATCACGTGAAACAAACATTATTCACGTACCTACTCCTGCACTAATTTTAAATTTTGCACCATTCATGTTTCACCAATAACCATTTCAAGTGGATCCATGAAATATTCAAATATCGAAGAAAAGAATATATTCGAACTTAGTACTTCGACTGACAACCGCATAAGGAAGTATCGAGGAAATTTTATTATCACGCTCTTCTCCGTGGAAGTTTTGTCAAGTACATCAATATTTTATAGGGCTGTACTGTAAGTATATTCGGGTAAAAGAAAAAAAAATCTTAAAGGTGTTGGACTATTTTAAGTTAGTTAAAAGTTCTGCTTTCCGTTAAATATTCTATATAAATTTATACCATAGATAGTAAAATTGAGACCTATAAATATGGCGGTAGATGCGGTAGATTATCCTAATTATTTTTTCTTGTGACGTACTAAAATTTATAAACAAGTGACTGTAAGTTATAAAACCGTAGTTGGATCGTACAAATTCTATAATATAATCACTACATATATAAAACAAAGACCCACGCCGCGTCTGTCTGTCTGTTCGCGATAAACTGAAAAAATACTGAACGGATTTTCATGCGGTTTTCACTAAAAGACAGAATTTGACTGGCCTGTTGGTCTAGCGGTTAGTGACCCTGACCACTATGCTTATAGGTAGTGGGTTCGATTCCCACCTGAGTCTGGGTGTTCTTTGTGTCCGTTGTTTCTATGTTTGTAAAGTCCCCCAAGGAGTTGTCTATAAAAACAAAAAAAAAAGAATGATTTATGAGAAAGGTTTAGGTGTAATTTGTTAACGTTGTGTGTAAATTGGTTGAAATATGATAATGATTTTTGCAGATTCTCTACTACCCGTGCGTAACCGGGTCGGGTTGCTAGTATCAAAATATTTTGATACAGGATCGTTCATTTTTAAATTTGATTTAGATACTGTAGGGATCAAGACAAATATAATCCTTGGATATGGTAATCACTATCAACATGAATCAATATATATTATGTAGACATCGATCTGAAACATGCAAATTCCATACGGCGGATCAAGGCCGTTCCCTTGTCAAACGGCGCGCCAACTGTCTTTTTTTATTCGAATTCGACAGAGAAGAGCTCAAAAGGCATGTTAAAGTAAAGTTCTGTGCGAATGTGGAAAAATCTCATAGCCGTTTTTAATTAATCCAAGGATTGTTACTATACTATTTTTATTCTTCTACTATAAAGGCTGTATCTGATAACGGCACACTTACTTAAATTACTGAAAGGGCATGACCTTAGTATGTAGATACAAAAATAATTTAAAAAAAACTATCAGTTTACAAGTTATGTTGACGACCATAAGTTTCCAGACGAACAAAAAAGGAATAAGGTTCGTCAATAGTGTACTGCGAGGGTTTGAAGCTACAAAAACTTGCTCACAAGTACAAACATTACCGTTTATATTTATGGGCAAATTATAGCACGATATGAATTCATAATTATAATGGCAGGAATTAAACCGATCACGTATTAAATCTGTGATTTTCCTGACGTTTCGACCAGGCCTTATATACGTGATTGCATTAATTCCCATCAACATAAATATATTATCATGGATATACGATTCTGACACATAATCCTTTCAAAAACCCTTGTGATAGTACTGAATTGAAAGGGGATTTCCACATGCTCAATAAAAAGCCATTAATGCCTCCAATATAGGAATCATTTTGAAAATTCCACTACCTATTGATGGCAAGTATGATGCTTTTTAAACCCCGACGTAAAAAGACGGGTGTTATCAGTTTGACGTCGATGTCTGTGTGTGTGTGTCTGTCTGTGACATCGTAGCTCTCAAACAGACGGACCGATTTCGATGCGGTTTTATTAATTTAAAAGCCAATTTTACTTGCGGTGGTTCTTAGTTATGTTTAGTTAATATCGGTCCAGCAGTGTAAGAGTATCAGCTCTTTTCCAAAATGCATGCCAAAATTTTGTAATCGTTGAAGGGATTTTCGAGTCGGGGCTGTTTTAAATTTTTCGAAGATCATTTTAACAACATTTTAATAAATTATAAGATCGAAAATAAACAATAAATTTACATCTGATAGCTTTATCTTGAAGTTTAATATATTAAAAACCTTCAGAGCATATATGGTAGCGCAGAATAATGTATCAAATTTCATCCCGAACCTACAAGGGTGCGTCTGATTTATTAGCTGTTGGCACAATTAAATATTGGTAGGGTTAATTTGGGATGTTCGGGAGGGATCATATTCTATTAACTGGTTTGTTTAATTAGAAGCATTTCCGTTCCAAGAAATTGGTTATGCTACTCAAGGCTTCGTTTATCTTACCTTGGAAGGTGTTGTGGTTAATTGGATAATGACACATTTCCGTATCCGTGACGCTCCTTTAAATAAAAGACAGCCAGCAATGACATAGTATGTAATCAAATAATAAAAGCCCCCAAAATTATAAGAATAACATTATAGGTACCAACAACATCATTATGTACATATATAATAAAAGAGTCACTGACGCCTGACCATTATATAAACCAAACATTACGTTATAAACCTTTGTAAAAGCAAATTGTATATTCACCTAAAAGCTACACGAGTACCTTAAAAGAGAAACAAATTAGTACCTCTTTATAAAAAAAGCCAACAGCTCTTTGTTTTACACACATTAGCATATTTTGTTCATTCATCAAAGCGTACCGGATCGTTGGACATTTTTACATTAATGGCGATGAAAAACATTTTGTTATGATCAAGAAGTGTCCAACAAAATAATAATAAGAGAATCCTTAATTTTTTAAGCGATGTGTTAATGAGTGTCTAATGTTTTAAAATTAATTCAGTATATTTTTTTTATTAATCCCAATTTGGAGTTGTGTTAAAGAGAAAATTCCTGCAACCCACGAATACATATAGATATATTAATAAATTTACTAAAACTAATTTTACTGACTAACTGACTATATCGAAATTATAGTTAGTAACACTACAATACCCGTCGGTAAAATAATCTCTAATTTCATTATTTGAGACCAAAAGTTCTAATTTCTTATCAACAAGCACAAAAAAATAAAAAGAAAAGTTCGAGAATATACGTTTATATTAAGTTGACACATATATGTATTCTAAAGCTTTAGTTACAAATCTTATAGACACGTAGGCCTCAATACCAAAACATTTGTACAGAAAAACTTAAGCACCACTCACCAGCCCTTCGGTCTATTTATTTCGTAAATCGAAAAAAGTCTATTCCGTCTACAAATTCCTTTTACACAGTTGTGGCCAGATTTTATAGAACCTAATCGTTTCCAATAATAGTTTTCCTGTTTCAATACCATTCAGAGTGTTGGCTTAGTTAGTTGTGTAGTAGTGATTGGATATTTGGAGTGCCTAAGAGTTAGTAAGCTTTACAAAGGCATAAATGGAGTCCTTTTTTGCGTATTCAATCACTTTCTTAGCTTTAATTCTTAAACCATTAATATCCTATTTATTGCCCCATTTCATATTTATATATTTTACATTTTTTTTGGTTAAAATTTTTTGGTTTATTTCGATAAAGTCTTTTTGTGTTAGATAGTTCGTTAAGTTTATTTAGGTAGGTAATAGGTTCGACTTGCAGAATTACGTTATGATCTACAAACACATAATAGTAATTATATTATTATAATCTTAACGCACATGAAACTGTGTGGCGCTGTGCACGTATTGTAAGATCAGTTTAGTTTTTAAAGAAATAATGCCATAATATCTGTTCATACAAAACAATAAACAAAAACAAAACTGTTATCGTGGGAGAGCCATGCTTTGGCACGCACGGGTCGGCTCGACCGGAGCGATATCACGGCCTCCCAGAAAACCGATGTGAAGGAATGCTTTACGCCGACTGAGTGAGTTTACCGGAGGTACTAATGACCCCCCTTCCTCCCCCTTTCCCCTACTCCCACCGGCTAGCAACGCACTTGTGACTCTTAAGTTACAGCTGTCCTGTTTTCCCCCATCCCATTGAAAAAATACATCAAACCACGCCGATGGCAAAAAAGTGACGGAGCTCTAAATCAAAACAAAATACGGCAATTGCTTGAGGTGCAAGCTCCTGAGCTTCATAGAAATTGTAAAAATGTGTTGCGGTTGCTGAACAGTGTCAACACTCTCACTGATTTTTTTTACCATAGCAAGACTTGCGACACTGTGGCTTTCTGTCCTTTGGGATTTCTAAAAGTTATTGTTTTGAACGATTGTGACTCTGAGTCTGAACTTCCTTGTTTCCCTAACTTGCATGTTCACAAAGTCCCAAGAAAATCAAATTGCGGAGTAGTCCTTGGAATATTTGAATAAGTACATACTAAATGTTATGAAGCAACTTAGCAACATGAATCGCAAATTAAAGCCAAAACACTTCTATTCAGAAATAAATTGAACTGTTAAACTCAAATTACGAGTAATTTGGGTCTCTGAGATTAACTGGAGGAGTTATATTGATTCGCGTCATTGAAATGAATTAGTATTTAACTAGGTGATGGCAAATACGTCTGAGAATTTGACACTTACTTCAATAGTATTAATTAATTATAATTACGTATTGTCTACAAGGTGATAGTTGCGACCTACTAGTATAGTATTATGTTATCTGTGGTTGCGACACAAGATGGTGGCAACGACCTACTTATGTATCAGTGTTATAGGAAAATATTTTAGGCTTATTTGTCTGAGTGGTTCTATGTGTTATTTGTGGATATATAAAAATCGGTCTTTAAGACCCCATAGTACAATATATCCTTACTATGGATCTAAGTAACATTATGTATTTTTTAACTGGAGGAGTTATTTTGACTATTAGGATTGAACCAAGTGGTGACAAATATCCCACAATATTTTTAACGTAATATTATTAAT
This sequence comes from Euplagia quadripunctaria, assembly GCA_963859945.1. Classification (NCBI taxonomy): domain Eukaryota; kingdom Metazoa; phylum Arthropoda; class Insecta; order Lepidoptera; family Erebidae; genus Euplagia; species Euplagia quadripunctaria. The sequence continues at coordinate 5,285,170 of OY982583.1, forward strand.
TCTAAGAAGATTATGCACTATGATTGACACACATGCCATGATGACACATTGACATGACACATGATGCCATGCATTTATATGTGTATACCTATACACACATATAAATGCATGGCATCATGAGCCTAACCACTCAACAACTCGGTTATGCTCCTTTATTAATTTTTAAAATTAGGTTGTGTTTTTGCGAGTTTTCAGTGTAAAATAATATCTTATAACAACTAATCTTTCTTAAGTATAAACTTTGTCGACCTAAACTTGACTACTGAAATTTCAACATTCTAAGATGAAATGCAAAGATTTTTTTATGTTATAGAGGGCAAACGAGCAGACGGGTCACCTGATGGTGAATGACTACCGCTGCCCATGGGACTCTGCAACTCAAGAGTCACAAGTGCGTTGCCGGCCTTAGGAGGGGAAGGGGGGAAGGGGATAAGAGGGGGAGAGGAGGGGGAGAGGAGGGGAGAGGGGGAAGAGGGGGAGAGGGAAGGGTTAGGGCCTCCGGTAACCTCACTCACTCGGCGAAAAGCAATGTAAGCATTGTGAAGCAATCCGGTTCGGTTTTCTGTGAGGCCGTGGTATCACTCCGGTCGAGCCGGCCCATACGCACTTTGTGCATTGTTTTAGTGTCGTAGCTGCTGTGTATACTTCGGCAATGCCACATTTAAAATGAACTATTAGTTATACAGATATAAGATAAGGTAAAAAAAATACTTAACGTGAGATTTAAATGAACCCTAAAATAGCTAAAACCATGGATACATTGTTTTTCATTGTAACGCTTTGACAACAAAACCTAGTTTGTTCTGTATCTGCATATTTGATTAACGGATACATTTGATTTTTCTCTTTAGTCTCGCCCAATTTTAGTGTGTATGTGAATAATTCATCTCTGAATCGTTTGTATAAAAGATTTTTTTAAGGAATTACTGTAATTTAATTAGTAGTATGTAGTGTACATTATATCATTATACTACAGTTCTGATACCTGTAATTGTATCCATCTCGTAAGATGGGCCGTGCAGTTTCAATACCAATAAAGAAATACATTTTCTAAAAAAGTTTTCGCATAATTGTATTCATGTTTATTTAATCATTCATTCTGAGTGCATGAAACCTAGTTAAGTATAGTACTTATACATTTGGATTTTCACTAAAAACGTATTTTGATCTTTACAAAAAAATATATTCTACTAGCTGACCCGCGCAACTTCGTCCGCGGTTGTAAATTTTTCCAGTTTCCCTAATGCGGGAGTTGTCTTTTATAAAAATAAAATAAGGATAAATTAAACGGTTTACTCATTGTGATATCACTTTTAAGCAAAAAAAAAAAGTAAATTAAAAAAAAAAATGAATTTTCCGGCAGAAATGATAGTCTGAATACACTATTTCAGGATTCGGTACGGTGTCTCTTACACCCTGTATACTAATCGGCGCGAGAACACTCTTAGTGCGATGCAGGATTAGTAGTTACTCCGTAGTTCAGCTCATCTTCGCTAGATGATGTTGGAGTATGTTTTGCTGTATGTAGAAGTCGCCATACGCCATTGTCATCACGTTTATTTCTTTAAATTCCTGCCTCAGTGAATTACGACTGCCTAAGTTAATATACATACACCTTAATAATTCTAAGCGCTTTTATTTATTCAAAATCGCTTGTTTATTAAACTTTCAAAGTTAATCTAAATTTCCAATATCTATGGCAAATATAATTAAATCGTCTTACTAAAATTGAAGGAGAGTAAGTTATTGATTTATCTTTGACAATTTGAGTTAAGAGCGATTTAACCTAATGCCTTTTTTGTTAAAATTTATAAGAGACGTAACACGGAAAATATCTTCAACATATTCAGTCGGCAACATGTGGTTGACGTCCTGTATTGCATACTTACATACTTACTTACATACTGTGTAAAAGTCTGATCATGCCTTAAATTGCAAACGACAGCGTTTTGACTTCCTATGTCGTTCGTTAACCATTTTTTAAGTGTTAAACTCTTCAAAATGCGATGCCAGTTTGCTTGATAACCGGCATCTCATACGAAAATCGAACAAATAATATAAAATACAGAAACCGCATGAATGTTTTATAATGTTTACTGGGCAAGAGTTTAAGAAGATTGTTATTTCAAACCAATATACGTTTAATTGAGAGAGATAGAGAGAGATATAGAGAGAGAGAAAGAGAGAGAGAGAGAGCCTCATGTAAATTGTAAACTCCATTTGTGCGTCGGAGGTGACACACATCTCTTTATATTTTTTTTATTAACAAATAAATGCACTTATATCAAATAAATAACTGTGCCAGTATTTGCGTATTAGGTAAAATATGTAACATCCACAGAAAAATGATATTTGTAATTGCCATGCAATTACTACGGATAACAAAATGATTTTTAAAAATTAAAACGTTTTAAAGAAAAATAGGTATGTAAACAAACCAGGTAGTGTTACCTTAAACATTTCTATTTCAAAGCAATATGCACTAATAAAACGCTTTGTTGGAATTCAATAAGAGCCATTAATTATTTAGCACTCGGTTAACCAACATTGCGGTGCATGCACGTACATTAAACTATACGAAAATGCTAATTAAAAACCTGTTCTTATAACAGAAGTCACACAGTTTGAAACTTCAAATTGTTTATTGTGGGTACAAAAGATGTTTCAATTAGATCAGCTATGTACTGCCATTTCGCAAACAATGTTTTAAAGAAATATATTATCAAATTTACTACATATAATACAATGCTTACACACATTGAAGAATTTTATTATGAATAGAAATCACTACATATTACAAAACAGAGTCACACCGTCTGTCTGTTTGTTCGCGATAAACTAAAAAACTACTGAACGGATTTTCAAGCGGTTTTCACTAATAGACAGAGTGATTCACGAGGAAGGTTTAAGTATCTAATTTGTTAAGATTTTGTGTAAATTGATTGAAATATATTGATCATTGTTGAAGATGTCTCTGCTACCCGTGCAAAGCCGGGGCGTGTTGCTAGTATGTTTATAAAAGATCCACGGTTGTACTCATTTGGGTATTTCGGGGAACTGAGTCAGTGTCCTGACACCAATCCGACAGCGACAGGTCGTTTCACCCCTTGCTAAAGCATCCCTGTAGGACTCAAAAAGTGATTACAATCGTAGGTAGTACAGTAGTACAATCCTAACTAATGTTTCAAATGCGGAAGGGATAAGATCGTCATGAAACTTTGCCCACACTTTGTCAGTTGTACAGAAAATGATACTTTTCATACAGAAAAAAAGTACTGGTTCTGAGGAATAAAAAAACTAATTTTATGCGAGCGAAGCATAAATACGATTAAAAGTAAGCGAACTCAAATTAAGCCTTGAAAGTATGGATACTGAAAACAACCTAATCTTTAAATCTCAAGTTTCTGCTTTAAATACTATTGTCCCTAAATAAATTACTGTTAACTTTGATAGACCGTCATTCAAGACAAGCTTCTATGCATATACACGTTGTAATTAGTCAAAACAAAAACATGAAGAAAGCAGCCGCGTCGTTAGTACCAACAATTACTCTTCGCGCGGTAATTGCAACAATTAAACTGCTGGAACCATTTTTAACGATGAGTTGCAATCCCCTGTACATGCTTTAAAACATCTTAAAGTACTTTTATACTTTATTGTACAGCTTGGTAAATAAAGATTCGTACTCATTGGACAAGAAAAGTTGTTGAAAATATTAGAAATGTTGCCAGAGATTATCGAAAAAGTAAAAGCGAATACGTTTAATAAAGAGAACCTGATTTCAAACTGCAGTATTTAACCAGTGTAAAACATTAAAAATAATATAAAAATATTTTATGACTTTCGTGCTTCTAATAATAATAATAACTTGACACATCCCACACACGGCCGTCTGATCCCAAACTAGGCAGAGCCAGTACTACGGTAACCAGACTGCTGATAAACATACTTACATATTTTCTAAATACATACTTATTATCGATAAATTACACCCAGACACACATAACAAAAGATCGTGCTCATAACCAACATAAATAAGTTTCAGTGAACACGGGACTAAATGTTCGTAGTATTACTTTATTAAAAGTTATTAAACAATTTTGGTACCAATTTATTGTACATTCTTATCATTTATTTGATATATTAAAGCTCAAACTCAGTTTTGTTAGTTAAAACAAAGAATTTAATCTTGTAGCATGAATTTCATACTGTTCTCAAAACGAATACCTAACCAATGATATGAAATATCTAATTCCCCGCATATTAAAATGTAAGAATGCGACCTCGACTGATATCATGAACTGATTTTGACATGTAACCAAACGTCTAACGTCTTGCCGACATAGAGATTGACAAACTGTGTTAGTGAATATTGGACTTCCACCGTCAATTATTTTTGAACCGAACGAAAATACAGAGGAAGTTCTGAAGTCAACCCGTATATTTTTGTTTTTCTAGTACGTTTTCGATAATTCTTTTGTTTACTCATAAAGGAATAGGTACTTTGAAATTGTTCCTGGTTAAATTTGAAAAAAAAAAATCAACCTGAAGGGTAAAAAATAGGGAATTTATGATTTTTCACTTACTAAGTTTACATTTGTGAACCGAATTTGTTGATACTTGACACATATAATGAAGTCCTAATGAGTTGTGGTTGATCTGATGACGTAGACAGAAGCCAGTCAAAGTAATTCTCTTAGTGAGAACTTTAAACCTAACAAAAGATTGTTGTTCAAATATATAATCGGGATACATATAATAACGGATAACAAATATCGGGATAAAAAGTAGCCTACGTGTTAATCCAGGTCTCCAGCTATCTACATACCAAGTTTCATCGCAATCGGTTCAGTGGTTTTTACGTGAAGGAGTAACAAACATCCACCCATCCATCCATCTATCCATACATCTAAACTTTTACATTTATAATATTAGTGGGATTATAATATTAGTGGGATTAGTGGGATTAAATAAGTGACTAACACTAATATAAACATCTAAATAATATTGAGTCGGTGCCAAACATACGAAGAAGTTCATTTTTTAATTATATTTTTTTCTTTCATCGGTTTAATTTTTTGTTAAAAAGCTTTTATTTATTTTAACATAAAATTTTCTACCAAACTTAGCCTAGTGTGTGTTATTCTTAATAAACTTTTGTAGTAAAATGTAACATTCACCTCGTTTATTCGAGCACTAAGCTTAAATGTGCACCATTTCTTATATTAGTTATACCTACATTGTTATAAATAGGGAACCTATTAGTTTCCTTTCAACCATAAAGTTACCTTTAAGTATTTTTTTATGAAACTCTTATGAGTTGCATGGAGCGTTAAGTGGCCGATCAGTTGGATACATTTTTCTAGAGATTTTGTGCTTTACTTCATGTGATGTCAGTATATATCAGATAAATCATTACTACATACTACATAAAACTGTTGGTTTTTCTATATAATATTTCATTGTTTGGTCATTGCAAAAATATGTAATGGTATAATGGTTTTTCTAGCCGTAGATGTTTCCATAAAGTACAGGTACACGGGTTAAATAACTGTCTTAGATTTGATTCCCAGCCTGACCTTCCTTAACTCTATTTAAATATGAGAATATATACAAAAACATTTTAAAACAGAACCGGTTACATCAACAAGTATATCTCAAAAATAAATGAAGTCTATAATGTTACGATCGCGTACCCACTGTACGCGATTGGAAGTATAAGGCGATCTCTCTGCAGCGGCGCTTTATCAAGTTATCGCCTCTTCTTTCACGCACAGAAACCCGCGTGAGCGATGTCCCTCTTGAGTTGACGTAGCATTGTCTAGCCTCTTTGACGTAGCTCCGACGTGATCTTAACTATCAGAGCTTCGGCGTGGCCCTCACTGATGTAGAACGTACAGTATCACTAATACTCTTGCACTACACTTTATCAGTTTTACCCCTCTACTCTTATTCTTTCTCCTTTCTTGTACCTCATTCTCTTGCTTTCGCTGCCTTAGACTTTCACTGATTACCGGATGGGGATTGTGGCTCCTTGTATACCTATATCGAAGCTTCTGGACTCGTAATTTCAATAATTTTCTGGATCTGCCTACCGTTCTTCATTTCGGTTGTTTTTGTTTACCGTTCTCAACACTTCAGCAAATATTCAAATACAAGTCAGAAATTTGGAACATTCCAAAAATTACGTGAAAACGGCTTAATGAAGTTATACGTGTCCAGTACATGTGATTACCTGTCATGGTAAGAAAGTCTACACAATGACAGCTCAAGTTATACTGGTCAATAAAAAAACCATGGTCGAAATTCAACCACCACGAGATCTCTAGTATGTACTAAATGTTCTTTCTACCAACCGGGAAGAATGGCACCTTTGGTCAGCATCTATAAACTCTGTCATCACTAAATGCAAACGTCTCTGTGAACAGGCAGCTAGCTAGGATATGGTCGTCGTAAGTGTAATGTGTAGAAGTGCCTTGCTTTGGACCCTTCACTTTGCTAGTGTGCACGCGGCGATAACGCACCGAATGACATCACCTCACAAAAACATTATTTATGACTTATTGGATTGAAAGAACTTAATTCACATTACCGTTTTATTTAGTTCATAAGACATGCTACGCATACTAATATATTGTTGGTATAGCTCTTGTTATTATTTTATTTAGAAACAGGTGTAAAGTTGGGGAACGAGAAAAAAAACGACTTGAAGCAAAAATTGATGTTTTATAGAAAAATAAGATCGATATTGCATCAAAATAAAAAACGGAGTGAAATATTTACGAGTTGCTTAGTTGGTTCCTAAATTACAACCAACAAATCAACGTAATTTCAATACGAAATTATAAGGCCTGTAATAAAAATAATAATAACTTCACCCATCTCACACACGGCCGTTTGATCCCAAACTAGGCAGAGCCTGTACTATGATAACCAGACTGCTGATTAACATACTTTCATATTTCTAAATACATACATATTATAGATAAATTACACCCAGACACAGAAATGATCATGCTCATCACACAATTATTTATTTTACACTAAATATATTTCATAACCTCGAACAGACACGTTATTTGATTTAGAAATGCATTATTCACTTCTTTAACCTCTTAGTTAGGAGTCGTTAGAAATCGTTTAACCTCTTAAACACACATAGATTACAGCCACTGGTACTATTCAGTCTACAGGATAACTAGCAGTACCCTCTAGGTAATGGAAAGGCCCTATTTCTTTTCATAGTCCTTATTACAGAGTAGCTTTTACCATTAATTTTCTAATTATTTCGCTTGTTTTGGCTACTACTGCCATAGGGAAGCAAAATATTCGAATTCATTTTGCTCATTTAAATATTGTCTGACACGACTAAAGTTCAGATGAATGAGACATATTCTTATTTTAACTAGTTTGACAATTTATAATTTAACTAGATTCTCCTACGTTATGTGCATTTTTTCGTATTTTTACGTCACAGAAGAGGTAAAAATAAATGATAATCTGTCAGAGATCCTATGTCCTAAAATGGCCTTGCGAAGTATTCTCTCAGCCCCTAAAAGGCTAAACAGTTTGTTTACAGAGATTGAATCAACAATTCTAGTAAAGGAGACTTCAGTATAGAAACTGCAAGTAAACTTTCTGCGAATTACGATACCTTCATAACTAAAATATTCAAATTTTTTATTAAAGATATTAATTAATACAAAAATATTAAAAATCACATTTTAAAAATTTTCTTTCAAACTCAGAAAAAAGAACTGGAACAGCAGTTGCGTTATTTCAACAATCCTAAAATTATTATAGAATTGAAATCTTTTGAGAATAGATAGATCCATCCTTCATCCTTCAAAAACTTCGAAATAAATTCTCAGTTTTTTGCGGAAGAGTACAACATAAAACATTCGTGTTTTATACACGCATGTATTTAGAAATATATAAGTATGTTTTACAGCAGTCTGGTTACCATAGTATAGGCTCTGCCTAGCTCAGGATCAGACGGCCGTGCGTGAGATGTGTGGAGTTATTATTATTCTCTTTATTAACATTTATAAAACATATAAATTACATTTTTAAATACATTATTTTATAACAAAATATATTTAAAAATATAAAAAATAGTGTCCCACCGGTATCGAGTACAGGGACCAAGCTACCGGTGGTTAGGGTTCCAGAGACAGAAACCTCCTCCTTATTATTATTATTATTAATGGCGTTTGATGAAACTTTAGGGCAACGTAGCGTATAATTTGGAATCGTGCAGTTCAAAGCCCTATATGGGGCACTATGTTGGGCGGCGACCCGGAACCACAATGTTGCAATTTTGCGATGCCCACAATGGTTTATGGCTGTCAGGGTCATAAGATGTTACCGCACGGTCTCCTTTGAAGTGGCTAGTCAGAACTCCGGCACGGGGCCGCATAATATGCATAATCATTGGAGTTACGTTAATACTTCTTACCATCCCACTAATATTATAAATGTGAAAGTTTGGATGGATGGATGGATGGATGTTTGTTACTCTTTCACGCAAAAACCACTGAACCGATTGCCATGAAACTTGGTATGTAGATAGCTGGAGACCTGGATTAACGCATAGGCTACATTTTAGCCCGATATTACCACGTGATCAGGACTTACGCGGGTTTTCACCCGCTTACTACTTACGTAGCTTAGTACTAAAAACAGTTTGTAACTACATTTACATGGAAGCTATTGTAATGAAAATAATGAACCAGAAATAATTTAAATTGGATACAGTTCTAACAAATCATTCCATTTATTGAGAAACGTTAAATACAGTCAAACCATGCAAATGTAATTTATTAAATGTTTTTTATGATTTGATAATATAATCCAAACAATATTTTTTGATCAATATTTGATTTTTTTTGTTGGATGATTGTCGGCTGCGGTATTTCCAGACCGATACAACTTTCAAATCTTCAAGAAAAGAGGCGACGGTAGTCACTTACCATCAGGTGACCCGTCTGCTCGTTTGCCCCCTAAAATATAAAAAAAAAATTAAATTAGTTTGTTAAAATGAATAGTTGCTACTTCAAATTTCAAATAAACGAATACTTGGTTCAATTAAACATTCTTGAAACGCTAATGAATGTAAAATACTGACTCTATGCTATAGAATTAATTTATTGTTCTTTTATTCTTGCCATCAATTAAGGCTTATTACAATTTTAGGGTGAAGCAATTACAGAAATGAAAATGAAAGGAAAGTAGAAAGAATTGTCTTAAAAAGATTTTGTGTTATTTAATCATTTAAACGGCTGAAATGACTTAAGAAACTCAAGTTTATTGAGTGTGAAAATATGCTCAGTTCAGCTCAGCCCATTCAGCTCAGAACTTTTACAGAATTCGATAAAAGAAAGGATGTTATAAATGATCTCATTTTGAATGTATACCACACCGTGAGATTGTGAACATCGTTAGTTTTTAAACATATCGTTTTTATACAGCTAATAATCTAAATATTCGGAAAAAAAATCAATGTAAGTATGTTTGTCCTCTATGCATTTCTAAACCGTTGATCAGATTGTGATAATACTTAGCAGGGTCTTCTGAGAACGTCCGTGAGGGTTTTTGGCCCAAAAAAATTTAATAATTAAGGCATTGCAACGCATACCGGGTACAGCTAGTAAACTATAAAATCAGCAATAACATATCTTAAACCCTTTTTTTCATACTTATCCTTCAAGACATTCTTGATTTGATGATATATGTTAATTTACTCGACTACATATAAAGAGTAACAACGTATCTAGATCGCTGCTAGCAGTAGCAATTGAACAATAGTACATCATCATCGGCTTTTACGAGCATAGCAAACGATGTATGGAGTACTAGCGACCCGCCCCGGCTTCGCACGGGTGCATTGATGATACTAAATATACTACAGAATGTCTTTATATACAACGTTCCCAGCCAGCTTTTTTGTCATTAGACAATACAAACATGTTTTTTTCAGAGGTTACTCTTGAAAGAGCGACATATAATTGGCCATGTGAAAAACACTCACCGCTTTAATCTAAGCCTACAACATTGAAAGTTTGACCCTGCGATTTATTAATGGTAATTGCAAAAGATATTTTTACCGGAAATTGTCCGGCCCTCTGGCCGGTACCGCCGCAACCGCTGTCCCTGCATTTTAAATCTGTAATATCTTCGAAAATATTCATTGAAATTACATGCTGGAAAGGGCCATTTTGATCTATATTAAATGCAGAATGTATTTATGGATGTCATCACATTAGAAATTTTCTATTAAAAAAAAACCGCATCAAATTCCGTTGTGTAGTTTTAAAAATCTAAGCATACATAGGGACAGACGGACAGCAGGAAGCGACTTTGTTTTATACTATGTAGTGATGTGGAGTATTTATATCTGAGAGACATCGCTTTTGGTGGTTTTAAAGGCCGACACCGAGCTTAAAGTATCCCAAATGACAATGAAAATAATAAAAACCATCACTCACCTTAAGCTTAGATTTACATCAAGAACAGGTTGATATTCTGCAACGCTTATAAAAACGCAAAATTACAATAGCTATAACCAATTCAAGAATAGAATCATTAAAATCAGTTTTACAAAATGGTTAAGATACGCTTAATTTAATATGTATTCGGGATACGATCAAGAGTGCTTAGGGTATTGAGTTCGAATATATATTGTTCTTATTGTATTGTATAATTTAATTTGATTACTAGACTAATATTCACTATTATAAATGTTAAAATTAAATGGAAATGTTCACTTAAACTTATGTTAAAATATTACAAAAATGTTAATGTTATGTTATGAGTGCACTCGGTCGCGACATCACCGACAGCTATGCAAAATGTTAAATGCAACTGTTCGCGGCGACTTTTTGCAGTACTCTAATTGTTCTAATAATGTTTCGAAATTATGATGCGACGCTCCCGGGCCCATGTCACGTTTTAGATGTCAGCATTACTTCGATCATCTTGCAGGGGGTGAAAACAAACCAGTGAGAGGTGACAAGATGAGTACACATTTTACTTAAGAATAATTATTAACATTGAAAATGTTAAAAAGTATTGAAAATAAAATAAAAAAAACAGTTTTGCACAAGTAATGTTTTTTCTGTAAAATAGGAGATCTTATCTTTATCTACGTACAGAGATTAATTTTTCACTGTTTACATTTACGCCACAATTAATTATTACACATTTTTCAGTCTAATCTGCAGAATCTACTATCTAAATGCATTCTTAAGAGACAACTATCATAATGACAGTTGTGCTGTTGTTTATTCATTTATTTATAGGCGCAAATAGTCAAATAATATTGTCTTTTATAGATTAAGTAAGTAAAATTCATAAAAAAAGCACTCAAAACTGAATATAGGATTAAAACGTTCTTGCAAATACTAAAAACATCGCATAATTTTTTTCAATGCCTATGTAAAGTAAAACTTTTTTAAACGTATAAAAAATTTACAAGCAAAAATAATAAAAAAATGCTGATGAATATAACATAACAGTTCAAATAACGATTGATTCATCTCACTAGTAAAAGTCACAATATTCATAAAAGTTAAGTGAAATGTGTGATAATAAAATTAATCAACTGCTATCAGAAAATGCACGCTTGTGATAAAAATAATTTCCGATGCTTTCGAAAATTAACACTTTTATTTTGCCGCAAAATCTGGCACATCTATGTAATAGCCATATGTGCCAGATTTTATAGCAGAAATATTAAACAATAAAAACAAAGTTTTGGTGTTTGAAGTTAAAGTTATTGATGTTCAAATTTACTTAGTGATGTATTGTATAAGAGTGATAGAGTCCTGCTATGCGCAAGTTTCTCCGCACGCAATGGTGTCATATATATAGATAGATAGATACATAGATGTATATATAAATATACATATATATCATACCTACATCCCCGAAAGAGTAGGCAGAGGTTGATTTAAAAACCCACCTCTTGCCACATTGCACTTTTGTGTATTGAAAGGGAAAGTAGTGAAGAAGGCATGCCAAATTAAAAGAAAGGGATATTGCTTATGTGGATGAATTCGGGAGTGTAATCAATAACTCTAGCAGCTCAAACTGGCTTTTGCCGGGAACTTCTAGCCCTCTAACATCATAGATAGGGTTGCGTTTGCCCACAATTTCACCTGTGAATGATGATAGAGAGACACACTACACACGAGACTTGACAGACTAAAGGTCATAGCTCATTAGAGCCACTCAGTACGATTCTCACCGCCTCGCCTCGTGCCATTAGTATTCTTTATATGGACTTCTGTGGATATGCGCTCACTACATCAATTCCCTAGTGTCACCGGATCGCCACGAGCGCACGGCGAGTACGTTGACTGAGCATTCTAAAAGCACGAGTCCCGAGTAGACCATTAATATAAAATTATTGTGTCCAGTAGTTATATATTCACTCTCGTTCTTTTTTTAACATATCGTACACCCAATAAGCTCTCTTTTTTGTTGCGTCTTTCATTTTGCACTGGTCCACTCGTTGACCACGCGACGTTCACTGGTGACAGCGCGGCGTCCATCCGTGAACCAGTACGGTGTTGGTAGGGCGCCCGCCGGGTGGCCCTAATAAGCGATAACCTTAAGTACAAGAGTTGATCTTCTAACTATGTTTTACATCATGATGTCCGGATCCCTCATGGAGACTATAAAAGCTGAGTTTCTCATATTAAATCTTATTTACTTTTAAGGTCTGTATTGTAAAATTACCGCTTGACCACGCATATTATGCGGAGTCTGACTCATGTTATTTAATGCGTTTATTCTCTTTTTATATACAGAGTGAATCATTTTAAAGATTTGTTTTTTTATTAGATAATCGGTTTTCTTGGTCAACAACTCATTAAGCATGTTAGTTTATTCAGAATATATGAGCTCTCTGCAGTAAAACTTTCTGCTACACAGGCCTAGTTAAAATTTAAATTTGACTTCTTATGTTTTACATACTATTTTTATTTTATTTATTTATTTTTATGGTTCTGTTTCTCATAGGGAAAACAGGAATTATTCATCGAAGTAAAGCCAGGGATTAAATCTCAACATAATATGTGGTTGTCATTCGACTAAGATATTTTATTTATTTTACTTAGAAGAAACCACGTAACTACAGTATGGACCAGAGTGATACCACGGCCTCACAGAAAACCGGTAGGGAAGCAATATGCTTGTTACCGGAGGCCCTAACCCTTCCCTTGCTCCTCTCCCCCTCTTCCACCCTTCCCTTAGTCCCACCTTAAAAACCGGCAACGCACTTGTGACTTTTGAGTTGCAGCTGCTCATGGGCGACGGTACTCATTTACCATCCGGTGACCCGTCTGCTCGTTTACCCCATATACTGAAAAAAAGTTATGTATGTAACTCAACCGTAAAAACAACAACTTCTTTTGTAAAACCAGCATACGTACCACCTAAGTTATTCAGTACACTATTTTACAGGTTTTCGCACAAACAAATATAAAAATTTTATACACGTTGAACTTTGCAGACAACCACGCTTATGCATTAAAAAATATGACCTTTCTGTCAACGCTGCCAACTGTAAAGTTTGAAACTGTCGTGTTCCACGAATTTTTAATGATGAACCAACGAATAAAAGTGAAGATAAAAGTTACCCCGTTATTGGAAAGTGGTCCCTTTTACTCACAGCGATCGTAAATTTGTTGGATCATTTATAAAATTTATTTTTTTTTGTTTGTGATTACAAACTTATGTGTTTTTAGTACGGTAAATTTAAAATTATATTTAGTCTTTAAAAAATAACTGCCCGGGAAAACCTGGCAAAAATCTTCGAGAATATTTAAATCTGCGAAGTATTTGTTTTAAACACCGATCTCACAAAAAAAGTTATACTACTTCAATTCATAAATAACAAATGTTAAACATTATTTATTTAAACAAATTAAACGTTCAGAAATACTACAACAAACGCTTTGAATAATTCAGTGTTTTAAATAGCACAATGGTTATTTGCAAACGAAATTAGGTGTTCTTGTTTTCATGAATATTCAGATAAAATTTATTACGCTAGTTTGTTATTGGATTTTAGCTTATTGTAAGATGTAAAATTGTACATTTTCATATTCATAATCATATTTAACATATTTTTGTTAATTTTTAAACTCACGCCCATTGCCGTGCCCGGTGCCGAAACATGTGTCCTATCTGAGAAATAATGTTTCTATATATTTTAACTTATTTGACGTGTTTTAAGATGGCTAAAGATGAAAAAATAGAAATCAAATCACACTGAGTTTACACGAATTATAGGCAGTATTTAATAGTACTGTAAGAAACAGTCTCACAACCACTGATATAAAATATGAAAATCACTAACTAACAGTAACTGCCAAGTTGTTCGTACCACTTATCGCACTCAAGACAACGTTCTGAACTTATTTCTACCCTTTTATAATCTCACTATTCATTAATATTTATCAATCGACCAATACTTACCATTGCGCTACCGGTATGACCAGTCAAAATAATGTCTATTAACTTATTCTTATTATAGTGAACCGCCTTATCATCGTCTTATTATAGTTTGTCCCTATTTTTAATAAAATAAATAAGAGCTTTTGATGTGGCGACGACAGTACTTATATGGATACATAGATCGCAATCCATAGGTACAAACTGAAGCACTGTCTTATGTGCTTGTACTCGCAAAGGCTTTATCGAGAAGACATTCTCACGGGGTTGTGGTGTATGTTTCGTAAATGTGTGTTTATGGATATTTTATGAGGAGCGAAATTAATAAAATCGTTACGTTTAAAATCATGTATGTATATAAAAGTGTGTGTATATTGTATTGTTTTGTAAACTGAAGTCATGCGTAAAATAAAAGACAGAGAGAGAGGGAAAGAGAGAGAGAGTCAAAATCCAAGTCTTCCGTTCGAACCCACAACCACTTGATCGCAAGTTCGACGCCTTAGCCATTACGCTACCGCCGCTTATATATATATATATAGATATATATATATATATATATATATATATATATATATATATATATATAAATTTATGCTACAATATAATTACAAATAGTTATAGGCAAAACAATTCAATGCCCTTTATATATCTGCTTGTCGAACGGCTTTTCGTTCACTACCTATTGACAAGCTTTAGTGTCCAAGCGATTCGATTTAATGAAAATTTCGACGTTGAGGTAACTAGTATTAATAAAACCTGTCTGATCAATCAATTCACAGTATCAAATATACGCCCGATTACTGACTTGAATCGAGATCTCTATTGGGTGCTATAACAATCAGACGCTATTCGAAGCCGTGACGTTGAACAATGTTCATTACTGAACGCAATTGGTCGAAACGAATCGAACTGCGGTATCGATACTGTTACTTTGTTCCGATATCGAATACGATCGTGTGATTCTTTAAAGTTAAGAAAATGTTTTGTTAATAGAAATTGTTTTTAAATACACGAAAAAGTATTCTTTGCATTTAACATTTTATTTAAAGTAAAAGTAAAATAAATTCATTATGACGACCTCTGTGGCGGGCGGTACAGCGTTCGCCTGCCACACCGAGGGTAGCAGGTTCGATTCCCACTCAGTGCAAACCGTTTTATATACGAGACCGATACGGCCATTTAAGCTTCAGATTTGACTAAATATTTCGCAGGTAAATCAAAACCCATAGGGTACTTCCCATTAACCTAGGATCATAAAATTTGGTAAAAAGTATGGTCTCGTAGCACAAGCAGGTAAAGAAAAAAATACGAAAGTCGTTAATTTGTAGTTATATCTGTCTGTATGTCTGTCAAGTACCGTTTACTTAAGAACCCGTGGAGGCACCAAGTTGAAATTAACATCAAATACTTATGTCAGCGGTGCTTGAAGCTGTAAAAAAATCTAGCTAAGTAAACTCAGTCAAAAGATACTGTTCAATTCTTACAAATTTGAACAGGTAAATCAAAACCTATAGGGTACTTGCCATTGACTTAGAATCATGAAATTTAGTAAGAAGCAAGTTCTGGCAACACAAGTAGGTAAAGGAAAAAATCTGAAAGTCATTAATTTGTTGTTATATCACATAAAAAAATTGTGATTACAAACACAATTTTACAAACTTATATTTTGCAATTGGAAAGTTGGCTTTGTCGCACATCGATGTATGGGAGGGTATTTTTAGAACCGCAAAGTTAAGTTAATCTTTCTGAAAAGACGAGCAAAAATCTTGTAGAATTGATCTTCGAGATGGACGTTCTATCTACATACAAGTTTGTTTGCTCACGGAATCCTCGGTGCGCGAGTCAGACTCGCACTTGTCTGGTTTTTCTTTATACAGAATATTTTAAAATTAAGTAACGTGTTAAACCACGTTCTTACTTCACTCCGAATATACAACGTGTAAGTAACAACGTACTGAATCCTGAAATAGTGTATTCTGAACATCATTCTGAGTCGAAAATCATTGGAATTTTCTGCAGGAATATTCATCACTTTTTTTTTATATATTTTTGCTTAAAAGTGACATCACAATGAGTAAACAGAAGATTTTAGTGAAAAAAATGTAATAAATACCGCATACGGCCGAAAACTGCAATGTAATCAATCAAACAACATTTAAACACGCCAAACGTTTGTACCGTACCGTGCAAAAAGCCTACTACCTACACATGTTGCGTGTACATTGCGTAGCGCCAAATGAAACTAATGACTAAAAATCCTTAATCTCCCATTTTTATGATGAACTGACTCTTGTATTGTAATTAGTAGGTTATTGCAAGTTTTTCGTGTAACTCAAACTTACACATGGTATGTTACAAAGGTCATTATAAACTTTATTTTTATATACAACTAGCTTTTGACCGCCGGTTCACTCGCTTTAATAGATATAGATTTTGTCAATAAATTCTGGTATCTTCGGGAATGTGGGAGAGCTATGCTTCGGCACGTATGGGCCGGCTCAACTCCGCTCGATGCCACGACCTCACGGAAAACCGGTAGTGAAGCAATGTTTGCATTGCATTTCGCGGCGTGAGTGAGGTTACCGGAGGCCCTAACCCTTCCCTCTCCCCTATTCCCATCCTTCCCCTCTCCCCTTTTCCTACTCTTCCCGACCTTCCCCCTTTTCTCCTACTCCCACCTTAAAGGGCGGCAACGCACTTGTGACTCTCGAGTTACAAGTGCCCATGGGCGGCGGTAGTCATGTACCATCAGGTGACCTGTCTGCTCGTTTGCCCCCTATACCATAAAAAAAAAATAAAAAAAAAACTAAGAACTTCGTTCGTATTCGAACACATTACATCATCACAACAGTATTCAACTACTAACTCAAAGTTATGGTACATTATACAGCAAAATATATATTTTTATGTATTTAAACGGGAATTAAGGCGATCACGAAAAGGTATTACATACCTCTGAATTGCCTGACGTTGCCTGGTCAGCTTGTGACCACGGTCAGTGCAACCTGATCGAAACGTCAGGCAATTCAAAATGTAATACCTTTTCGTGATCGCATTAATTCCCGTTTAATTACATAATTATATCATGGAACGTGAAAGTTTAAAAGTTAATATGTATTTTAAAGAAAAATGTTCTAATTCAGTAGGTAGTAACTTTCAAGCAATAGTGTATTAGACAGTAATAAAATTATTATGAATTTATTCGTAGTACTTAGCTATTTATAAGCTAAATAACAAAGGCTGGCTAAAGACTTAAGCCCCACTTAGAATTAGTTTCAGACGGAGTTTGCATTTTAAAGTCGTACTTGAGTAATAAAAATCATTGGATTTTTATCAGTTACAGTAAGATCTCAGAGCCGCAAGACCTTACATAATTTCTGAAAAACTAAATGTATTTCTGTGGTATGGTATGGTGTAGTAGTATTAGAGACTCTGAAGGTATGCATAGAAATTAGCTTGGACCGGCGGCGGCGGCGGCGGCCAAGTTTTCAGATACCAGGTGCTAAACTTACATAAAATGATTGTTCCCTTTTCTTAAATTCTGATGGCTGACATATTTATATATAGTATACAATATCATTCAAAAGTTACTGTCAATACTGCCAGATAGTTGCCGTCTGAGATTATCTATGCCTGACGATTTAAAATTGGAAAAAGTAATATAAATTTACTTTTAGTCTGAGTTTTGATTACTGTATCTGATGTTTATAGAACTATTTTAATGCTTTTTGTAAGTAATCCGGCAAATTCTAGGGGCCAAATATCAAGACCCATTTTGGATGACAACGTGTCTGCGGATTTTGATAATGATCTGTTAAGGCGTGAATGTGTAAAAAGCAAACTCAATATTTGCATTTATAATATAAGTTATGATTTCAGAACAGAGTTTAAGTGTCGACTGACTGTTTCTTATTTCACTTGAATATTGCATTGTTAGACTCTACTCAAGCATTGCTCCGTTTGATTGGATTTGTAGGATAGTTCTGTAATAAATTGAATTCTTAAGTCGAGATTATTTACACAAAGCATTCAATTTAAAACTTTATGCTAGTTCTGTAATACTCTTTTATGTTATCATCGCTTTCTCTATGTGTTAGTATATTTTTATTTTTAATTATTTTTATTATTTACTCATATATTACATGATATATGCTATATTATAAGTATGTTATGATTCTTTAAAAGTAAAAATATCTCCAATATCAGCACTACACACCAAAACTACCCATGATTTAATGTATTTATTGTCGATTTGTCCATCCAAAGGCTGCCTGGAAGAAATTGCTTTCAGTGATAAGGCCGCCCTTTGTACATATTCACCTGATGTATTTCTTTTAAAAACATTTTTGTTGGTGTACAATAAAGTTTATTTCTATTCTATTCTATTTCTTAACCTATTATTAATGCATGAAGGCCTCTAAGAAAATCTATTAAGAATAAGACCAGACGTAAATGTCAGTAAGTCGCCTAAAATTAGAAAAGTGCCGTAAAGTCTCGGTGTGAGTGTCACTTTTCTTAGCCTGAAAGACCCTTTGACTGAAACTTAAGAGACACGTTCTTTATGTAGATAGGTAGGTATTTGATATCGTAATGTTTTGATGTACTATTTCGTTTCAAAAATATTACAAACGTTACCACATACGAGCAGTAGGATTAAAAAATTATCTTTCAATTTAATAATCTAATTAAAGTCAAGTTGTGACTTTTAGGGGTGGATTATATGTTTTATATGAACATGGAAAACTAAAATCTGAAATAAATGTGTATCACAAAATATTGAAAGAACAGACTCGCAGACCAGGCCTTCTCTGCTATTATTCGTGTGCTCCATAATAAGCTAGTTTGTTACGTCGATATTCACTAACTACTACTTCGGTCATATTTGTTACTTAAGAACGTTACGGTCATATTTGTTACTTACGTTTTTGTAGCTAATGGCTTTTCATATATATCTTTGGCCACTACCTTTGCTTTTTCAGTGGAAAAGCCATCAAAAAGGTAAACCGTTATTCTACCCAACAACCATAATATAACAAGGTACTAAAATGAAAAAAACTTCAGTCAGACTTTGGTCACCCAAAAAACAAATTAGAATTTATCATCTACTTTCGCAATTTCATTTCTCTAAAAACTTCTGTTTATACTTCTAAGAGCTCATTACTTTAAAAGACACGTTTCAATTTCCCCCAAAACTAAGAGCTTTCAGTGAAAGAAAAATCTCAAAGTTAGAAAGGTGTCTACTACTTTTACACCACGTAATCAAACAGGGGGAAGTTAGGGGAGGAACACATGAACTGGAAAGCATTTTAGGCGTGTTTTAGACAGCTCAGGGAGTAAGACCCTAATTATTTTACTGGGTGTTTTCTCGCAGGTATCAACCATTTTGTAACTAAAATGATGCTACCTTTGTACGTTTGAAAATGAAGAATTTACTTACAGTACTATATTAAAAAATATACTTTTGTTCATTATAGGTAAACTGTGAATGATCTGGTGTTTAGGTTGAAAATAAAGACCCATAACTGAGAAAACACTTCTTATCTATAGAAGACGGTGATGCGGTCGTAAGGTCACCGTCTAGAACTAAATATTTAAGAGTCGGAAAAGCGTGTAAGTCTTACTGTTTCCCACTGTTGTAATGTACATGTGCACATGTAATCACTGATCACGAACTTATCTTATGGTCTGAGACCTTGGTGCATCTTTCAAAGTATTATATAAAAAACCGACATCTAAATAGAGTCAATTCTGATCTCGGACTGACCTCCGCATTCTTCGTGTGTTATGATGATCTGTCATTCCTCATCAGTACAAGATGTCCCCACCATTGCAATTGACCCGTTATTAATAAAGACTCAATGCGAGTTTGGAGTTCGGGCTCGCCATTTTATACGTAAGCGCTTGAGGTCACTTTTATAGAAAACCCAAGTCACAGAAGCATAAAGCAGGATAGGTAATTTTATATGTGGCTTTGTCAACAGATAACTTGGTCTTCAATTGGAATTTATGTTGCAAAACTCTGCGATTGAGGTTTCCGGAGTAGCAGCTGATCTTGCTGATCTAGCCTATTATAGTCGAGAATCATACATCCAAGATATGGAAAAGGTGATACTTCCTTTAGTTGTTGGCTGCCTAATTTAAGCAGAATGTCATTCGTGTGATAGATGAATACTAAGGTGAGTCACATTTTAGTAGTGTTATTATGATACTGCTCAAACTATGCCAAAAGCGTGTATGAGGTACACGTCTTTTGTGATGATAATGGATATCAGATGACACAACGCAGCAAAAGGTAAGATAAAAACTCTTTTATGACAAACAATTACACCAATCCTCACATTGTAGATATTATTAATAGTTTTTAATAACTGTTTACTTGTCCTTCTTTCTATGTTAAAGAATTTAATATTGTATTCTTACGCTTGTCTGCAATAAGTCTTATTACGTTTGATAAGAGGAATGTGCGTCGATCGAAGTGTCGTTTGGTTAAATTGAATTTTCTGTGCTTTATTTACTTATATTTACATATTGTATTGCTCAAATTGTCCTCGTTATATTTTTGTGTACGTTTTCTTAATTTGAGTTCGTAATGGTTCCGAGATGCTGAATGAGATTACAGGATATATTTGTTTTCATAAATTATTCTTTGTGATTTGTTTTCATCTATGTTATTCTTATAAACTTGTACTTGTACATGCTACAGAGCTATAGTCTATAATATTATTTATATTATTTGAACTTGTATCCGATCCGGATAAATTGTATTCGTATGTATGTGTATGTATTTTATTTATTTTTTATTTATTTATTCTTTATTGTACACTAAAACTAGATTAATAAAAACAAGGAAATGGTATGTACAAAGGCGAGCTTAACCCAAACCTGAGTTTTCTTCGAATAGAGGATAGTTGAAAAACTTAGAGGCAAAGTCGTGTGTACGTAAAATAATTAGAGATAGTAATTAATAGATATAACTTAGTTAAAATAAATATCATGTATACCGACACGTATACTCATTTTGAAATATAAATACCTATACTTACACATATTATAAAGTAATATATATTCAATATATAAATACATACAAATATATTTCCATACATATACTAATACATATTATAAGTCTGATTTATTGTTGAGAGAGAAAATAATCCCTGGTTCTCCGCTTGAACACGCTTAGAGAAGGGCTATCGCGTATTGAATGCGGTAAGGCATTCCAAAACCGGACAGCAGAAACACTAAAAGAATTGTCATAACGAGTAGACGTATGGGAAGGAGTTCGAAGGAGAGGAGAAGAAGAGGAGCGACAGGGATTGCTCCTGGGAACAAAGTGCTCGAAGCGCTCACGCAGATATGAAGGAAAATTAGGGTTGTGTAGAATTGAATAAAGTAAGG
Source organism: Euplagia quadripunctaria (assembly GCA_963859945.1). NCBI lineage: Eukaryota > Metazoa > Arthropoda > Insecta > Lepidoptera > Erebidae > Euplagia > Euplagia quadripunctaria. The sequence continues at coordinate 5,307,025 of OY982583.1, forward strand.
AAAGGATGTGGACATCTCGACGCCGCCGAATAGGTAGCCAATTTAGTTTTTTTCGAAATTCTGAAACATGATCATATTTTCTCAAGCCAAATATGTAGCGGATGCAAAGGTTTTGCAACCGTTCTAACTTATTCCAGAGTTCTTCGGTAGCGTCGAGAAAGGAGACATCAGCATAGTCAAGAATAGGTAGGAGCAGGGATTGAGAAAGGTAGACTTTAGTCTGAAATGGAAGAAAATTTTGAAGACGTTTAAGGGCGTGATATGTTCCAAAAACTTTCCTGCTTACCTCTGTTATGTGAGTGGTCCATGACATGTTAAAGTCTATAAAAACCCCGAGATTTTTGACATGGGTCGAATATGGTATAACAGTGTTATTGTATAAGACGGGAGGTAGTGATGTGTGGTCGAGGCTATTATACATGTACCTGCCACCAATAATGACGGCTTGCGATTTAGCGGGATTGACAAGCAGTCCAAACGATTTTGCCCATTTACAGATGTTCTGCAGGTCATTATTGATAGCAGCGATAGCTTCTGTGAGTTCATCAGTTTTAAAATGTCGGTAAAGCTGCAAATCGTCTGCATAAAGATGATATCGAGAAGATATAACTTTGGTGATAGCATTAATAAACACGGAAAAAAGTAGAGGAGATAGTACGCCACCTTGAGGCACACCCGTAGTAAGGTCACACCAATCAGAGGATGCCTCTTCTGAGCGGACTAGCTGCGAGCGACCCCGAAGATAAGAGCTAAACCAAGCGATTACAGAATTGGAGACATTCAGAGATGACAGGATGCCTAAGAGGATGTCAAAATCAACAGAGTTAAAGGCACTGCTGAAGTCTAATAACACCAATACTGTCAGAAGTTTATTTTCCATAGCCAGTCGTATGTCGTCAGTTATTTTGACTAATGCAGTTACAGTGCTATGTCCAGAATGAAATCCAGATTGGTATGGACTCAGCAGGCTATTAGAGGATAAAAAACTGTTCAGTTGATTTCGGACAGTACTCTCAAGCACTTTGGAAAGGATTGGGAGTACAGATATGGGACGAAACTGGGATACTGAGGAAGGGTTAGCAGTTTTAGGTAGAGGGATAACATGGCCCATCTTCCAGGGAGATGGAAACACGCTTTCCTGTAGGGAGTAATTTATGATATGAGTGACAGCTGGAAGGAGGTCACTTACAATAGGTCGCAACATTTGTTGTTGAATCCCATCGTCACCTATTGCTTTTGTGGAAATTGATAGGATAAGTCTCTTTACGTCACCATCTGTAATCGGGTTGAAAGAAAATGAGGTACAATGAGGCAAAGAAAGGCTGGAAAGATACCTAAGAGTAGATGCTTTTTCTAAAACATCTACACAAGTGGGTGGAGTGGAAAAATGCCTATTCAGCATGTTGAGATTAATACCAGGTGAGCATTGGTTGGCTTTCTTACCAATACCAAGCGACCTTAGAAATTGCCATACCTGTGGTGTGTTAAAATTTTTTATTGAATCGTGAATGTGGCGCCTTTTAGCATCCCGACACAGACGACTGCAGCGATTCCGGAGAATTTTATAGGCACTCCAGTTTTCATCCGAGGAATTCTTTTTGTATCTTCTCATGACTTTATCCCGTTTGGACATTGACAAGCCAAGGCGCAGGAAGATGCTTAACCCTTACTTTTTTTAGTGGAGCATGTTTGTTGTAAAGATCTAAGAGTATTTTGTTGAAACTTTTGACTTTATTATCAATATCACCACTATTATAGATAGGAGACCAATCAATATTCTCGACGTCCTCTTTCAAATCCACTGTATTGAGGTTTCTGAAACTACGAAGAACAACATATTTAGGCTTAGGTTTAGGTGATTTAGTTTTGTAAGAAAGGAAAATAAGATCGTGATATGAGAAAGGTGCAGAAAGTTGTCCATGTGCAGCAACTTTATTGAAGTCTGAAACAAGAATTAGATCTAAGAGAGAGGAAGTACAGTAAGGAGCGTGATGTGTTGCTTTTAAAGGGAGAATATGCATGTTAAGGGAAGAGACAAGCGAGCAGAGTTTCCTACTACGAAGGTCATTCTTGAGTAGATACGTGTTGAAGTCTCCAAGAATAATTGTATCGTTGTATAAGGGAGATAGCTTTTCCAGCTTAGTTTCAAAAGACGAGAAGTAATCAATATGACAGGAAGGGCTGTAATAGACACCGACAAGAAGTTTAGTGTGGTGAAAGTCAATTTCTATAAACAGGTGTTCTGCAAAGCCAGAGTAATTACTAGGGGACTGGTCAACCACTCTAAATGTGATATCATACCGAAGATAAATGGCGACACCACCGTACCCCCTGCCGATTCTGTCATTGTATTGTATCTGTCATATGTATGAGCTGGTAGCCTATTAAAGCATATTGCGAGGAAGGCAGTGTAGGTTTGAGAAAGGTTTCGGAAATAAGGACGGCATGGATACAATTAGAATTGAAGGAAGATAGAAAATCAGGATAGTGAGCATGGATACTTTGGGCATTGATATGCACTACGTTGAAAAACTTGTAAAAAGGACTGAGAACATTAAAAAGTTGTTTGCTTAAGTCAGTTGCATCCCCCCCATCATCACTAAACGCACTAGCGTAATCCCCATCCGACGCAGAAGATGAACAAGAAATAAAACTTTCATCGTCGCAACCAGACATAAATAAAATAATTAAAATAAATAGAAAAAACAAAAATAATAATAAGCAAATAAGAAATAATAAATTAAAATACTTATAAATAATTCCACTATAAAAGAATATATACAATTATATGAATAATAATTATCCTCAATGCACTGAAAGGTTTTACAAATACAATGAACGCAAGTAGAAACTAAATGCACTAACAATGTTTCTACTGTTCTGTCATCCTAATAAAGTTTAAAACGTCAAAATATTAAGTGTCAGATTTGTCATTAAATTGAGTCTAAAATTTATAAAGTGACTGACAAATCATCAAAATCAAAATAGTTTGAAAATAAGAACGAGATAGTGAATTGAAAAAATACAATTGACCTTCAACAGTAGTTAAAATTATACAGTAAACGCATATGGATTGACATGACATGAGATACTATATTTACGTATTTAGGTCCTTTGGCTGGCTTGCGGGATCGTTTTTCTGCAGCAATTGTACTGGGAGCTGTTGATCTTGTGGTTTCACCAGGTTCCAATTGTGGTGCAGGGTATTCCAAACATAGTTTGCGCAGCTCACAGTTGGATTCGATCTTACGTCGCAAATTGTTAGGCAGTTGGACGACAATTTTACCATCAGAGGTCCAACATTGCCTTACTCCAAAATGTTTGCGAGCATCCATGAACACGTCGTGACGAGGCTTAGTGAGAAACTCGAATAGCGTTAACCCCGACCCCTTAAGCTTAGTTTTGTTGTTCCAAGCTTCATTTTTCAGAACATAACTGTTGAATCTTATCAGGAGGGCACGTGGTTTCTTAGTGTTGCTTCCTAGACGGTGACATGACTCAATGTCTTTGGGCGAAATGTTACACAATTTCAATTTGTTAGATAACAATGACACAGTTCGGGAGAGACAAGCATCTTCAGTCTCCTCCTTTAAACCATGCAGCAGTAGGACCTTTCTTCTAGATGCCATCTCGTGCCTGTCCAGACCAAGTAACAGCAGCTCCATTTGTGATTTTAGCATACTCATGGTTTTCCAAATAAGAGACTTAAAGTCAGAAAAATCTCGTGAGAGGCTGGATATGTTTTTATGAATTGCATCAGAGCCCGCAGCATTGTTCAGGTCATCTTCATACTGTATCATCCGTGCTTCAAAAGTAGAAGAGAGCTCCTCCATGCAAGTCGACAGCTTGGTGTACAGATCCATTGCGAAGAATTGTGATGTTTTTTGTTAGTGCAAGTGAGAGTGTATAGAAGAACAGTAAGTAAATTCAATGCACTAGAGGATATAGATTACTTTTAGCACTTATGTAGCATTAATAAACTATATTAAATATTATTAAAAATTAAAACAATACAGAGCTCAAAATTGTTGATGTTGACACTTTGACTACCCTCTTACTCCGTACGTATATTGTGTGTATGTTACTTACAGTTCTGTATGTATTTTAAATTTTTATGTAGTAATGACGTATAGCAAGCTATTTATGTAAGTAATAGTATTTATTTCATGTAATATGTATATCTACTTTGTTAAGATTATCTAAGTATAATAAATAACTCCAAAATATGTTACATTTTATTTTTGCATCTACCGTATAATATTTCTACATCACCCCAAGGTTGACTGGTAGAGAATGCCCTGGGCATTAAGTCCGCCTTTGTACAAATTGTGCATTAAGTTCTAAATAAATAAATGAATAAATTGTTGACCCAAATTAATAATTATATCAGCTTATGTACACAATTTTTGCAATAGATAGCTATACTGTAGATTTTATCTTCCGAGTATACGCTTAGAATGACAGAGAAGACAAGATAAATGCTTTTTTATTTTTACAAAATTATTTCCAGGTGATTCTCGACTCCATGTTTTATATTATTCCGGGGGGTTCGGTATTATCTGTTCGCACCGGATGGCAGCGGATGACTACCTGACTGGTGTACCCTGCTGGATAACAAACGAGGTTCTCGTGATAGAACAAGTGGACGTATATCCACCCACTTATCTGGAGTAGATGAGGCTATAGCAACCTTGAAATTCATATAATTTTTTTCGATTCTAGGAATTTTAAAACCCAGGCTGGTCTCCGACAGGGATGTATTCCCTCTCCTCTCTTCTTTAATATATATACTGAATACGTAATGCGGGTAGTTTCGTAGTAGGTAGGGTAGTCGCGTAGATCAGGTTGTATTAATTAGATGTCGGCAGATACCAAATTTGAGACATGCAGACGCTACTACTCTTCTTAAGACTTCACAAGCAAAAGCTTCTTCTTTCGCTGCTTAAAACAATTAGTGCTGATTTTGGTCACATCGTAAACCGTGATAAAACCAAGCCTAATGGGATACATATTAGATATTCTCTATTTTCCAGTATGGAACTGAAACATTAACGATCCATTAAAAATGTCGTAATAAGATTGACACGCTTGAGGTGTGGTGCTGCAGGCGTTTGCTAAGAATTTCATCAAACGGATTGCTCACCGCACTAACGTTTCAATCCTCAAAGAGCTTGTTATCAAACAAAGACTTTCCATGATTTTGCAAGTACGAATCTTTAAGATGTTTAGACATATCGTCTGCAATGAAAGTTGATTGGAAAGATTAGTGGTACAAAAAAGTATAAGGGCAACGGTCTCGCGGCTGATCACCCACGAGATGGACAAACCTAATTAAATCCTCTACAAAGTATTCCCTCACTGAATGTACACTTATACACAAATAGAGAGAGATGGAGAAGTCTCGCAAAAGCCGCAGCGAATTTATCAAACGATCCATGACCACGACTACTCCGCTAGGAGTGTTCTATTGTATTGCGTTCTATTCTATTTATATTCCAGGAGCTAAAATTTTACTTATTTTAAACTGCTAAAATATTTTTGAACTGGAAATAATTACACTGTAATCTTGCATTTCGTAAGCTTACGCACATTATGGTATGTTTAAGGGATTGTAGTGTAATGGTTAAGGCATCGGACTTGTGCCAAGTGGTTGCAATGTGTGATATTGTTACTATTTAAAAAAAATACAAAACTTTTACCCTCTAAGCTTTATTTTACGCAGAGTAACAGACCCAGTGAGATTTTTACATTCCTTGCCGTTATTTTATTATACGACTCGACGTTCACTCGCTCTATTGAAAATTATTAAGCTTCTGGTTTCGTTTGAAAACAACAGGCATTTATTAACCCCATCATGTTTTAAGCTCTGTGTCCGAAAGTGAACGCAATGATTCTTTTATTCTTATTACCTGCATCATCATTTTATAAATAGAGAATAACCTTAATCCAGTAATTGATTGCTAATATTCCTCCTCGTAATTTAATGAATGAAGGAATAGTTTATGCTCGTTCTAGCACTTTCATTTGCATAAAAATGGTAAAATTCTTGTACCATTTTGTTTTTAATCAGAAAGCTTTTTCAAACTGAGAACTTTAACTATAAAAGTTTTACTTCAGGTAAATGGATTGTATATTTTGTAACGTTACAAGTAAAATAAAAATCCATTTTACTTTAAAAGCATCCATTAGAACACGTGTGTTCATTGTCTATATTCTTTTGCAGTAGTATTTTTAACCGACATTTTCAGGGGTTTTATTTCATCGGAATAATTATTAGTGTATTCACGTAGCGTGTTCACCTATTTCATTAAGTTTTCTTGCATTTTTTAGGGTTCCGTTCCTCAATAGGAACAAAAGAAACCCTTATATAATCACTTTGCTGTCCGTCGGTCTGTCTGTCAAGACCCTTTTTCTCAGGGACCCGTGGACGGATCAAATTGAAATTTATATCAAATACATAAACCTGCAGTCCCTTGAAGCTGTAAAAAAAATCAAGCTTCTAAGGCAACGCAGTCATAAGATATGGCCACTTAAACTTTATATTTGACCAAATTTGAAGATTTCGCAGGTAAATCAAAACCTATAGGGTCCTGCCCATTGACCTAGAATCATGAAATTTGGTAAGAAGCAAGATCTTAGAGCACAAATATAGGAAAAGACCCAAAAGTTGTTAATTTATTGTTATATCTGTCTGTTCGTCTGTGTGTCTCCCAAGACCCTTTTCCTCAAAAACCCGAAAAGGCATCAAATTGAAATTAACATCAAATACGTAAGTCAGCGGTCGACTAAATCTGTAAAAAAACAAGCTTCTAAGTCAACGCAATCAAAAGATACGGCCATTACGGATTTTAACAAATTTGAACATTCGCAGGTAAATCAAAACCTATAGGGTACTTTCCCATTGACCTAGAATCATGAAATTTGGTAAGGAGCAAGGTCTCACAGCACAAATAAAGGGAACGATCCGAAAATTGTTAATTTGTTGTTATATCACATAAAAATAGTTTATATTTTGCGGTTGGATTCTTGACTTTGTCGTACATTGCAACCGCAAAGTTAAGTTTGTCTTTCGAAAACGGGCAAGTCTTCGAGAATTAATTCCCGAGATGGACGTACTATTTACATACAAGTTTGCTCGTTTACAGAACCTACGGTGCGCGAGTCAGACTCGCACTTCTTCGGTGTTTTTCTTATGGGGTGGTCTCATATACCTACATAAAGATTGTAAATAATTAATGAGGGAATCATCAAACTCTTAAATTTTGCAAAGAATACAAAAAAGAACATAAAAATAATTTTTGAACTAGTCGTCGTTGTACGACGACTAATTCTAGCCATAATTCAGGGGCTCTCAAATCGGTATTGCATTTTAAACGGTTCGTTTAAAATAAGAAAACTTCAGTTTTATTGGTAATTGACTTCAGCCTATAATTAACTAACAACCCCGCCACCGCCCCGGCTTCGCACGGATTGCAGAAACATCTTCAACAATCATCAACATATTTCAATTAATTTACACAAAATCTTAACAAATTATACACCTAAATCTTCCTCATGAATCACTCTGTTTATTAGTGAAAACCGCACGAAAATCCGTTTAGTAGTTTTTCAGTTTATCGCGAACGGACGGACGGAGATAGATGGACAGACGCGGCGTCGGACTTTGTCTTATAATATGTAGTGATTCGTGATTTTAGAAATCGGGTGTCACCGTTACAACCAAACTACGCATGCAGTTGCAACTTTACTTCTAGAGGTTTTTTTATTGCGGTAGCAAAGACATATGAGTTGCCAAAAATATTGCCTTAAGACATGACCTAGAAGAAAAATATGTAACTTACCTACAGCATTAGACTGAGTACCCACTCTAGATCATAGCGATGACTAACTAGTGGATATAACTTCTATTGAACAATCTTTTTACCCAGAAAATCTTGGCTTTTCATCAAGTTAATACATTATCTTAGGATTCAGGAAAAATAGCGAAAAAATAACTTACTATGAGTAATGCGATGTTATCAAAATGTCATCGAAATCTGTTGTTGGCAGGCTTATATAACCGAGTTCCGGTCCATCAACAGATATGTCAATAAGTTATTATCCCATCTTGTTTATCTATCTAATTTTTGTTTTATTTTATTTGGTTCAACATGGTAATTTTTATCATTTACAAGACGAACTCGATCACTTTGTTCGATGCATAGTTTATTGGCGGTCAATTATTATTTTTAAGTAGCCACGTCGAGCGGTAAATATATTATATCTTTCGCTTAGAGTTCTACGTTTGTTCACAGTTGAGGGATGTTTCCGTAAATGTTAAAAATAAACATGGAGTTCATTTAATTACGTCACACGAGCTTTAAAGGATTTTAATCTACATCAGATATATGAATACGTGAAGAGAATTCTGTGTACCGCTTTTGCAGCAAATTTCGCGCAGGAATGTGAAATTTGGAATAAATAATGTTTATATGGAGAAGATGTGTAGAAAGCTTACATTTGACATTTTATTAAACATGTGTTAAAAATTAAAAAATTATCAGAGAACGACTACATCATGCTGCACATGTCTAGTACATTTATGTTGACCTGTCATGGTACGTCAAGTCTATACAATGACAGTTCAGTTTATATTGTATATAAACATATATTTATTGGTTATTATTACATTTGTGTTTCAAGGTTTGATAGTGATGTAGAGTAAAACACTGAAGCGATTATGTCAGTCTTACTGACTAAAACCACAGACTTATTGCCTGGAGTCAAGCGGCCATTAAGTTCTAACTACCCAGTAAGACAACATTTATTGGCGACCGTGAGACCTGAGTTCTGTGTTCTTTTAGCCAAGTTTCTTAGCGCTAAAAAATGCACTACCACAACTTCTCGGCTGTATACAAATACGTAAAATAGCAAAGAAATAAATTTAAACAATAACTTACTTAAATAAAAACTTAAGTTGATACAATAAATTTGTACCGAATCAATCACTTAAAAGCTTTTCCGTATCAATTCCTTTAATTTTTTTTCTTTATGGACACTGTTTTTGTTATATTTTTCTTTTTATCTTAAGGAAAAAATTTTACTTATTCTGACTGTTCTATAAAAAAGAAAAGTGGAAACAAAAAGTTAACAAAAAATGAGGAACATTTAGTAATGAAGTGCTCGTACATAAAGAAAACAAATAAGAACGGTTTAATAATATGTATGAGGCAAAGTATGGGTGAGTCCAAAATGTTTCTGAACGATTGATAAAATCCATATATAGCATAGTGCTATATAGTGCAGTTTTCGTATATTCTGTCTATTTGTATGTTTATAATTTGGTTTAAAAATTGTTGTATTTTTGTATTTTTTTTAGTATTTACTACCAATCATAGAATGGTAAAGTGTACAAAACCCGCAAGAAGCCCGCAGCTAAACAAAACTACTAATAATAAAGTTAAGTAATTCAAACACTCAGACTACTCAACTCATTTTCGACTTCAAGGAAAGGTATAACTGTTATTAATCGTCTAAATTGTTGTATTAGTAGATTCATTATTTAAAATTTATTAATTTTACACTATGACACCTTGAAAAAAAGTCGTGCATCCACATTTAATGTAAATAAATTAGTGATAGTTAATAAATTAAGCAATAATAATAAAAAAATATAAAACTGAAACTCAATTTAAATAAGATATTTATGTTCAAAGTTTCAAAACGATACTTCAATCGAAAGTAGATAAAAATCGCGTCGAAAAGTGTATAAAATTAGCATTATTTGTAAGAAATAAATGTAAAGACAAAAAATTAAGATATTTATTTACTAAGGATACAACAAAAATATAACAGCCACCGTAAATAATTACGTTTGCTGTTTCCTAATAAGCAGAGTTGTTCATATTATATATAGATATAATATGAACAACTCTGCTTATTAGGAAACAGCAAACAAATCCATTTATATGGGCATACATATTTAAAATAATGGCAGAGTGACACGCGGCGAGCCGAATCACATCATTAGTTGTACGCTGACAGCTTTTTGCCGCAAACTCCTAAAGTAGGGACGAAATAAAATAAGGCCTACTGAAATAAGGAGAAACCGCAAAATTGAGGCCAGATGGACAATTTACGGTTAAAATAATAAATTCAGGGCGCGAAGCGGTGGGATAATGAGGAAACGATTTTCAGCCACTGTTTTCCTGTATTCCTTCGTACCTTTTCTGCTGAATGAGAGAAACTAGTGCGTTTCCTGGTAATGAGTAGGGTCGCGATAAAAATAGGATTGAAATTTGGAAATATATATAAATCCACTACTCTACTTACCAAAGTGGTAGATCAAAGACCAAAGATTTGTTATATAACTTTTTTATTAAATAAGAGACGGAAAAAGCCTTAATCGAATATTTTACTTTACTACTCTAAACTCTAAAGCTACATAAATTGGCAAAACCTGAACTGTTTTAAATATACGAATAGAAGAAACTGTAAGAAGGGTACGGGTACTATGTCTTCCTAAGGAATTACATTATTTTTACATAATTACATTTAAAGGGCAGAAGATGATGATGATCGGTGCAATGTGTAACATTGCCAAAGGTTTTGACCGTTTTTTTTTATGGCCAGCCGCTTGCCTGATTCCAACCCTAGCTGGAGAATGTAAATTTGTATAAGAGTAGGAAGAGGAACCTAAGGGAGACCGCAAATCTCGGATGGGGAACGGGGCTGAGATGTAGTAGCTCGCAGAAGCTAGGGTCACGTACCCGAATATCCCGTATTTACTGTGACTGGATAGGATACCAGGACAGGAACACAATACAATACAATTACAATTCTCAACAATAATGGCAATTTACAGGTCATATCGTCCGATGAAGTGAAAATAGCTGAGGTGGATTTTAGGCAACACTAAAATATACTTTAACCATTTATCGATATAGTTTAAGGGTTGAAACACAATATAAGCATTATTCGAAAAGTTGTTTGGTATCAAAGATTTCGATTTAAATAACAAACACTGAAACATCAATTTTCTGTTGTTGTTCAGTTAAATAATATAAGTGGATTATTAGAATTAACTCCCACGTAGATAATTGTTCATTCTAAACAATAAATGAATGAATGAACGATCAGGCAATAAATTTTATAAAACTTCACACAAGTATTATTGTTTATTGTTAAAGTGAGATGAAGTTGAAATTATTGGAGAGATTTTTATTAATTGTATGTGTAAGCATTTTATTATTAGTTTCCACTCCACAACTATGTATGTCACCCCAATAACGACGACCCCCATATCATATCCTCATATCATTATTTACTTATAATATGTTTACTACTTAGTCATCGAAATGTCTGTTCCATGTGTGTATAAATGTTAGTTTACATACGATTAATATTAGACTGTAAATACTAACACAATGTGCTAACAAAAAGAGTATTAAATAGACACTGAACACGCCACCACAGTAGTTTCACTACATATGCATCAAAATTGAGTTTATTTGCGTGACGCAGTATAATTGACTTTAACTTAACTATTTGTTCTTTAAAATTGATAGGGAAGTTTTTCAAAAAATATTTAAGTAAGTCACTAGAACTGTTGTCTAACCTTGAGGCTACAATACACCTAATATGGGCTTGAATTGCAAAACCTTTTTTTGTTGGGTCACTGGCGGCTGAAATTTCTCTACAGGACTTTAATTGTTTTACGTCTGTTCAGCACCATTTCCTTAAGGAAACTGATAAACTTGCAAGGCTTTCCATATAACGCATGTTAACCCTCTACTGACTAATGAAGATTGTTCCCCTCATAAGCTTCCCATGGCTTCCGTAACAGAAATTTCCGGCACTTCGCAATCGGACCTTATCGACGAGTAAAAACGGTTCTCCTATTCAAACCGCACTTACAATCAATGAAAATTTTCTTATGTTATAAATTCAGACACTCAGTTATATAACAACAAAGTAATAAATAACATTACCACGCAAATAAATATGACCATAAAATTTTGGACCTTACCGTAAGATTCAATCTAAAAAATGTAATACACTTTTAACTTTAACACAATAATAATATCCCACCAGACGTTTCTTACTGATTGATGCCAAATATGTATTTGTAAACCGATAGTTGAAACCATCATTACTTATATGGCATTGAAACGAAACTATATCACGATCTAATAAATCTTTATCGAGCCGCTGCATTGAGGCAACTCTTTATTTCCATGTTTGAAAAACATTCATGCATAATATATTGCACGTACGTGTTATTCCATAATAAAACAGGGTATAGACTGGTCCATATTTAAGGTTTGTTCACAAATTACTAATTGCAGGTGGTTACAGAAAGATGTGGTTAAATTTTAGGGTCTTATAGTAATTAATAACGTTAATGGCTAAAATTTTAGGAGAATTCGTGATTTTCAATTCAGGAATCTTATTTTGAAACTGACAAATTGAAGTTCAAAATTGATCGATGAAGGTAATGTTTTGTGTGAGAGAGGGCCAACATGAATGAAACTATGGGTATTTAACACCAAAGATGTTGATGGAATATCCAAACTATCGGAATTCTGAAAACGTGTCTACAAAATCAAATCAAAATCACTGAAATTGACATGAAAATTCATAAATATTGTTTAGAAATGTGCATCTACTAGAAAAATCTTCAAGCTAAATAGCTAAACTTTGATTACACCTTTCTGTAACACTCCATATGTAGAAAAGATTACAAAATAAATATCTATTAAATTATGTCGCAAAATATTTCATCTCACTAGTTTAATTACCTTTAAAAAATGTCACACAATAATCACTAAGTTGTGCACTTGGATAGATTTAAAGAAATATTAATTAAGTAACGGGCGGGCTTTAAACCAACAAGGACTAGAACAAGACTACATAGATCTTATCAAAGCGATTTACTTGAGAAGCATAACAAGAGTCCCCCTAGACTCAAGAGGACCGACATTTCAAGTCGAGAGAGGCGTAAAACAAGGCGATCCGCTTTCCCCAAAGGCTTTTCATCGCAGTCCTAGAATCTGTATTCCGAAACCTCGATTGGAGTGATATGGGAATAAAAATCGATAGCAAGTACCTCTTACACCTTAGGTTTGCAGATGACATAGTACTGCTGTCTGAAGATCCGGACAAACTGAACCACATAATAGAGTCCCTTAGTTATCAAAGCGCAACCGTTGGGCTACATATCATCTGGTACAAAATGAAAATTATGACTAATCGTGAAGAAATACCTATATCCATAAAGTCTAAAGCTATCGAATATGTTTTAGACTACATTTATGTTGGACATCTAATTTCAACAAAATCCGGTACAGAGAAAGAAATCGATCGCAGAGTAAAGAATACGTGAAACAAATACTGGTCTATGAAGGAAATTTTGAAAGGCCTCTTACCCACAAAACTGAAAACGAAGGCAATGAACATCGGCCTAATGCCGATTCTTACCTACGCATGCCAGATCTGGTCTTCCAAAAAATCACTCTTAAATAAAATAAGGAGTTGTCAAAGAGGAATAGAAAGGAGTTACATGAACATCAAATTGAAAGACAAAGTCAAAAAATTCACTGATAAGGAAAAGAGTAAAGGTGAGAGATGCGGTCAAACAAGTCCTAACACTGAAATGGAAACGGTCAGGTTATATTCAGAGAGCTATTGATGAAAGATGGTCACAAATAATTACAAATTGGTATCCAATATGATGGCGGCCCACCGGTTGATGTTGGGAAGTTATATACCTATACAACGTCCCGCGCCAAAACTTTCATCACACGATGCAGGCTTAGTAGCTATTCCGTAGTTCGGTGTGTGGCGGGGCGTTATAAATTAGACGTCGATGTTTGTGTGTGTGTATGTCTGAGGCATCGTAGCTCTCAAACGGATAGACCGATTTCGATGCGGTTTGAAAGCCAGTTGCCTTGCGGTGGTTCTTAGCTATGTTTGTTTAATATCGGTCCAGGAGTGAAAGAGTATCAGCTCTTTTCCAAAACGATGTAAGACATTTTGTAATCGTTGAAGGGGTTTTCGAGTCGGGGGTGTTTTAAATTTTAAATTTATAGTTATCGCTGTATGTGGTTGTGTTATTAAATGTGTAAATGGTTTATACAATCGTAATGTTTGTACAAAGAAATGAGAAGATCTCGTCAAAATACTGTAATACTAAGGCGTTAAAAGTTAAAGACTCCAAGAGAAGTTATTGTTACAGTCTCACAGCTGGGGAAATGTATCTTGTAATTTTTATCACATTCCTATATTTCAAGGCTTTTGCGATATTATTTCATGACTTTCACGGTTCCTTCATGGTTCCTTTTATCATATTTAAATATTGGATGTTTTGTAGTAAGTTCTCATGTATGAAGAAAGAAAGAAACTATGGTACATGTTCCACACACTCCTGTCGTACATGTACCACTAAATTCCTGTGACTTTCAAGAAGATGAAAATACCGATACCGATACCGACTTAAAATCGTGATTGATCAAGTCAGGTTCTCAGTCACATTCATATTTCTATTAGTTGAATTGTCCTTACAATACTACATACGGAAACACCTCGAAAAAACAACAGGATTAAGGTTAATCGTACCCAGATATAAAAGGGATTCCTCGAAACGACTGTTAAAGATATTCCAGTTCCTAATTACTCTTGGCGAAGTTAATAAAAGTTTGAAAGATAAGACATTGAGCTCTTAAAGTTGTTACGAGACAGGATAGTGATCTTAATACCAGATCAGTTTTGCGCTAGCACTGGCTTTTCCTGGAAAAATAGTCTTGAGATATTATGTTCATTACACCGGAAGGCATGCTTGTATTGACGGAACATCGGTTTTAAAATTCGACAGGCAACAAAGTTATAACAACAGATATGTGTCAACATTGTATTATTTGAGATCATTAATCAGATAATTACAGTATGCAAAGTACATACAATACTAGTAAATCATGTGATGAGTTAAATGAATATGATGAAATGTTACAGATAATATCTCAGGTTTATAAGGTTTTGTCAAACAACTCTCGCCCTCTGTCAAATCCATTAAAATCTACAAAAGTGTGGCAGGTAATACTCCTACATATTTGGTTACACGACGTTTCGATCGAGTTGCACCGATCGTCGAACTTTTTAGGGCTCCAACTACCCGTAACGAATGAGACAGATGTTCATATGGCAACCGGGACCGACTGCTTAACGTGCTCTCGGAGGCATGGAGGTGTCCCGATGTGTTAAGAATGGTTGCCCATCCTAAGACTCACCTGGCTAGTATTACTTAACCTTGCAATGTGCTAACCTACTCGGTTGTAACCTGATATATCAGGGTCAAGTCTCGTCAGGGAGGGGCGCGTGGCTAAGTGGTAACCGAGTGAACAGGTGAGTCTTAGGATGGGCGACCA
Organism: Euplagia quadripunctaria; assembly: GCA_963859945.1. Classification (NCBI taxonomy): domain Eukaryota; kingdom Metazoa; phylum Arthropoda; class Insecta; order Lepidoptera; family Erebidae; genus Euplagia; species Euplagia quadripunctaria. The sequence continues at coordinate 5,322,426 of OY982583.1, forward strand.
TTCTTAACGGATTGGACTTGAGTCCAATATAATCTGTGTCAGATAATCTATTTAGTTTGTCGACTTATTAGGTAAATTAGCATGTTATTATTTTAAGAGGTACATCTTCATGAATATCTACAAAAAAAGAGGTAAAAATTTGTCAATTTATCAGCACCAAAGATTAAGGTGATATAGTATAACAAAGAAAGGATAATAATCACCAATGCGGTGCTACTTATATGTATATACTAGCTGCGGCCTGCAGTTTCACCCGCGTACGTCCGATGCCATAGGAATATACGGATAAAAAGTAACCTATGCGTTAATCCAAGTCTCCAGCTATATACATACCAAGTTTCATTGCAATGGGTTCAGTAGTTTTTGCGTGAAAGAGCAACAAACATCCATACATCTATAAATCCTCACAAACTTTCACTTTTATAATTTAGGATAAGTAATCCCTTTTATTTCATGTAAAAGTTTACAGTATACTAACTTTTAAGCTTTTGCGTTCCATTATATACTTAATTATGTATATATACGGAATTAACACGAACTCGAAATAGGTTGCACTGGCCGTGGTCATAGTCAGCCTGTGACCGCGGCCTGTGCAACCTATTTCGTGTTCGTGTTAATTACTGTATAAATACATAATTAAATTTACAGTATGTAGTATAATTTTTTTTTTTTAACGTGTGGTAACCCCCACGGGTCATCACCCCATCAGTATGTAGTATAATAATAATATTTGACTTATGCTTAACTTACTTAGACTACAAAGTATAATTTGCTACACTAGTTATTATATAATTATTTTTAATCGTTAAATTATTCTACTTGGCTTGCGGTGCTACTTATGACTGATTAAGTTAAAATCTGAACTTTTATAAAAATCAAATCCATTTTAAGGTAGCATTATATAATCGATGCCGGATTAAGTTTAAATCTAATGTGGTTTTAACACATTTCAAAACGTTTATAATTAAAGCTGCAGTATGTTGGCAAATTCAATTGTATTCATTTACACCATTACTCATCACACGGTCCCATGGCTCATTAACTAAGGGGTGCGCCGAACGTTGCGATAGCTACGCCTGTAAAGCCCTGTCATTGCCCCTGTCGAGCAATTTAGAATTTATCCACTCCTAATCCTTACCTAAAGTACACGGACATTGATAGGCTACCACGGATCTGACCATCGAATGCGATCTCTTCTTCGGCCCGTTGATAGGCCGATCAAGGAAAATAGAGCCGATGTATCGCAGTTTTTATTATTAAGTGGAAATAGATTAGACGCATTAGTAGGAAAAGTGTTACGAAAAGTTATTACGTGAACGAAATGATTTTTTCTTTCTTCTTTTCTTCTTTCATTATATACATACATATATATAGGCTCACGCGCTATTCACGTCCGAGGTAAAGGGAGACGACAGAGTGCCATTTCTCACCATCATGACTTACAGCTTGGGCCTCATCCATATTCAACAGACCTTTCATACACGTTCGCTAATAGTCGAGTAATGCCCGAGTAATAGACCCTAATTAGTTATGAAATAATGGCTTTGTAGAATAGACATTTTTTTAAATTGTAAAATTAAATATTTAATTTACAATTAAATAAAAAATTGGAAATTATTATTTAATTTTACAATAAAATAAATAAAATGGTTAGTTAGAATTTAATTTTACAATAAAATAAATAAAAATGGTAATTTAAAAAACTAAAAAACCCGACTGCGTTTCTGTGTAATTTCTAATTGAAAAAACGCCAAATGGTGTGGTGGTATATAGTGGATGACAACAACATAAGCCCGGCATTGATATTTAATTATTTAGTGTGTTGAGTTTTAGCCAGTTAAACTGTTACCGCCTTCACCGCGTGAAGGTACTCCCAGCTTATGTTGTGTCCTGATTCAAAATTTATACCCGGTGTCACTTTCACAATTAATACGAATCTAACGACACCTTTGAAGCTAAAATTCATCGAGCAGGCTGCAGAGCGTACTAAACATTTGAATTTTGCGCCAAAAAATCGGTTCGGTCCGCCAGCCGCTTTTTAAATCTCTGATATCTTCTAAGATATTCATTTTTATTATTATGCTGTACAGGGCAATTTTGATCTACATGAAATGCACAACGTATCTAATGTATTTAATTAGATAAGGAATAATACTGTATTGTCTAAAATAGTTTGATAAATAACCAATATTTTTTTGTAATATGTAAAAGATAAAAATGGTTACTGTGGCTTATCTTTAGTAGATAAACATATACCATCGCGGACTTTTTTATTGAACTTTTTAAGATATACAATTCCTTAGTACATTAATTTGATCTATCTCGTAAGGTTTAGCCAGCGTTTGCAATGTAAGCGTACAAAAATATGTTTGTTACGACATGACATTACAAATCTTTGAATTTCTCGACTTTTCTCTACAATAATATGCATGTATACTACATATAAACCTTCCTCTTGAATCAGTCTATCCATTGGTGAAAACCGCATGAAAATCCGTTCAGTAGTTTTTCCGTTTATCGCGAACAGACAGACAGACAGATAGACAGACAGATGCGGCGGGGGACTTTGTTTTATAATATGTAGTGATTAGAACACTAAATACTATTAAAATTTAACCACTTAAGGATTAAATAAATATAAATTCTATTTACAAATATACTGACAGACTATGCCAAGGGACAGCAAAATTTAAACAGAACTTTTCCTAAATTTAGCGTGTTATTACCAGTAAAACAGGGACAGGAATACCTTTTGGAACCGAATAACTTGTTAAAGGAAAATTAATCTCGATTTGAAATTTGTACCTTTGAAGTAGGGGAATCTAGTATTTTGTTTTATTGATGGTAGGTATTTCATTTTGTTTATGCTTATGTCATAGTCCTGGTATTTCTTTTTGTGGGATAGTACCACCGATTTATGATATTACTTAAAGTTTAAAAACAACGTATTTTTTATACTATCTGCAAAACCTACCCACTGGGCTTTGGTAACTTTGCTACTAAAAAAAGTATGAAAGAGAACTTGCTGCAAATCAAAACTTCCCAAATCGAAAGATATTTAACTGAAATCTTATAAATTAGGCTTCACTTACTAAAATGTAGTGTTTTTAGCTCTTAATTTGTTTTTAAATTTTTTTCAGTTTCGCCATCGTTCAACGCGACAAAATTTTCATCCCCATCACCTGGATAATTGGCAATCCACCACTGTGCGGTTCTCCAGAAGTTTTTAGCATCGCACAACCAATCTCTGGAACAAATTGTCGCCTGCGGTGTTTCCGGACCGATACGACCTTCAAACCTTCAAGAAAAGAGCGTACTCCTGTCTCAAAGGTTGGCAACGCACTTGTGACCCTTGAGTTGCAGGTGTCCATGGGCGAGAGTAGTCACTTACCATCAGGTGACCCGTCTGCTCGTTTGCCCGCTATAATATAAAAAAAAAAAGAATCCGAGACTGCAGACCCTCTTAACGGTAACCATGTTGTATTTGATATTTTAAATCTCAAATATCATTTACACGAGCGCATGATATAAGTGTTCTTAAGCTTTAAAAAGAACTGAATGTACCAGAAAGGTATTTTGTCTGCTTATCTTTTTGGGATAACGAAATGGCCCTACAAAAAATATTGTTTTCCGAAATAACGTCTTAAAACACAAAAAACTTCGAAAAAATCTAGTATTTTAGCGTAAAACATGTCGATGTTCATACCGTAACTGTATTTTTATACCTCTACGGGGTATGTTTTTTTATTTACGAGCCGTTTTCCCATATAAAGTGTTCCGATATTGAATATAGGCTTTCTTTATTAGGGAGTTTTATCGGTGCGGGAAATATTTTGAGCCTGACGGAGGTAGAAAAATACGGGACATTCCTATATTTCTATGGAAAGTATGATTTTACTTTGAATTTACTATCAGATTTATTTGATACTAGCAACCAGCACCGGCTTCGCACGGATACAACAATCATTATCATATTTCAATTAATTTACACAAAACCTTAACAAATTATATACCTAAACCTTCCTCATGAATTCCTCTTCCCATCTATTGGTGAAAACCGCACGAAAATGGTACAGTAGTATTTGAGTTTATCACGAACAGACAGACAGACAGAGAGACGCGGCGGGGGATTTTGTTTTATAATATGTAGCGATAATACCTATAAGGAAAATAAAGATATTGCTACCTGAAGCCATATAATATATGGTGAACACGCACCTACCACATCTAGGTTTAGAGGTTTTTTAATTGTTGCTATTAAAGGCATTTGACACCGCACAATACTATGACTATTTAATACACACCAGCTGTACCTGGCATGCGTTGCAATGGCTTTTTACACGCTTTATATTAGCTTCACTTGTATGTTTGTAACCGACTCCTTTGGGAGCGATTTTAACCCATTTTAAACAGCCAGATTTCATTCAAATTTTCCACACGTGTCAAAGACCGATGACAATGCAATAATTCGATTAAATTTTTTATTTTTTTTAGTTGAATTTTCTATAAAAGCGTGTTTTTTAGTTTTTTAAACTATAATTATTATTATTCTATAGGTTTTTTGGGCCAGAAACCAACGGGAGCGTTCAAAATCCTGCCAAATTTTCATCATAATCTGATCAACGGTTTAGAAATACTTAGAGGATAAACATACTTAGATTGATTTTAATTTATCTATATAGAAATTAAATCAAATTGTAATCTATATAATCGTGGGAGAGCCATGCTAAGGCGCGTATGGGCCAGCTCGACCGGAGTGATACCACGGCCTCACAGATAACCGGCAGTGAAGCAATGCTTGCATTGCTTTTCGCCGAGTGAGTAAGATTACCGGAGGCCCTAACCCTCTCCTCCCCTTTCCCCTCTTCCACCCTTCCCCTACTCCCACCTTAAAGGCCGGCAACGCACTTGTGACTCTTGAGATGTAGGTGCCCATGGGCGGCGGTAGTCATTTACCATCAGGTGACCCGTCTGCTCGTTTGCCCGTTTGCCTATTTAGTACATAGACAAAAACTAATAATTTTAAACTACGAGTATTAAATCCTAAGTCTTAAGTAATATAAATGCAAAAGGGAATTTGCTTATTCGTTTATTTGTAACGTTTTCAAGCTCTAACTACACAACGGATCATAAGGGGATTTCAGGGATATAGAAAAGGACAGAGGGTACCTATCATCCCAAAAAATACTGTTCCCGAGGGATGGAAAAGTATCTTAAACGAATCGAAGCCTCAGCCAAAAGCTAGTTTTATTATAAATCAGAATACAGCTCCCAGGATCAATTGCTGGATTGAAAGCAGTGGCGTAACAATAGGGTCGCAGAGCGGGCAAAATGTCACGGGCCCCTGGGGTCCAAAGCCCTGTACACAGGATGCACTTATTACAAAATGGATTATTTCTTTTATTATATGATATTATGGATACAAGCAACCTTCTACTACTTTGTCCGTCTCACACTACCGGGTTCGTCGGCTCTTCTTTCCCGGTTCAATCGATTCTTCTGTGGAATGCGCTTCCTCTCGAAGTCAGGACGGCCTCAAATCGTTACAGTTTTAAGATAAAAGTTAAAGAGCTCTTACTCAAGGAACTGGCAGAATCAACTCGTCAATAGTTCGGATCATTAATGTCGTAATATGTATTTATAATAGTATATGTATTATATAGCTATGTATGTGTTTGTATGTGTGCATATGTATATATGTAAATATCTATTACATTATGTTACAAGTATTTGAGTATAATGTGTGTATATAGTGGGATACATATGTATCCCATTCCTTGTTTTTGTAAATTTTTTACAAGTCTATTCATTGCACCTACTTCTTAATTTCTCTGCATCACCCAAAGGTTGACTGGTAGAGAATGCCTCAGGCATTGTGTCCGCCTATGTACTAATGTGCAAAAAGTTTTAATAAATAAATAAATAAAATTATTTATTTCCATCGCGTTAAGTAATTTTTTAGCGGAAGTTTAGATCACTGACGTAATTGGTTTCTATTGCCAAATTCTGTAGAATATAGTCGCAGCCTCCAAGTACTCTAGTCCAAAAAATGATGATGAGAGTGAAGTACATTATGATTGCTACCAAACCAATCGATCGATGCCAGCATCAATTGACTGGTGTGGTAGCTTTTTCAGACCGATTGGTGTGGTAACAACTGATGATGAACATTCTATCATGGATCGATGTGTGTCGCCGCAGCCTAAGGGAGGCCCCATCCGATGACTTAGCCACGGGTCTCAGGTGATACAGTTAACCAACTATAAGTAATTTAAGGCTAGTAAATTTGTGAATTCAAGCTAAATAGACCACTTCCAAAAGGACTTTAAACAGTGCTTTGAGCGTTTCACACAAAACGCTGTCTGACGAGAAAATTCACTTATATTCTAACTGTTTCTTGCGACTTTGTTCGCTTGGAAAGTCAAATCTATTCCACGGCGACAGCCTGTGATCTTTTCCAGGCTATAGTCTATATCTGTGCTAAATTGCAGTCAGATCCGTTCAGGCATTCGAGCATGATAGAGTAATAAACATCCATCCATCCAAATTACAAAGTAGTAAGAATGTCTTAAGTTGAATTGGCTAGGAATCCATTCTGCGGTGACTCTTTGACATTGAAAGAGCTTATAACCTAAAATAATCGTTTATATATTAATACTTTTATAAAAATAATAAATACAAATGTTTAATAAAACCTAAATACTTACCTGATGTGACTGAAGTAACAACTTCGAATTATCGATAACCGCTCAATATTTCAAACTTGTAAATTCTCTTTCATAGTTGCAAAGTACATCAAAGTTTTATTATAGAGTCATGCAAATAGCTTTGGAAATTATAACTTTTAAGTATAAAAACGCTAATGCGATGCCTGTGCTACCGAGTGTGCTATCAATCTTAGGCGTGGATATTCCGGACCATTAGAGATTTTTCTTGAAAAGCCGCGCTTGTGTGGTCTGTAGTAGTTTAGAAGGCGCATTTAAATAGAATAATCCACTTGCTTGCAACGCTATCCCCTAACCTACAGATGTTAAAACGTGTAAGATAAAAGGAAAGTAGATAGATAAATAGATAAAACATTCTTTATTGTACACCACAGTTAGACAGAAATAAAACAGTTTATAATAAGCGGCAAGTACAATGGGTGGTCTTATCGCTAAAAGCGATTTCTTCTAGATAACCTTTGTATGGAAACAACAGAGGAAAATAAGAGGTGCTGGTGGCGTACTAAAAATATTTAGAATGGGAACAATGAAATAATAAATGTAATATCTAGGTAAAGCGAATTATATTACGACTTATCTGAGAGTCAAAAGAAAAACAAAAAACATACATATATTAATACATACACATAAACATACATAAATATATACAGAAAATACATACATATACATATATGTACATAGCGAGTACATAAATATAAACGCAAAAGTGTTTTACACCACTTATAGTGTTAGATAGTGTTCTTTTGCAAGTGCTTTAAAAGTCAATAGGAGAATTGAATTATTTTCATCATCATCACGCAACATCGGTCAAAGCAGTTTTGGAATCTGTCTTTTATAAGAAAACCTTAGTCCCTCTTAACTTGTACAGTTACTACACTGGCCACAACCATCAATAACAAAATTAATACAATAACTAGTTCAGTTACATTTCACTTTTAGGTTAAGCAAGAATAATAATAAATAAATAAATAATTATATTTTGACATATCTCACACACGGCTGTATGATCCCAAACTAGGCAGACCCTTTACTATGGCAACCAGACTGCTGATAAACATACTTATATATTTCTAAATACATACATATTATAGATAAATTACACCCTGACAAGAACAAATAATCGTACTCATCCCAAAATTATTGAGGAATAGCTAACGTAATAGACTATTATAGTGTAGTTATTTATGACATTCCTTTACAGCTCTTTCCTCTTAACCCTTTACCTAATTTGTTAAAAGATAAAGAAACTTACTTCCGCTTGACTTCCCTACTTTAAATAAGCCTGGGTGTTAACGATACTTACTATGGGCATCCTACCAGCAAAATTTTAGGACACCATTGGTGTGTAACATACCCGACTCGTTCATTATTACTTTGGAGGTAAAATATTCATAAGTTTTATTCTCCTGATAGAACTGTAATATTTTTAACGAAGCCTTTTTATTGAAGTTTAAATAAAAAAAATGGTTCTAAAACGAGAACGTAGAATTTCTTTATTCATTCAGGTCACAAAGTTATGAACATTTGAACATTAAAGTGCTGCGTCTAAATTTAAAATTTACATATACGGCTAGCTCGAATTTAAAGCTGGGTGGAGAAGCTAATCTTAGTTGAGTGGGTGAAAGTTAGACGGGAAGCGACTTCGCAATGAACGTTTTTAAATCTAAATGGTGACGGGAGGCAAGGGTCGGGGACTGAAACTGAGTCTAGTAAATATGAAAAGGACGGGAGGCGAGACAGATGCATACGCTTCACCAGATCCACTTAGAATACGTATAAGATACTAGACACTATTTGTAAGGAATTGACAAAATACATAACCTCCAGTACTACTATATGTTGTAAAAAAATGCCATCCGAACCTGTTGGGCTGCCTTTTCTGGCAAACAACCTTTCAAAGTCTTCAAAAATCCTTTTTGGCGATTTTAAAGGGTTGTTTCTCAAAAACTGCTCAGCAGGATCGGATGGCACTCTTTTTCTAAGTCCGCGATTGCGGAAACAGACCACTTGTTTAGGATAGCAATTTTTTTATTATTTAAATAGGGTATAAACTTCAAAGCAAACGCATTTTAGTGTCCGCCCCCGTCCCTTTGGGGTCCATTCGGACAGTACGGATTCAATATCACTTCAAAACCTAGATAACCACTCGTCATCTGCTTGCCTGTCCAATCCAAATTTGAAGTACCATTGCTTTAACTATTCATAATAGCTACAGAGGCAACCGCATTGTGTTAATTAATAATAAAAAGTCAGATGTATGACTGTTGCTTTCAGATCTCAAAATCGTTTGTTTTTGGATTGGAATTAAAAAAAAACCTTCTGAATAAATCATGTTCTTGTTGGAGACGTTTTATTTTGCAGAATTGTTTTCAATCAACATATAAAATGTACATTAGTGAACTGCTAACAATTTTCATATAACTTTCACCTCTATATTGTTTAGTCCCTAAAAGTTTTTACATAAATGTTATTTGGGTTATATTTCGAAAAGGTCAGTTGTCTAGTTTACGAACTAAATACACGTTAATAATTATAGATGTTTCATATGAACTTAAAGGTTAGTAGGTGATTTACTGGTATGATCTAGTTGTGATCTAGTTGAACTTACATAATATTTGTATTTCTACGATATTTCGTACTACGATTATGTGCAAAAAATTGTTTTCAGTTTAAAGCATTTAATAGTTTTTTATGAAACTTTTGTATGCATTAAATTGATGTGTTAACTATTTATTTTGTAATTTAAATTACTTATAATAATGTCATTTGATCACAAGGTCATCGACCTATTTAAATACTTTGTTGCTTAATAGCTTTTATTGTATTTATTTTGGATCTAAACGGATACTTACAGTAAAAAAATAACAGGTTAGATTATCGTTATGATAATAGGTTATCAAATTACAACAGAGTAAACCACAATCTGTTGAAAAAAAAACTTACCATACTAGAATACCATTCGGTACTATTCTAGAATCAAACGAAGCTTCATGCTCTGCGTCGCTCAAGAAATGATCGATGTCTGGCTTTATAATTGATTGGCCCGTTTTGTCTGTACACATAAATTGATCACGGCATTAAATTCTTGAAGAAATTTCTTCATCTCGCTTACACGTATGTATTTCAAAAATTTAACATCATCATTTGTCTTTATCACTCTTGGCGTTTTGTTGGCGTACACAGTTGTTTGGCATCCACATGAGTTTGCACCTGCTTTATATCATAATTAATGGCTGTTTGTTGCAAGGCTTTAAATGAAAAGTGTCAGGTTGTTAATCAATATTCATGTTTAGAAATAAAAATAATACGTTAGAAACTGTTGTTAACTACTGATAATAATAGTAAAATGGTTTTGTAAAACTACCGCCTGGTAAATAACTATGTATTTCACTAGAGATATTATTAAACCACGTTTATAAATATCTGACTGTGACATATACTTAAGTTAACGTATGTATAAAACTGTATTGTCATCAGTTACAGAATTGAACAAGAAGTAAATTAAAATTCCGCTACATGTGACATTCATACAAGTCACGCTAATAACGGAAATTATCAAATTGTGTCATGCCATTAACCTATCAAATTATATTATTACCAATTACAATACAATACAATACAATACTCTTTATTGTACACCATGAGAAACAGTTTAAAATATTTACAATTACTAATTATCATAAGGGTTATTATAGTGGTAGTATATTATTATTTCTGTTTAAATAAAAACATATAGCCTGCTGTTTGTTCTATTTCTTAAATATCTAGTAGGTATTATCAATAAGATTTTTTTTTTTTGCGAATTGTGTTCATACTGAAATTGCTTCTATTTTCAGTGAAGCGGAAGAAATATTAACAAATTCATTAAAAAATCATGCAGAACTGGTGTTGGTGCAGACGTAAATTGTATTACAGGGAGCAAACGAGCAGACGGGTCACCTGATGGTAAGTGACTACCGTCGCCCATGGACACCTGCAACTCAAGAGTCACAAGTGCGTTGCCGGCCTTTGCGTTAGGAGTACGCTCTTTTCTTGAAGGTTTGAAGGTCGTATCTGTCCTTAAATACCGCAGGCGACAATTTGTTCCAGAGATTGGTTGTGTGAGGCAAAAAACGTTTGGAGAACCGCACAGTGGTGGATTGCCAATTATCCAGGTGATGGGGATGAAAGTTTTGTCGCGTTGAACGATGGCGAAACGTTGCGGCCGATATAAGTCCGAACAATTCCTCGGAGCACTCCCCATGATACATACGATAGAGAATGCAGAGTGAAGCTACATCTCTACGCAACGCCAAGGGGTTAAGCCGATCTGAAATATCCTGGCAATCGATGATCCGAGTCGCTCTCCGTTGAATACGGTCAAGAGGGAGAAGCTGGCACTGGGGTGCATATACGTGTATGTGTTAATAATCTAAGACACTTTTAATTTGCTGCCTCTAAGTTCATGTTCGTAGATGGAAACGAAAGTCCCCAAACACTTATCAATTTACAAATTGGTCTTGTAAAGTTACCGTAAACTTACTTTAGTTTTGGGTGGTACGTACGTACTTACATAGGAAGACATTAATGCCCGGTTCCTATAATCAAGAAACGATTCGTTTTGCTTACGGACGGTAAAATTTTCTTTGAAAATTCAGCGAACTTTACTGTCCGTAAGCAAAACGAATCGTTTATTGATTATAGGAACTGGGCATACGATATTCTTAAAAACTGTATACATTTACGGTACGTTTTCTTCCACAGTTTTTTTATATGCGATAACGGGCAAACGATCAGACGGGTCACTTGATGGTAAGTGACGACCGACGCACATGGGCACCTGCAACTCGAGAGTTACAACTGCGTTGCCGGCCTATAAGGTGGGCGTAGGGGAAGGCAGGGAAAAGGGGGGGGGGGCAGTGGAAAGAGGGGAGAGGGATGGTTAGGGCCTCTGGTAGCCTCACTTACTCGGCGAAACACAAAATAAGCATTTCTTTATTACCGGTTTTCTATGAGGACGTGGTATCACTCCGGTCGAGCCGGCCCATACATACCGAAGCATGGCTCTCCTACTAGTACTAGGTAGTTTTTATATCCTGAATAGCCTTACTTTATACTCGAAACGATACTGGCTTAAGAATTTCAATAGTCATTAAGTTGCTTTACTTTCTTTGAACTGAACTGAAAAGTAAGATTGTACTTTAGGGTTAAATCCCTAAAGTACAATCTTACTTTTCAGTTCAGTTCACTTTACCTAAAATGTGGTTAAAAAAAACTGAAGAACACTTTCAGTACCAAGGTAAACCTTGTCTCCTCGTCTCAATCACTCTTAGATTTCTGTCATCTCCATGACGCTACTGACCTGGCTATACACACATTTGAGAAGGGTACAGAGAACTAATTTTCCATCGTCAAGGAAAGATAATCAAGTCAAGATTTTACGATATAGGGTGCAAAGGAGCAGATGGATCACCTGATGGTAAGTGACTGCTGCTGTCCATAGATACCTGCAACTCAATAGTCACAAGTGCGTTGCCGGCCTTTGAGGTGGGAGTACGATACGGACATAAGATCATAATAGAAAATATATTGATTCTAATTTTAATTCTGGTAATGCATACACTGATAACAATAATGGACCTCTTTAATGTCATGTAAATAGAACTACAAATTGTTTCCAAAATACATGGCATATTATTACCTATTATAAAAAAATAAACCGAGTCTAAACTCCAGGTAAACGTTACTAGAGATTAAAAATGTTTACTATCCATTTTGAGACTCAAACATCGTGTCTTATAATACAGATTAAATATATTTGCGAAGTTCTAAAGCGGTGCAACAAGAAGCATCTTAAATCATATTTTAGATTGGTTTACATAGTAGTGAATTTATTACAAAGCATGTGAAAACCCGATTATGGCGATATATGGGTAAGTAACCTCTACTTGCCCATATATCGCCATAATCGGGTTTCAAAACCGATTCATCCGGCTAAACGATTTTGCTCGAGTTTATAGACAGGAAGAACACAAGGCATCAATTGTGGTATACTACACCTATGGACGTTAATGGGCTTCCATTAACACGAGGCAAGTTATACATTAAACATTTTAATCTCAATGCTTTACTTATTCTCAAACGATAAAAACTTGTCGTTTTTCCAAAAAGAAATAACAGTCTAGTAACACGAATAGAACGAAATTTCGTTTGAATATTAAAATAACTAAATAGTTACAGCTAAATGTACCTATTGTATCTATTAGTGTAACTATTTAAAAAATAGAACATAAATTTTTTACAACATAAATTATTTTTCAAACGATCACGAACTACAAAAAAAAATTGTTTAAGAAACTTCCACTAAGACAAATGGTAAATTTCTCATTTGAACACGGGTTGCACGTTAAACGGTACAAGTAAATTATTGAAGAGCTTAACGATATAAAAGCCGTACAGCAATTTCTGTGTAACGTTCAGGTTGAAGACAGGCATTGAAATTATGAACCAATTATAGTTGTGGATGAGCTAGAAAACAAAGAACGTTTTTCTTTGCAGAGGTTATCCGCAAGATGGAAAAGAAAATTGTTTCTGCTTTTTAAATTTTTATTGAAGCATTCCTTCTAAAGCGTTATTTTATTAACTAAGACTACTATATGAAAAATAATGACTTGATTTCATTGTTTTAAATTTTAGAAGACTACATTGCCAGGGTTACAGCGGCCTCTGTTATTACATAAGTTATTCTGGACCATCGCGTTGAAAGATTTTATCGCCTAGACAACACAAATGTTGGGTAAAATAACATTTTGGTATGCAACATACCTTCAAAAATCTTTAGCTCAGTAAAATATAGTAAGTACGTACTTATAAATAATATAGGCATAGTCGGGTTAGGTCCGGAATGAATAAAGAGTAAAATTATGTAAATCTAATGTAAATACATAGTATAACAGGGTGTTACAGATAGATGTAGATAATTTTAGGGTGGTATAGAAGACCCCGTAAATTTCATAAAGCACCATTTAGAATAAAATATTCGAAAATTTACAAAAAAATTACAATTTACTTTTTTTTTGCTGACATGATGACGTAATATCATGGCGGCTTGCGTTTCGCATACCTGTAAAACAGATAAAAAACTGAAAACTTTGAAATTAATCGTAAAATTTAAGTTTTAAATTTATAAACTCAAACTAATATTTTCCGATTGTCTATTGCCTTGACTATCTGACCATTATGTTTTTTTCAGAATTACATTAATAGAGTAAAATATTCCATTAAGATCAAATTCATAAAGATATTGGAGCAAACCATCTGATACAGACGAATTTGGCCGGTAGCTCCAAATATTCTTAAGATATTCGGTTTCTCGTACCAAAGTTATAATCATAACATCAATTGGTTCTAGAGCGAAAACGATGACATTCTTTCTATCCCATCACTTTCGTTATAAATTATATTTGTTTTTCTAAAAATAAATCTTTAAACCTTAACTTTTTTTTCTATTTGTTTGAAAATATCTTTAAAATGAATTCTCAGACGAAATCAGAAGGTTAGCTGTAAATTAATTGAAAGTATAAAACTATTTCAACAACGCTTAGGATATCCTGTGGGCAAAAAACCTTATAATAACTACCACAGCAGAGTATTTAGAAAGCCTACACTACCTGTAGCTTCGGCCCTGGAACTCAATTGAAGTCGGAATTCGCTTTTTGTGGTGCAGTGGCTTAAATTCCTTATTTAAATTAAATAAAATAAACATAAAATAATAAGTATTGGCTTCTCAATTTCTTCTTTATACCATTTAAGTGCAGCTACTGGAATGGACTTTTGAAATTGGGTGGATTCATTTAAAACTTTACAAAGAAATTAATAAAAAAAGGTTTTCTTAAATTGTCCAGTTTAAATAAATATAACACTCCATCGACAAAGAGTAAATGTTTATAGGTAAAGTAAACTACAAGTGATAACTTGCGTGCTCTTGATCTGATAAAAAAACTTGAAATAAAATTGCTTGGTTTTGTAATTTCATTACTGCTATATGCACGTAAGGGCCGGGTGGACCGGAGTGATACCACGGCCTCACAGACAACCGGCCGTGAAGCAATGTTTGCATTGTGTTTTGCCGAGTGAGTGACGTTACCGGAGGTTCAAATTCCCCTCACCTCCCTCTCCTACTCCCACCTTAAAGGCTAACAACGCACTTGTGACTCTTAAGTTGCAGGTACCCATGGGCGGTGGTAGTCATTTACCATCAGGTAACCCGTCTGCTCTTTTGCCCCATATACATAAAAAATTGGGAATATGACATAATGTTTACCAAGTATCACAGAAAGCTATTTAAGAATCAATTATATTTATATACATATATCTCAAGTTTAATTTAGAAATGTACTATGTCAAATTAATATTTTTCCTTTTTATCTAATGTTTAAAACCTAATAGCCTTATCTATTATTATATATCGTCAGAGATGGCAGATTACCGCTTGATCCTTCACTGTCAAATTTGTTGTTAGACACGGAAGCGGGTAATTAAAATAATAAATAGCCAAGTCAAAGAAATATTATAATCTCTCTAAGATTATAAAATTTCAAAATTAACTATTAACCAAGTTCAAAAAGCAGTAGCTACAGTTCACAAAGTAGGTAGGTACCGTCTGAAGTCGACCATTCCAACAAGAATAAAGCCGCACTAGCGAACCGGCCGGACGGTGTGTCACTAACTCCATCGAGGGCCGCCAGGTGGCGCTAGCTTACCGAGCTTAGCTTGATTACGACTTACATTTTTCACTTTTTATTCATCATTTCTTTTTGTTGTTTTTTTAAAAGGTTTGATATTTTTGACAAATTTATAGGATGAAAGTAGACTACTATTATATTATGTACGAGAAGACTTCGAATTGTTAGAAATCATCAACTTTATATCACCCGTTAATACGCTTTCGTTGGATATTATAATCATTAAGCTTTTAGTTTATGTTTTAACAAGCTTTTATCTGCGGCTTCGCTTGTGTTAATCTAGATATTGTCAGCCAATTCAGATAATACAACTGCATCGGTATGAATTCACGGGTAGCGCAATGGTTAAAGTGGTTGCCTCGCCACTATGTTGCCGCACTGATGTTATGAGTTCGATTCCCATACGGGACAAACTTTTGTGTGGACCACAAATAGTTGTCCCGAGTCTGGGTGTTCTTTGTGTCCGTTGCTTCAATGTTTGTAAAGCCTCCTCCTTTCTAAAATAAAAGTAGCCTACGTTACTCCTTATAACACCAGCTATCTGCCAGTGAAAGTCCCGTGGAAATTGGTCCACCCGTTTTGGAGATTCGCCGGAACAAACAGACAGACAGGCAGAGAGACGTACAAAAATTTATAAACGTGATTTTTAGGTATAGGTATCGTGCAAATAACTGTAGGAGCTTAAAACTATTATTTTGACATTTAATTTCATTCATTGACAGACACTTCAATTTTATTTATTTGTATGTATTGTTGATTAGTTTCTGGTTGATACCCTATGTCCGTTTTTGTACCCTGTCAATGTGTATTCAGAATTTCACGATGATCGGTTATGGAAAAGAAAAACAAATTCACATTCCCATTTATAATATTGGTTACAATAACGTCACTTTCACTTCCAAAAGTAAAGCTAATGTTAAAAAAAAATTAAAGTTGATGAGTAAAGTAAATCATGCTCATCACTTTTATTCATCTTAATATCAGTGACAATAGGCAGTGCATTCTGCTATTAAGGTCATCTTCATTCGGAGCAAGCCCGATTGTCCGCGCTACAGTGCTCCCTTGCTATTGTTTTTCCTTCCATTCGAAGGGCTTATGCCACACAGAACCATCAATGCATAATTACTTATACTTATTTTGGATCTTAGTCTACAGGTACATGTTTACTTTTGTGATGGAGGCAGTCAGATTTGTTGTAATTAAAAGGAGATTGTTTAGAACTAAAGTCAGTTATCGATTATATATTTTACTAGCAATCCGCCCCGGCTTCGCACGGGTACAAATTATACGCCTAAATCTTCCTCGTGAATCACTCTGTCTGTTAGTGAAAACCGCATGAAAATCCGTTCAGTAGTTTTTCAGTTCATCGTGAACAGAAAGATACGGCGGGGAACTTTGTTTTATAATATGTAGTGATTGTAAAGATTGTCTCACTTACTCGCAAGTTGTTGCTATAGGACACCGTTCAAAAAAAAAATAACCAAAAGTAAGTAAGTAAAGTAAGTAATTGTCATACTTCTGGCTACCACTCATGCGCGCGTCCTTATCGCATGCTGTATAAAAACGCGTGGCACAGACGCCGTCGCTTAGTGCACAAGAGATTTGAACCTGGTGTATTGCTGAACAGTAATGCGCCGTAATGAATGTAGTCCTACACTTTCATAATATATTTACAAATTGATTTGATGTTTTAGGAGTTGTTCAAAAATATAGGCAATTTATATAGACCTATTTGGTCTATATAAATTGTATTCCTGCAGGAAAAGTAATTTATATTGTTTCACTAATGGCTCGAATTGTTTATTGTTATTTAGATTTCAGTAAGAGTTGCACACGCGGAGTACTGTATTTTAGTCTTGAATGTACGAATCGAAAGGTTTTAGTTTTTATCTTTCTCGTTGACAAGCATAAATGTTAATGTTTAGTCAACCACGTGGCATTAATGATATGAACTAGTGTTCGAAATTTCAGATAAACAACTACTTATTTATAAAAGCTTTTAAATATTCTATGTACGAATACATTAATTCGACAAGGTTACACTTGACCGCAATCACAGGTTGACTCGTACAGCATTCTTGCGATTACGGCATGATCGCATTGACAATGTGTATTTTATTTATGTACTTAATGTGTATATTTAGCTCATGGTTTGATTTATCAATCCAAATTATTATAAGACTTTTAAATTCTTATCTTTGGAATATTATCTCTCTCTCTTTTCTCTGTTTTCTCTCTTTAACATGTCTTTGCACCTACCACTTTTATTTCTGGTCTCTCTCGGGTTCTCACCCCAAGGTTGACTGGCAGAGAATGCCTTAGGCATTAAGTCCGCTTTTGTACAATATGTGCATAAAGCATAAATAAATAAATAAATAATCGCAGCCAACGTCGAATGAAATAATAACCTTTTTCAAAACAATTATAATACACATACTGCCTTCTTTTAACTAATAAGCCGTTAAGCCCAACAAGTTGTCGGTAGATTAACAGCTTTTTACTTAATACTAGCAACTTGGGTCACACATTACTAATATTCTTGTTTGCTCCGCCAGCTAAACTTCTGTTGGGTGGGGTTCGAACCCGCTACCACTTGATTGCAAGCCCAACGCCTTAGCCATTACGCTCCGATCGCGTCGTTTGAAGCAAGTGATAATTAATTTCTAATACGCAACGCAAATTAACTTCAAAAAGTCGGAGGTGCAACTAAAGATGAGAATAACCTGGGTAAACAATTCGGCTTATTGATTTGTTTCATTACAGTTTTCAGTCCTTAATAGTTCCTTAAACAAGTCACTTAACCACTGCTGAAACTTGCCATCAGCATAATGCCAATGACAACGTCATTTGTAGGGACAACATCCATCAAACTTATTTAATTCCCATAAAAGTATTTAACTGCGGTTCACCGAAAATCGTTTAAACCAGAATGATAATATATTTGACAAGATTACGGTTTACAACACTTTGATGGTGAATTAAGCGATGTTATGGACCTGTAAAGTGGTTTAATAGCTAAAGCTCAGTAAGATAAAAGATACGAGTACACATGATTATAAAATGTTTACATTGATTTACATTCAAAGAGTCTTAATACAGGGTATTTGTGAAATGCTCCCAAAAACGAAAACAGACGATAGTGCTAATGGTACCTTTGACGATGGGTTAGAAAAAAAAATAGATTTTCCAAGCTGCTTCGACTAGATTTAGTAGTTTAGAAAAAAATGGCGCAATTTACAATTAAGGCTAAAAAAAGGGTCGTTAGTAATTTAAAAAGTTTAAAACCGATCTCTCTGAAATTTACAGCCCTTTTTAGTATCATTATAAACTACAATTTCAGAAAGTTTCAGACTTCTACCTACGTTTTTTTTTATAGTTATTAAATATAGAAAAAAACGCTCTTTTTTAACTTTGACCTTCATTTACTGTTAAAAAAAACCATTGAGTGACTTTAAACAGGTCTCATTTTGCACGTAATTTAATGGAAATAAAAATGATTCAAACACAAAGGACGAAGAATGTATTGGAAACTAGATATTACACGAAATATAAAAAAACTCTTTTTTTTCAATAAATTGTTAAAAAAAATCACACCCCACTTGTCCAGACTGCGAGTATCGAAGTTCTTAATCGGTGCATTTTTTAACTATTTATCCAAAAAAAAAATGTGTGGTAATCCAAAATGTTGGTATTTTACTTCCTTGACTGGCCTATAATTAATATTCGTAATAATAATTTTATTTATTATTAGAATTATCTTTAAAATTCTTCATTTTAATACCCTACTCATTATGTATTTTAATGTAATGTGTGTAATGTTTATATACCTAGTGACACTGGCGAAATAATGACGAATCTAACGACATTCATCAAAATCGGTTCAGACGTTTAGTAGTTACGAGGATTCGTAGACACAGACGTACATACATGCATACAGGTCAAACACCCTATTGAACCAACTATCTACGAGTATGTAACTTGAAAGCGTAAATGCGTGCTGAAGTCCGACAAAGGTCATACAAGTTTCTATAAATTCTAACTGTCTGAGTTCTTCTACCTAAAGATTTTTGTATTAGTAGTATTTAATGTAGTATTATAGTAATCCGATCATTTGAAACAGAGACAAGAACTTCTCCTTATCTATTCGATTCTTCAATCGGGACGGCAAAGAGTACCATGTCTGACTTAGACAGGATATTGCAAGATAGAAACATCTCAAGAAGGACAAAAATAAAACTAGTACAAACCCTCGTGTTTCCCATTTTCCTGTAAGGAGTCGAGATATGGACTCTGAAAGCTGCTAACCGCAAACGCATTGACGTTTCCAAGAAGTGGTGCCAGAAGGAAGATGCTGCGAATATCCTGGACATCTCACCGCACCAATGCATTCATTCTTGCAGAACTGGACATACGAGACCGGCTGTCATCCTATGTATTCGCAGAATCCTGGAATACTTCAGTCCCATCGCGAGGAAAGAAGATAACAATCTTAAAAAATTGATGGTCAGAGGGAAGTTTGAAGGGAAAAGACCCAGAGGCCCAAACCCGTCTGGTCCGACGAAGTCCGCTCTACCCTCGACACCACTGTCCACACTGCTCTACATACAGCCCAAGACAGATACTGTCATACACGTCAAGATCCAAGAAAGAGGTCAAGACCCTCAGATTCAGATAGTCAGAATTGAGGAAACCGACAGAAGGAGGAGGAGGTATATAGTATTATTTAATATAACTGGTAATAACATATACCTGCTCAGGCCATAGCCTAACAGAATCTAACCTCGAGCGAGCGAAACGAACTGTGATTATGTAAATAATACCTCTGTCTCTTACCTCAGCAAACATCGCGCAAAATATCTTAATTTGTTTAGTCAGAATTTGTTTCCATAAATATTATCATTTATAGCGTACAGCTTAAATAAATATAAAATTAGCTTTTTTATGATATAGGGGGCAAACGAGCAGACTCAACGATGTAGCCTGATGGTAAATGACTACCGTTACCCATGGGCATCTGCAACTGAAGAGTCACAAGTGCGTTATCGCTACCGGTAACCTCTGCATTGCTAGCATTGCTTCACTGCGTGATTTGCGTGCATTTTTTGTGAGGCCGTGGTATCACTCCTAACTATAAATTACGGCTTTACTCATGTGTGTACATATTTCTAAGATACCGGACTAGTTTCAGGATTCAAAATATCCTTTATCAAGGGGTAAAACGACTTGACGCTTAAGTTTCAAGCGCACTATCAACCAATTTACAGATTTTACGTGAGATTAGGAGATGATAGCATATGCCCTGTATATCTACCTGTATACTTACAACCGGCTTGAATGTGTCTAAGTATGTACAGTAGGCGAAATAAGCACGTGGCATTTAAATAAACTACAGTCGAATTTAGAACTTTCTCCTATTTTTGATTCAGACGTTTTTAAATTTATTATTCATAAACATAGAACAATATTTGAAGACCACAGTTAGTTAAAAAATCGATTTGGCCTCAATTTGTTTGGAATTTAATATCTTGTTGTCTACACCTAAAAGTAACCCCAAACATTCCTTTCAAAATATTCCATTTGATTACGATAAAGAATGTTTCTCATCCAATTTATTTTTATCTAGTCTGTGGATGAGCTAATTCAAAATTTCGTTTTTACTCTGTCAGATCCTGATTGATGTAGGTTTCTCATATAACATGACATCTTTTTTACCAAAAACTAAACCAAAGAAATGACAGTGTATTGTATTAGCATAACAAATATCTTCGTTCAATATTTGCCTAAGGAAATGTTTGTGACAGACAGACAAATGGCCATCGTTCGTTCCGTTTTGACATATGGAACCGTAATAAAATTACCATTTACCAATGTCACATTTATATATTTATCGCAAACTGGCCTTTATATCAAAGGATTTCAATAACGATGGCTTTAAATTTCACATGTTTTTTATATATAATGGCAACATTTCACTTAAAACGGAAACGGTCATTGATTCAAGTTTTAGTCCTTGTAAGATTTAATTTCAAACCCCAAGTTCTATAGAAGAGATTTAGGGTTGAACAGTCACATTAAATCTATTTTTTTTTAACATTTGAAATAATAACACGAACGTCTAAAAGTGAAACCATGAATGGGCATCCTCCTTTGTCAATTATGGTTTAGTCCCACTCACATACTCGTAATACGGGCAAGCCTATTGCTGAAACCTGGGCACTTTGGGAATTAAAGATGGCAAAAATTGGGAGCATTGGGAGAAAGGAAAGTGATTTTATGGATTGTAAGCTATGGCTTATATATTAATTCCCGAACCAAATTAAAGAAAGTCTTGGCATTGCTGATGTTGTTAAGGTACCTTGACACTTGTTTGCCCCTTAAATAATTGTTTACGAAAGGTAATTTTGAATTCTAAATGTATGTGTACTATATTAGTGTAGTCTCGCATTTGGAGACTAGAACATGATATAGCATTTTAATCATTAAAAAGTTAGTCAAGGTGATTTAAAAAGAATGTTGTTCTGAATGGTTCACTCTCTTATAGTATTGCAATAGAGCCGAGCGAACACAAGATACGTCGGTGTTCGCAATGCATGAAGTCTTGTTGGCGTCTCGCCAAATGCGTGCGATGTGCATATGGTCTTTAAACACGCCGCCGTTAGAAAGCCACTCTTAGATTCGTTCTATCATAATTACATTAACTTATACTTATTCCTAGCAATTTTGTAAAATATTTTAAAATATTCTTTTTTTAAATAAGTGAATGCAATAACAATAAAGACCGCATTCTAATTCGTTTAGTGGTCCTCAATGGCTATCACTCACTTAGACCTATACTTGAATCATTATTTTATTTTATATCTACTATGTAAATATCTTTAAACATGTATCCTATGCAAATAGATTAATTATACTATGTAAATGAGTGTGTTATTATAGTGTACTAATAATGAACGAAACGAATAAAATGAATTGATATTGCTAGTCTAACTAGACCCAACATTGATAACTTAAAATTTTCTCCAGTAACTTTTGAGGGTATAAAAAAGATTATCGTGCTCATTCGTTTCAAAGCTGTGTGCTGTGATGTCATTAGCCGTAGGATGACTATTGCTATCCTGGATATCCTTTAAATAACATTATTAACTTTTCTCTCAGTTCTGAAACTTTTCCCACTCTGTGGCTTAAAAAAATCTGACCACTTTCGTCCGTCTAGTGGTTAGTGGCCCTGACACACGCAACAATGGTAAAATGGTAAAATAAGTAACTTGGCAACACTGCACATGTTCTACATATAAAATATTTATAACCAGCTTATACGGTTGGCAAATTAAGGTGATACTTCAACAGTTACCATTGTACGGGCCCTGCCTAGTCCATTCCACTATAGCCACTCAATTGTTCTTGAGTGTGATATTCTTGCTTACTTTTTGAGATTATTCTAGGACCTTCAAACATTGCAAACAAGGTACCTACTTACATAATCGGCAATATGCAAGAACGAAACCTGGTGTTACTAAGAGTTTATTGGCAACAATTACCGTTTTCTATCAGGAGGGCTTTAAGATTGCTTTCTACTTTAGCGGTACAAAAATAAGTACTGTAGTACATGCTTAGGAAGCACGCACTCTACGCTTGGCTAATGCGAGGTTTTGTACAGGAAAGTGGTGATGCAGGCACTTGATTTTAATGTATATTAAATTTCATAAATCAGGACCGTATCACCTATATGCCAATGGCTTGCAGCTGTATACATAGGCCAGAATTGAAGACTTATCGTAAGCCATTGATAAAATCAACAGGGACTTAGAGTTTATAAAACGCTGGTCAATAAGATTTGGTTTATCCGTAAACCAGTCAAATGTCAAGCGATCGTCGCAGGCAGAAAACGGATTATTTGCAGGGCTGATACCTATCCCACCTCACCTGTAGTTTTCAATGGCTCAGTTATACCCCTGAGTTCGCTGGTTAAAAACTAGGGTTTGCATATTGACCCAACCCTTGATTGGCGTGCCCAGGTGATTCTTGTAAGCCAGGCAGTGGAACTCTCCGAACTTTATATCGGTTAAAAACTTCCTTCCTACTATAATCGTCTAAGGTTATGTGTGTTATTTCAACCTGAATGTAGACCTTCTCAACAAACTGGATCGTCTTCTCAATAACTGCAATAGGTTTATTTTCAATCTTTGCAAGTATGACCAAGGACAACGTGTCTGCTTTACGTTTCAAATGAAAATGGTTGCCTATATTTTGCCAGTGCCATAATCTGCGAGCACTAACTTCTCTTCTTCTTAACTCTCCATCTCCACCATTCTTGTCCTCAAATCATAACAGAAATCTTCGTTTCACAAACAATTATGTAATCTTCTTCTATATACGACTTCGTAAACTCTTTGTTTTATGTCCAATCAGTTCTTCCCTGGAATGCACTTCCACTCGAAATCAGTATGTTCACAAACGGCTTCATATTTAAAAGAGGGTACGTGATATCCTCTGTAATGAGTTGGCAGTATTGTCATAGCGCTAACACATGACTCTCAGACTTGATATTTGTAGTGTATGTAGCTGTATGTTTATATGTTTGCATATTTATTGTGTCCCTATAATGTGTATAGTAATATGTAGTTATATTTATTTCATGAATTGATTAACATAATAATTACAAAAACTTTTAAATTCGTACTCTGGAGTTTTATCTGTCTCTCATTTTCTCTCACTCTCTCTCCTTACTATTACCATGTCTTTGCACCTACCGCTAGTGTTTGTATACTCATTACCTATTGCTCTTTGTTTTACCTTAAGTTTTTCTGTTTAAGTCCGCCTGTGTAAAATATGTACATGAAGTTTTAATAAATAAATTAATATGTATTTATTCCACATAAAATTAAGTTCATTAAAATTTCATACTGAGGGAAACATAGGATATTATGTTTTGCAAAAAAGTTTAATTGGTAAGAATCAGTCTTATAAGAGCAAAAGATGAAATAAAATATTTAACTGTAGATAGATTGTCTCTTCGTATTAATTTGAATTCAAAGAAATACGACTTTGTTGCAATTAGTTTACAAAACAAGGTTAGTAAATACTGCATATTTTATCTTCACAATAAGCATATTCCTTTGATGTAAATTAATTTCAAAATAATATTGAATCGCAAGAGGAATTTATTTGTATCTATAGCCACTCATTAACGGAGTGGCTACGTGCCTCAAATATTTAAATTTACATTCGAAATACAGAATGTACATGTTAACGTATGTTGTGCACGTTCTATGAAGCGGGCTATGGCTGAAGTTTCTTTGAAGGATAACATTCGTAACGAGGTTATCCGACAAAGAACCAAAGTAACTGACATAACTTGCAAAAGAAACAAGCCAAAGTGGCAAAGTCTGCCAAAGAATCAGCGATGGAGCCAACGACACATTTATCGGTAATGAAGGATGTCCCTTGTAGGAATTTATATAAAAGCTGTAGAAGGTAGCCGGGTGGCGTATATCAAAATAATACTTCAATACAATCTCTACGGACTAAGACGAATTGAATTAGTATTTCCAAAACGATAGACGTAATACATGTGATAAAATGTCAGGTGAGTGTGATAGTAATAAATAATATCTGCATCGAGAGTCATATGGCGTTGGTTTATCGGAATATTTGTGTATTGAGCACTAGAAATCCTTAGCCACTACGTTACACAAGCTTGACGAATAAGATGAGGGTTCTTAGTATATCTAAAAGCGTATTAACTTGGACATCCTACCGCAGTACGACTCCGTCTCAGACGTATTAGAGCAGCATTTTGGGATGTGTATTGTTTGGTAATACTAATTCAATTTGTCTTAGCCGGCAGGAACGTATTGCAGTGGCATTTCCATATACACTCATGTATAGCAGTGGATTGCAAGATTCAGACTCGTCTGTCTGTCGATAAGTGTAGTCATACATACGCATATTTATAGACTAACCATAGCATAGTTAGGGATTAAAAAGAGATATCATTCATTTTTTTTTTAAATTAAAAATGTTGATAATTGAAGTAACTCTGATTTTTTAATTTTAATTAGTTGGTATGCCCGAGGCTCTTCAAAAGTTTAAACCAAGACAAAAGTTTAAAGAAACTAAACTTACTAACTTGATTAGAAGTACAAGTGAGAGTTCAAAGTAATGTTAGAAAACATTTAGCAATTAATAGCATTTAATCTTTATTTGGCCAAGGTTAATTGGTTGTTTAAAAAGGGAAAGCTAGTAAAAGTAAAAGAAAGTACTCTTTATTGCACACCATAAATAGGACACATTCGTGAAAATCTACCGTGTGTGAGATGTGTAAAGCTATTATTATCATTAAAAAAATATTAAATACAGTAATACAATGGGTGGCCTTGTCGCAGTCTGCGATCTTTTACAGGCAACCTTTAGATGGACAATCCTGTATAGGAACAGGTAATTTGTGGTGCACATTACTTTGTCTTATTAGTATTTGAAGATTCCCTTTCCATTTGCATAAAATTTTAAGACATAATATAACGTTACGCATACTTTTGTTTATCCTAATTATATTTACGCATAATTTTTTTAAGCATAATTTCTCTAATCATAATAGTGTTTAAGCACAACATACTAAAGAAGCATAAAAAAAATTCGGCCATCAAGGGCCATCCCTGCCGCACCTTAACCTATTGATACACTGCATTATACTAGTGACATTATGCGAATTAGAATTAATATATCCATCTAGTACAAAGCTTTTTAACGCCTAAATTTTCATGTAAGACTTATTGTACTTGACTTATACCAATGCCTAAAGCGGCTTCTATCATTAACCGCACAGCACTCACGTTATCTTCAG
This sequence comes from Euplagia quadripunctaria, assembly GCA_963859945.1. Lineage (NCBI taxonomy): Eukaryota > Metazoa > Arthropoda > Insecta > Lepidoptera > Erebidae > Euplagia > Euplagia quadripunctaria. Next base: position 5,348,717 of record OY982583.1, read on the forward strand.
TAGTCGCCGTAGAACGATTTCCTTCTCGAGAATCGTCAGTGAGTTTGCTTCGAAAACGTTGAAACTCATCAATCCAGTTGTAAACAGTGGTACTAGATGGAGCTTCGTAATGAAATGCCAATCGAAGTCTATCGTAACATTCTGTTGAGTAAGACCGCAACGAAAGGCGTAATAAACCATTAGGCGAAAATTTTCTCTAGATAAATCTATTTCGATGCACGACAGACACTTTTTAAACTACCGCCAATTTGTAAAAACAAATAACATTCTAATATTCATATATAATATGATATGATGATATAATTCTAATATTAATATAATTCTAGCTAAATAATCTCATCGCCAAGTATCCAAAAGCTGTCCCTTCCACTGGTAAGACTTCGGGTGTTAACACCAAAGCATCTTCTCGTCAAAAATTATGTTAGTAAGACGGCTAAATATGTAATTATATTCATGTTTTCATTCATAGTATTTAAAATATCCTCAAGTCTTTTGTTGTCCACAGTCACATGTGTAAACATTGCATATGACATTTTTGTATGCTTCTCAATTTATCAAAATATAGCATTACCCGCGACTTGTCACCATATACTTATTAATTTTGATAATAATAATGTTACGATCACATTATATTTTTTGTTCTGACACTTCTGTCAATTGACATTAATTCAAATGTCACTCACTAGATGCGTTCCAGAACGTCAAAGATGAAAAAGTAGTGCATAAATATGTGTATGTAATGCATTCATTTTATATTTTGTTTCTTTCATTTAAATTTTTTTCTATTCATAGTTTTTCTATTAAGTGCCAACATTATCTGATCTGTTGCATTGTATAATATTTTGTTTGTTTTGGTTTACTTTATAGTGGCAGTGACAGCTGGCGGGTGGTTCAGAGACGAACAGCACCCAAAATTCAGTATAGTTCAATAACTTAACACTTGTATACAATAATTTACTTATATATTATTAACATAGTATATTTATATATAGGTATATATATATATATATTTTTTTTAATTGATTAAATTATTTATATTTCATTTTCTATGGAATTATCTGACGATGATATTTCTTTCCACTCTGCTATTGATGACGATATATCATCAGCCGACGGCAGTTTTTGCTCAGTCGCTGATACTTTAGGGGATTTCGTTCGAAATAGCTTCATCCAACAATCTGACCGACTGTTAAATGTGTGTCATATAAATGCACAAAGTGTGCCTAGTCACCATAGTGAGCTTTTAGAAGCTTTTAGTAACACCAACGTTCACGCCATCCTAGTTTCAGAGAGTTGGCTCAAACCTCAGCTGGTGTCCACCGCTTACTCTCTTCCAGGCTTCATCCTTATCCGAAATGATCGCATTGATCGGAGGGGTGGCGGAGTCGCTATCTACTTACGCTGTGAATTTAATTACAAAGTAATCACTACTTCTCCATCTACTTCTAACACTTCTGCTGAATACCTCTTTCTCGAGGTTTGTATTAAAGGATCGAAAACGATCTTAGGCGTGGTTTACTGCCCTCCTACTGTTGATTACTTCACCGATTTGGAATTGGTTTTAGAATCTTTAGGGTCTGAGTACGTACATCACATAATTATGGGAGATCTTAACACTGATCTCCTTGATTCCAACAGTCATCGTACCCGTAAACTCCTGAGCATTATTGAATCTACCAATCTCCATGTTTTACCTCTCCAAGCTACGCACCACAACATCAATGGACATGATACTTGGTTAGATTTAATCCTGTCTTCATCTCCTTCCCTCATTTCCTCTCATGGCCAACATCCTGCTCCGGGCTTCTCTCATCACGACTTTATTTTCCTCTCCTATATCCTAAAAACCCCGAAACCTAAGCCAAAAGTCCTTTTCAGACGCTGTTTCGCTCGCATGGATATAGAAAACCTGCGCCGGGATGCTTCTGTCATTGATTGGGAGCCTCTGGCGATAGCGGAAACAGTTGATTGCAAGGTCCAGGTCTTTAATGACATTGTTCGTAACTTGTATGACACTCATGCACCAGTCAGGAAAGTTAAAATAAAACACCCGCCGGCCCCTTGGCTAACAAAAGAGATACGGATGGCGATGCGCCGTAGGAACAAAACCTATCGCAAATTTAGAAGGGATCGCTGTGAAGAAAAATGGATCATCTACAAATCAGCAAGAAATAAATGCAACCAAATGATACGTAACGCTAAACGCCGCCACATTCTTATTAACATTTCTTCTTCTTCCCCTGCCGAAATTTGGAAGTTTCTCAAAACTTTGGGTGTTGGTAGGGTTCAGAATACAGTTACATCTTTGACTATTGGTTTAGACGACATGAACCGTCATTTCATCACATCTTCATCATTGGCGTCGCAAACCAAAAGTCAAACACTCGATTTTTTAACTGGACTACCTCGGCGAATCATCGATGCCTTTTTCTTTTCTCCAGTTGCCTCGGACGAGATCAAAAATATCATTCTATCCATTAAATCAAAGGCTGTTGGTTGTGACGATATAAGTCGATACATGATAGTTACCATCCTAGACTACCTTCTGCCCGCAATAATACACATTGTTAATTTCTCCTTTGACTCCGGACATTTCCCAGCTGTATGGCAGAAGGCCTACGTTCGCCCTCTTCCAAAGATCCCAAATCCATCTCTCCCCAACCATTTCCGACCCATATCAGTCCTCCCTTTCCTATCCAAAGTACTTGAGGCTTGTGCTCACAAACAGCTCACCAAGTACATCTGTGAAAATAATATCCTCAGCCCATACCAATCGGGATTCAGGCCTGGACATAGCACAGTCACTGCTATGCTCAAAATAACCAATGATATCAGGAGTGGCATTGAGGATACAAAGTTGACTGTTTTAGTGTTAATCGATTTCTCAAACGCGTTTAACAACGTTAACCACGATATTCTACTTTCTATCCTCACTCATCACATGATCTCCTCCGAAGCTCTGGAATGGTTCTCATCTTTTCTTCGGGGACGTCAGCAGTCGGTTCGTATCGAAGATTCATCATCAACTTGGTGTGATATTGATACAGGCGTTCCCCAAGGTGGCATTCTATCTCCTCTATTATTTTCGATGTTTATCAATCTCATTACTCTTGATCTTCAGTGTGCGTATCATTTGTATGCAGACGACCTTCAAATTTATTCACAGGCAACACTGGATAATTTGGCAGAAGCAATACATAATGTTAACAGAGATTTGGAGGCCATTAAGAACTGGTCTGATCGTTTTGGTGTGTCTGTTAACCCCTCAAAATGCCAGGCCATAGTGATAGGGAGTAACCGCATGAGAAGTAGAATGGATGCCTCTGTACTGCCGGCTGTGATCTACAACGGGTCTGTGTTACCAATAAATCTTTCAGTCAAAGACCTTGGTTTACAAATTGACGCTAGTCTCACCTGGCAACCACAAATTGCGTACGTCAGTCAGAAAGTTACTGGGACCTTGCGATCACTTTATCGACTCAAGAATTTTCTCCCAGCCAGCACAAAGTTGATGCTCGTACAGACATTGATATTCCCGATCATTGATTATGGTGATGTGTGCTATCTCGACCTGAATGCAGATCTGCTCAACAAACTTGACCGACTTCTCAATAATTGCATTCGATTCATTTTCAATCTTCGCAAGTACGACCATGTGTCTGCATATCGATCCCAACTGTCATGGCTACCCATACGTCAGCGACGTAGCCTACGGGCTTTAACTACTCTCTACACTCTTCTTAATACCCCTACTGCTCCCACTTATCTCACTTCACAGTTTCAACTACTATGTTCAAACCATGACAGAGATCTTCGCTCTTCAAATAATCTCTTACTCCTTTGCCCTACACATAGTTCTTCTCTTATTCACTCTTCATTTGCTGTCCAGTCTATCTTGTATTGGAATGCGCTTCCCCCTGAAATTAGGATGTCCACTAGCCGTCACACTTTTAAAACTAAAGTTCGCGAGTTTTATAGAAAACAAATATCTTCATAATATCATGTCAATAGGTATATTTTGAATTATTTATTATATTTTCGTATTTATTTCATTGTGTCTATATAGTAGTAGTAGTATAGTTATGTATTATGGCACATGATATTTATTTATTTATGTATATTATGTGTTTGTTTATATGTACTTATTATTGTACTTATTAATGTGTAAGGTATATGAGGTATAAGATTGAGCCTTTAATAATTAGTCACTTCTCCATATATATATATATATATATATGCACCTGCCACGTCCTCTCTGCACCACCCAAAGGTTGACTGGTAGATAATGCCACTTGGCATTAAGTCCGCCTCATGTAATTTGAAATGCAGGAAGTATTAAATAAAATAAAATAAAAAATAAAACATTGAAATCATTAAATATCTACAAATTCCCAAAGAGTTCCTAATTCAAAATTTAAATAAATTTTTCATCGGCTGCTTTTCTTAGTAGCCTATTCTAAAAGTAAAACTTTCAGTGTGACCCACCTACAGTAGAAATATTCATACATTCACATACAATATTAGAAAGGTAAGTATTAATTTTTGACAAGTATTTGAAAAGTAGTTACTGTCTGTGCTCGTTTTCCGGCATGCATTAAGAACAATTTACGTAAGAAGTCTTGACCCCACCCAGACTCTGTGTTCCTATTTATCTTATAATTTACTCAAAATGCTGCATTATCTGCTCAGATCTATAAAGGAGTACGGTTTGCGGTTGACGGCGCAAAATCCATCAATCCTTCCTTCCGCAAACATCCCGGACGCAGTATAAAAATGGGGCGGCCTCATCAATATCCTGAATGCTTTGACGTATATTGCGAATCTGTGTAAACTTTAATTTTTAATAGATGGAATGGCAATGTTAAAAATAATGTTTTTGAAATGTTAAAAAAATATGTTGTAGATTTAACTCATAGAGAAAGCAATTTCATGATTACGTGTCCAGCTTTTCTTTTTATATAGTAAATAAATAATCATCTACATAAAAATATAAAAAATGCCATCTTAAAAAACTGTTATCTCTAACAGTTTTTTAAGATGGCATTTTTTTTTCTATTCACTCTTAAAGTTACAAGAATTGTTACTAATTTTAGACTACACAATCATGTAAATATAATAACTATAAATTTACAATTTAAAACACCCCCGATTCGTCCCTTCAACTTGAATCATATCCAAAACCACTCCCAACAAATTCACTTTTCAAACAAAAAAAAAACAAAATCAAAATCGGTTCATTCCGTTCGGAAGCTACGATGCCACAGACAGACACACACACACACACATACAGACACGTCAAACTTATAACAGCCCGTCATTTTTGCGTCGGGGGTTAAAAACATAATTTACCTTTAATTTTAAGTAGGCATTTGTAGGTAACTTATTTAAATCACGTTTTACTTCTCTTATAGTTAAAAATAAATGTATTATATTAAATCACATAAAGTATAAATAAACCCCATCGTATAAGAATCTTCCATTAATAGTAAAAACGTTATTGAATCTTTTTACTATTGATGGAAACTTCTTTTAAAAAAGATATCTCTCCCTATAAACGGATAGATATCTTAACAGGACAGATGTATTTACTTAACATTAAAACTAACTAAATCAAGATATATATATACACTCGGAGTTCATACACTTTTAAGTAAAAAATCCACAAATAAAGAAACAGAATGTTCTCAATTTCAATTCATGCACCGAATTTTCCACTGAACGTCTTAGAGGATAATAGGACCGATCCATAGCGAGCCGATTTAATCTCACAAAAGATGTAACGAACAGGGATATAAACATAGCCGTCTTATTAACGGAGCCATGCTTTAGTTTATTAAAGGATTTTGTTTTTGAGTACGATAATATGTTTATCATATTTTCGAAATACGAGGACGTGTCCGAGGGTTATTTCTGCTTGTCTCTAGTCATTTTAAAACTACTAGTATTCCTTCACTAAGAATTATATAATACTACCTGTTGTCTGTGACTTCGTTTGCGTGGAAATATTACTGAAATATATGTTTCCGGGAAAAAAAGCCAATTTTTTTTTATGGTATTGAGGATAAACGAGCCGACGAGTCACCTGATGGTAAATGACTACTGCCGCCCATAGCACCTGCCACTTAAGAGTCACAAATGCGTTGCCGGCCTTTAAGGGGGAAGAGGGGGAGAGGAGGGAAGAGCGGGAAGAGGGGGACAGGGAAGGGTTAGGGCATCCGGTAACCCCACTCACGCGGTGAAAAGCAATGCAAACATTGCTTTCCCTGCCGGTTGCCTGTGAGGCCCTGGTATCACTCCGGTCGAGCCGGCCTCCTACAAATAAATTGTGCCTACATGCTATTCCAAACTAAAATTTATATCTGTGCCAATTTTCATCCAGATCCGTTCAAACGTTTTTGCATGAAAGAGTAACAATCCATCCATCCATCCATTCTCACAAACTTTCGCCTACAACAAAGTATAATTTATTTTCTTTATTGTAGACTAAAAACAAAAATAAAGATACCGAGACTTTTTAAGTAATAAAATTCACAATCCATCACATTATGAAAAGCGACCTTTTCACGACCAATCTTTAGATGTTCAAATTAAAATTCAAATTCAAAATTATTTATTCAATTAAGACACTAAGTGACATTTATGAACGTTAAATTGAAGCTACTGCTAAAAATTATAGATCAACGCAAACAGACGCCACAGCACAATGTACAATCAGAATTATAAATATGTTACTATGATAGCTTAAATTACACACAAAAATTATTGCAGCAAGAAACCAATTTTTATTCGATGTTTCAACGACCCAACCCAGAAAGTGGCGGTAATGCCATTATGTTTTTCACCCCCGCATTCCGACTGACACCATAATACTAATAAAATATGAAAGTTGATTGTGGGTCATCGTTCACTGTGGCGATGTAAAATAAATCGAACCGATCGAGTTCGTATGTATCGAGCCTATTGCGACCCTGTTGGTTGACTGACAGCGGCCTATTTGTTAAGCTGTAGCGAGTTGAATTTTTTTTTTAAATTTATTGAAATACTAGCTGTCCCCGCGACTTCGTTCGCATTTATGTTCGCACTTCTTCCTAAAAGTGGGGAATCCAGGCAGGATTTTTTTTACTGTGTTGGCGGTGAAACAACCTAGAGCTTAAAAAAAGATTGTTTTGGAAACCACACGGTGTGCCTTATAGCTCCTGAAATGAGTGGACCGTCAGTACTGCAACGTTTTGCTTCCAATGGTCTACCCAGCGCCAGTCCGCGGATGGCAAGCGGGCTCCGTCTACTAACTGGGCGATGTCTAGACACACCCTGCACGGGGACTCTACTACGATTAAAGAACATACAACCCATCTCAACCCGCGGCTATTCTTAGGATATACATATGAGCGCGAATGTCGCGTTTCCGCCTGTAAGTTTTCCTACCGGACCCACTCCGCAACCTCCTTGCGCAAGGTGTTTTCATCGCAGAACAACTGTGACGATATAACGTCTCAATTCATCTTCAAAGTACCAACAAAAAAAGTATGATTGCAAAAGGATTACGTGGTAATGAATTACAATTAAGTACACAATTTGACTTTCATCCCCTCTTTCAAGGAAACCGTCCTAAATTTCAGAATGAAAAGTATCTTGTATCTTCGTAGTATGAACTCAAATCATGAATCTCTTCAGTACTTTCAGCGTGATGCGCGGCCATGATAAAGACAGACAGACACACAGACAAAAATTTCAAAATATCTTCAATGTACAGAATTGGACCTTTTACCGTTTTATTATAAGTAATGATGTTAATAGAAAGATAAAAATACAAAAAGACAATAGGATGTTCACCAATGAGGTTGACCGATGATCTTATAAAGATCGCAGATCAACGATGGAACGATAGACCGTTTAGCTTCTGCACTTCTTCTATAAATAATCTGTAAATATTCCGAAATTCACGTTATTACGTTTGCGAAATTTTCTTAAAAAAGGGTCCCAAGAAGTCTTCACGTATTAATATAATGATAACAGAATTGATTAGATATAACAATATTAATCTATCTAAAATTTTATAGGTTTTGATTGAAGGTTGCTGCGATTTATTTGGACAACGATAAATAATTTTATTTTAAAACTAATATTTTTTTACTCAAGTTAATTCTAGGCAAAAACCTCGAAAGTGCACACAGCCGATTTGCCGACACCCTAGTTATCGACAGTCAAAACTTCTTCAAAGATCAATCTTCGTCCAACGTCTTAAAATAAACGAAATGCATGTACTCTCTTTTATCACTTGAACCAAACATCAACCCATATCCGCCTTCAGCATTGGCCAGAAAATAGCCACCCACATAATGTTTGAGGTCGAATGGCCGTTCATATCCAAATTATAACGCTCACGACACGAGGACGTTTCGTACATCTGCGACTGATTGCAGTATGCCTCAACCTGTCACAGTATATTATGAGGGTCGTTTAGGGCGTGGAATTTTCTATTCTTAATGACGGGTATGTGTATTTCCTTATAAGATAAAGTGGATGTGTTGGTACTTTAGAACAAGACTTGCCACGTAAAAAAGTATAATAATGTAGGTAATTTATTTTGACCCTAATTTACCCTTAGCTAAGGGAATGACTAACTTTTAAGAAGGAATCGAAACTTTGATATCTGGTACCGCAAAGGATATTATTTTGAAATATTAATGAAAAAATATGTATATACGTTTACATCAGATATGATTTAAACATTTACACGTAGAAATACAACAATTGCTGCTGCATATTGCTAGTAGTGTTTACAGACATCGTCTATAATTTACTAGTGTATATAAGAAAAGAAATAAAGTGAAAGAAGAAAAGTGTAAATTCATCTGCGTTTGAAATTTTTTTCCCGTTCTTGCAACATTTTTCATTGATGCTCCACTCCTATTTGTTATAGATATAGATGTTACATAGCCTATAGCCTTTCTCGATAAATGGACTATCCAACATAAAATGATTTTCTAAATTCGATTCAGTAGTTCTTGAGATTAACGCGTTCAACCAAACAAAGTCTTCAGCTTTATAATATTAGTATACTAATATATATATATATATATATATATTAGTATGTGTGTGTGTGTGTGTGTGCGTGCGTGCGTGCATGCGTGCGTGCGTGCGTGCGTGCGTGCGTGCGTGCGTGCGTGCGTGCGTGCGTACGTGCGTGCGTGCTTGCGTGCGTGCGTGGGTGCCTACGTGCGTGCGTGCATTTAACTAGGTATACATGTATTAAACTGTACACAAACTGTAGGTCAAGTGAGCATAATACAAGCGATTGGGCATTTACTGTAAGCTTGTATTGTTCTTTATGATAAATAATATACTTTATGCACTCGGTGCAACCTACTGAAAGTGCATCCTCGAAAAATATTCTTGTATGGCTCTTGACAATAAAAATTAAATAATGACTCAAAAATTATGTTTTTAGTTTTACTTGGCAGAATTTTGAGCATTTATAAAAAACGGTTAATCGAAATATTTGTTTAGAAGAACAATATTCCTATTATGGCAGCTGTTGCTACTGCTGAGAATAGGATAGTATGCGCAGAAATGACCAAACCAGCGTCATACGGGCGTTAAACCCGTATTGCGCTCGCACTGGTTTGATCATTACTGCGTTTTTCCAGAATCTGCGCCCTGTGCTTAGTCACGGCACTGCGTACATGCGTAAGCTACCAATTTAGAGCTCGAAATACACCGCATTGCTCAAAGTAGCAGTCACGGCAAAGTAACTGCATACAGGTTATAATAAAAACAAAAAATTAAACGTTAATGTTAACGAAACTTTGTTCTTTTGAAGAAAGAGTTGGCAAGAATACGGCTAATGAACCGTGAAACATAATAAACTTGGTATTCAGTGATTGCATTCACGCCAAGTTGCGGGGTGGCTACGGTATTTTACCGCATTCAGGAAGTTTCAACTCGAAAATGCTGAAGGAGGATCACGTAATATGTATTTTGGTAGTCATATTTTGTACTTATAAATCAGTACGTCACGTTCACAGATGCTGATAAACACACAGTGTATCTTTCTCTGTTCTGGCTCCACGGTGGCCTGGAGATTCTACTTAGCAGAAGAAAAGAACAATGAAAGTAATATAAACAAACTAGCAGTGCCCCGCGGTTTCACCCCCGTAAGTCCCGATCCCGTGTGAATATCGGGATAAAAAGTAGCTTATATGTAATCCAGGTGTCCAGCTATCTACATACCAAGTTTCATCGCAATCGGTGCAGTAGTTTTGGCGTGAAAGTGTAACAAACATCCATCTATCCAAACATTCACATTTATAATTTTAGTGGGATTATGTATGCTGTCTGAACACAGCTTTCCCTACGATAAACTACCTTAATAAGTGGAAATTTGCTATGCCCTTCAAACAGTTGAAAAGCTGCGTGTCCTGTATTTTTTTAATGTATTATTGTTATTATTAAGATTTATACTCTTTATTCAAAATTAAAATGCTTTTCTAAAAAAACTACTAAATAAACACGTAAATAGCCAGCTACTAGTACCAGTTCATTCGCAACCTATAAGTAAGAAATTATTTACAGTCTATTTTTTGCAAATCTTTCAAGACTAATAGACGGTTGGGCATGAGAATAAAAATATTATATCAGTCAATCCCTTATTATGTAATAGGCATTGCAATTACTTTTTCTTTAAAAACAATTGTAATTTTTTGTCTCAGGGAAAAACAGTCCCTAGTAATTGTCAAAAGGCTCAAACAGATTTTAAAGGGGCGTGCTCAGCAGTCCCTTTCTCAATGAGAATAGAATTTGGGAATAAACTTTTCTTCCATTTTCCTCGTTGAATGTGAAGGTATCTCGTATAATTTTCTCTGCAACGGCCAATTCCAATGGGGGTAATGTTATTTGTATTTTCGCTAGAAAATTAAATAAGAACATGTTGGTGTACTTTTCACGAACAGTGTTCTGTACCGGGGATTTTTTTAGCCATCAATTTTGACTGTTCAAGCTTCAACTGTTCAACGGTACAACAAAATAGATGTAGGTATCTATAGCAAGTATTCTAGCTTATAAATATACCAACGATTTACTTTCCCTATTATTCTTTTTGCTGACCTTTAAGGTGACAGTAGGGGAAGGGGGAAGAGGAGGAGAGGAAAGGGTGGTGTTAAGAGGGGAGAGGGAAGGGTTAGGACCTGTTTTTGTTCTTGTGGAAACCCTCTCGGGCCGTCACCCCACCGGGGTTTTCGGTGGGGCGGTGTGTCGGAATCGAACCGACTAAAACCACACGGTGTGTGTACTGTGCCTTAAGTAGGAGGGATCCGGGAGAAGGGTTAGGGCCTCCGGTAACCTCACTCACTCAGTGAAACACAACGAAACATTGCTTCACTTCTGGTTTTCAGTGAGGCCGTGGTATCGCTCCGGTTGAGCCTACCCATACGTTCCAAAGCATGGCTCCCCCAGGGAAATCATTTTAGTCCATCCTAAGGTTGCCTGGAAGAGATTGCTTTAAGCGATAAGACCACCTTTTGTACATTTTCAAAGTTACACTTATTATGTACTAGCAACCCGCCCCGGCTTCGCACGGGTGCAAATTATACACCTAAACCTTCCTCATGAATCACTCTGTATATTAGTGAAACCCGCATGAAAATCCGTTCAGTAGTTTTTCAGTTTATCGCGAACAGACAGACAGACGCGGCGGGGGACTTTGTGTTATAATATGTAGTGATAAAAATGGTTACTGTGGGTTACCCTGACCTTAGGAGATAAACATATACCATCGCGGACTTTTTTATTGATCTTTTTAAGATATACAATTCTGTAGTACATTAATTTGATCTACCTCGTAAGGTTTAACCAGCGTTTGCAATGTAAGCGCACAAAAATATGTTTGTTACGACATGACATTACAAATCTTTAAATTTCTTGACTTTTCTTTACAATAATATGCATGTATACTACATATAAACCTTCCTCTTGAATCACTCTGTCCATTGGTGAAAACCGCATGAAAATCCATTTAGTAGTTTTTCCGTTTATCGCGAACAGACAGACACGGCGGGGGACTTTGTTTTATAATATGTAGTGATAATATTCTCTGTAAAACTCGGTGTACGAATAAAGTATTGTCTATCTAACCAAGCTGAGGTCGGGGCGAACCGCTAGGAAAATATAAAGTTGAAGATATTATCTCACAAGTCATCATAAGATAAACATAAAATTTTATAACAACAGTAAAAGACAAAAATAAAAAACAAAAAAGTATAACGTCCTTCGGTATATTTAAGTACACAGTTTATCCCTGTTGAACCTCAGAACAAAGATACAAAAAGTCTTAAAATAAAACTGAGAGTAATAAACGTGAACACAAGTCAAACACACTTCTGCTAACAAATCCACTCCTTTATAATAAGAAACAGAAAGTAGAAGCGAAGATATATAACAAAACTTTTTATAGCTTTCATAGTAAAGGAAGTTTTCAGGAAATGTGAAAAAAATGTTTTATCTCCATATGGTGCCAAAGTTTGTGTTTGGGTGAGTCTAGCGATTGTGAAACTTGGTGAAGGGTTCGGAAATAATGGTTTAGAGTATGGAGAGATAGTTAAATTACGGTGTAATGTTGTCGTGAATAAATTTGTATGTCTTGTGGTTAGTGACCCCGACACATGCGATTATGGTAAAATGGTAAAACAAGTAACTTGGCAACATTTATAAAGTCAGTAAGGTCTATTTATAAAATACTAGCAGCGCCCCGCGGTTTCACCCGCGTAAGTCCTGATCCCGTAGGAATATCGCGATAAAAAGTAGCCTATGCGTTAATCCAGGTCTCCAGCTATCTACAGACCAAGTTTCATCGCAATCGGTTCAGTACTTTTTGCGTGAAGGAGTAACAAACATCCATCCATCTATCCATCCATCCATCCATCTAAACTTTCACATTTATAATATTAGTGGGATTCATAAACAGTTTATATTGTTAGCCCATGAAGGTGATACTTCAACAGTTATCATTGTACAGGCTCTGCCTAGTTTGTAATCAGCCGGCAGTGTGTAAGATGTGTCAAGATATTATTACTATATTTTTTTATATCTTTTGTGTTGTGTGTATGTTACTGAACTCCTCCGAAACGGATGGAAAGATTTTATTGAAATTTTGTGTGTCTTCAGGTGGATTCGAGAATGGTTTAGATTTATAATTGAACCTGAGCTGAGCTGCGATAGGGTAACAAGAAAATATTTTTTACGTTTCGGCAGGACAACGTTTACCGTAGCGCTTTTGACATACATAACTGTCAGTCGTTTGACAGTTAGCGCGATTGACAGAAAGCGCGCTGCAAATATCGTTTAAAACTGATGCATTGGTCGGAACTATGTTTTTGGATTTTTTTTTATTTATTTTACCAATTCGAATTTCATATTCATAGTTAAGACAAGACAACGTCTGTCGGGTCAGCGAGTATATTTATATATTTGAATAAAAAGGAACATTACACTCCAGCCACTTAATTATTCTTGATTATGACCTTCTAGATTATATCATATATGCTAGGACCTTCAAACATGGCAAAAACGAATCTTACACGATCAGGAATGCGTTAGAACGAAACGCAAACTAACCCTGGTGTTACGAGGTGTTCATTGGCAACAATTTTCTATTAGTTTTAAGATTATTTTCTATCTTAGAAGTAGAAAAATAAATACTGTAGTGCTTGTTTAGGAAGCACGCAATGTACGTTTGGCTTGTGCGAGGGTTCGTACAGGGAACGTGGTGATGAGTAGAAACTTTGGATGGCTGTAATAAAATTGTATTGGGAGCTAAGTTATATAAAAATACACTTTTTGCATCAATTCACTTTCGATTCTTCATCTCAGATCAGAAGACTACACCGGGCTGCAGGTAAACTTAATGTTTTTTATTTGCTTATCCTTTTTTAGGGTTCCGTACCCAAAGGGTAAAATGGGACCCTATTACTAAGACTCCGCTGTCCGTCCGTCTATATCTGTTGCCGCTATAACAAAAATATAAAAAAAAATTTAAGAGGGCTCCCCTACTAAAGACGTATTTTTTTTTGCTTTCAGTATTAAATCTTGTACGATGGTGCGGAACCTTTCATGCGCGAGTCCGACTCGCACTTGATACACTATCGGTAGGGCTAAGCTAACATTTTAAAAGAACATAAGAAGAAAAAAGAACAGGGAAAAGGCGAATACCATGTCTACTGAGCGTGTAAGAGTCTTAATATTTAGTAACATTAACTCAATTTTCTAACTAGGCACTTTAGCCTGAAACCGAGGATTACGACTACTTTAAACTTGAGTTCATAAAGTTGGCACCGTGGTTATAACTTATTCATACAGCGTAGAGTTCCACTTATACAAGATAGGTAATTAAAAACTTGGGCGAAGCGATCTATACATATCAGAAAAAAAATTAAAAGACATATTTCTAGAGAAATACTCTTTTTGTTCGTAGTTATAGATAAGTAAAGTGGCGTATTGACATAACATTACCGCGATTAAATTAGTAATTAACAAAACTATGGATAAAAAAGCATGATTCTCTGATAATTATTTTTAATCAAAAGAGCATTTGCATTGGGCTACGCGAATCGTTGGTAATAAATTTGTATACTCTGAAATTGTAATCAACTGACAATCAACTACAATTTTCAAACTCATAGTGGTCCGTACAGTATGCGATCGTTCAATTAGGCCTCGTTCAGTGAGACGCGTAGCGCGGCTTTCTCCGTTTATTGAGAGGCGGCGGGTGAGCGGCGCATCAAGCATTATCTGTACGCGGGTAGTCGCGCCAGACGTTGCGCGGTGCGTAGTGAGGATCAACGATAGCTGTAGGCAGTCTTCTTCATACATCCTATAACCCTGATGTGTTTTGAAATGAAGTACGATTTTATTAATATATTTTTATAAGAGATTACATGAATAGTTATTTTTTTACTTCTGGAAAACAATTTATAGTATATAGTAGCTTAAAGCCAACAGTTTCGTGAAAATACAACTCTTTACCCATCAATAAAATAAAAGATTGATTATTAAAGCCTTGAATTATATATTGAATAAAATGCTATATTAACAACGCGGCGGCAGTAGCTGCAGCGTACGTGGCGGTGGCCGCCGCGTGTAGATATCAAGCAAAACGCGCCTGAAAACGCTTCTACATGAACGCTCTCATGTAACGAGCAGTGTTTGATTAGATCGCGCGACTCGACGCCAGACGCCCTGCACAACGCCCCGCGTCTCCCTGAACGAGGTCTAATAGTGGTTACAGGTTCGAAATAATAAACTACATAATTAAATGCATAAAATTTTCAGCAAATATTATAAACAGCCGCAGACTTGTTTGATTAATATAACCTATGTATGTACTCTAACATTATGAGCACATTTCATTAGACCGTATGATTATGCGTTCCTTCACTTGAAATAAATTTACTTTAAATAAATTAGTAGTGATATAGTACATTAGCCTTTCATTATCCATCAAATAGATCCAGAAATTGATTTCGTATTTGAATGAAAAATACACTTTTTTTTTCTTCCTATCAGAGGTTAGATATCACTCACAACCGTTTTTAAAATATCATCTTTTATGAGGTCCATTTATTTAATTAATACTGTTTATTTAAATATCTACACAATGATGGATAGTCCGCAACTATTCCTGCACTGGCACCACTTTTTACTCAATCCTTTATCCATTCTTATCACTCCATATATTTACATATTCTCATCTCTGCCATTTCCCATAATCGCCTTTCAACTGTGGCTTCTTCGTTGCTGCGTCCTAATATGATGATCCATGCACGTTAGCAGGCCTTATAACGGTCGTATATATTTTCTCCTTTTAACCTGTAGGAGAAATTAAGTCATACATTACAATACTTACATTATGTAGGTGAGAAATTGATGTTTACCATGAGATCTATTTATCAGAGTATATGTCGTAACTTCACTTTTTCATATTTGTAGGGTTCCGTTCCTCAAAAGGTTAAAATAAACCCTTATAGGATCACTTTGTTGTCCTTCTGTCTGTCTCTGTGGAGGTATCGAATTAGAATTAACATCAAATACTTGTCTGTGGTCCCTTGAAGCCGTAAAAAATCTGACTTTTAAGCCTAATTATTTATTTAAATTAACGTTCCTTTGTTACCCACTTTTAAATAATCGAGAGTTGTCTTTGAAAAAATAGATATATATATGAATTTTTTTTTTTTAAAGACAACTCCCGCATTAGATTAGAAATATTTTTATGTCGCGGTGGCTTCAAAAACATTCAAACAACGGACACAAAAAAAACCCAGACTCAGAACAAATATTTGTGGATCACACAAATTTTTGTCCCGTGTGGGATTTGAACACATAGCACTCGGCACGACGTATTGGCGAGGTGACCACTTAAACCATTGCGCCATCGGTGCAGTCATACTAATATTATAAACAGTCAATATTTTGTAGGTTTGGATTTAGGGTGTGATCTCTGAAACCAAATATAAGAGGAAGTTATATTACAGCCGTTTGCAGTATGCAATTTTTTTTTTCCGTCCGTGTTTATAAGGAAAAATATACTTCGTCCGTGTTTATATATTTGCACAGAAAAACCTTCATATTATTATGTTTTCTTATAAACACAAAACAAACAAAGTGATTATTCGTTATTTAACTTTGGCCAACATAATTATTTTCGATATTACGTTACTCTAGACAACAGAATGTTATCTGTCGCTACGGAAGGAGAAATGTCTCTTACAGAGTGATTAATGTTAGAAGCGAATATTGCGTGGAATTTCTATGTTGTTATATGTAATGAAAGAAAGAAAAATACGAGGGGCCCTAAGTGATGTCCTTGTGGAACGATCGATTAATTTGGTTACGTAAGATTGTGGTGGCGCTGTAATACAATTTCATGCAATAAATTGCATGTTAAACTGTCGTCGTAGGTGTTATTAATATTGTGGCAACATGAACATACAGCGAAGTACATATTTCAATGCCATCTAACGAAAACACGGCGAACTACGCAGTATTACTGATCCCGCATCGCGCAATGAAAGCTCTCGCACCGCTTAGAATACAAGTGTATACCACTTCCCAACTCCAATCTTTAGACCGCGGTCCGCCAGGCATGAATACCTGGTCTGGATGGGGGATCCTCTCTCCGTGCTGGAGGGTCAAGACACACAAATATGACTAAAACTTGTATTTTGTGTATTTACGAAATAAATATCTAAGTTTGTTTATCCGTGTTCCAGAAGCCACTGTACAAGCTGTCTCTGTTCAGTTTGATTCTGGATAGCGTTGTGTAATGTGCCTCATAATAATATTATTGTTATTAAATACTATTATTATTATTAAATACTATTATTTTATTAAATAGTTTTATTCTTATTAAATACTATTATTGTTATTAAATTATTGGCACCTAGCTTTTGCCCGCGGCGTCGCTCGCGTAAAAGTTATTTTTCTATCCCTTGGGATTTTTTTTTATTTTTAATGAAAAATACTTTAAGTCTTTTACAGTATCCCTGGTAACGTGTAGACAAAATTTCATGATGATGGGATAAACGAACGATACGGCAGTACGTAGAATACGAACAAACAAACATTGATTAGTATATATGACGTCTGTAAATTATTTTCACTTTATCCGTCGGCCTTAGTTTTGTGGGCAGGATCGGGAAGTGTCTTGTGTTGTTATTGCCGATTCCGACATACATAAAATTGTGTGAGAAAATAATACTGACTAATAAATTAACATTGAAATTTTCGCAATGTTTTGATTAAGTAATAATCTAATATATATATTTTTTCTGTGTTCACAAAAAGTATAGTCCTAAGGACTATACAACAAAAAAAAACCCATATACTGTTTCGCTGATGGTAAAAAATTAACATCATATATTATAAAATCTCGCGTTTTCCGTTAGTTGGCAGTATATCTGTTATATCTGGTTTCGCAAATAAAATTCAAATGTTTACCTATGATTCTAATAAATAGAATAAAGATAGAAACATGTCAGCTGACGGCCCGGCCTCTTTGTATGATATGACGCGTGAAATACGAAAGTCGTTTGAAATTCTTTTATAGTCTAGCTGTCACTATTTTTATTGGTGTGAAAGGGTTGAATAGAGTGTTATTTTATTTATGGATGTAAACACGCTCCCTAGACGATCATGCGGCATGACATGCTGAATCATCATGCTGCATGAAGGACCTATTGAGAGTCTATCATGAAGCATGATTATTTAGTCAATATAGGTAGTACAGTGAAGAGGTCTTCTGCGCTGGTATGGAAATGCCTTTGTCAAAGGTAGATTTATAAATAAATATTTTTATAAAAATAAAAAGAATTTTCAATCACCTGCAAGTATATAATTCGCGTTAATCAATACAATTAACGGTCATGCATGCATGACAGCACGTAACGCATGTCATGCCGCATGATCGTCTAGGGACCGCTTAATAAGGGTAGTATTTTTGTGATATCTGGTTTAGGATGCAACCTACAAACCATGCTGTTGCTATATCAGTCCCGCTGTTAATTAAAGACAAGTTTAACTTGCATGTATATTTAGGGGATGCTCAAATAATTTCGGCACCAACAGAGACCCTTTATCGAGGGATATAGCGGCCTGCCGCATCAGTGTCAGGTGCGACACTAGCCCTCCTGTTGCCTTACTGAAGACGTTGAAATGAAACAAATACATTTATTAAGGGTAAGGCGATAAGGTCACGTTACCAAATTTCTTTCGTTGACACTTGCAATTAGTTTATAACATTTGTTTTAATACTAAATGATTTACAAAAAAAAAAAAATTGTGACTAAAAACTGAAATAAAACTGTGTGCAAAAATTTAAAAGTTCATCGCTGATAAACAACGTGTCACGAAGTTTTTATATAAAAAGATTTAGTATATTTAAATGTATACTAATAAAAATTCAAATGAAAAGAAGAATAAAAAAAATTCAGTTACCTGATGGCAATATTCACATGGCTGCACTAATTTGCAGTGGAGATTGCAATTCACCAAACTAATTTCTGGAATGTGATTAGTTTGATCAAACTTTACGTAGTCTAATCGAAACACTCGGTTACTGGAAACTAGTAGCAAAACCTGAAACATGTTGATTTTTCAATACGGCAACATATAAAAACGAAAGCCAATATAAAATAGACCGTATTTGACTTTACCGACCAGAATAAATATATAGATATTTGGTTGATTGTAATTTTTTTTTCTACAATTTTAATGGAAAACATACATATTGCCAAGCCTAGATTAGTGGTTACCGGTGTCTAACCTAAGACCTAAGACCATTGATGTAACTTGTGTGTGTCCTTCATCTTACCTCCTCTGCAGAGTCTGGTCACCATCAGATAAACAATATTACGCCGGTACTGCTGGATAGCCGCTGATCTCTATGGCATTAAGATGTTCGCGCAGTAAGATGGCAATTCAGCCGAATTCTGATGTGCCATGTTCAGTTTTTCTTATTTTTAACACGATTAACTAAGTAAAAATCAAACCACTTACCTTAGACAATGTCAACAATGACAAGAACTAGTAAGAAATCTAAACAAATTAATGACATTTAAACAAGGGTAGGATCATTTTTCTTTCATTCTCTCTTTCAATCTCTTCTCTCTACTCGAAATAATAGTTATAATTTCACACATCTCACACACGGCCGTCTGATTCCAAACTAGGCAAAGCCTGTGCTATGGTAACCAGACGTGATAAACCAGAGTGCTGATAAACATACTTATGTATTTCTAAATACATACATATTATAGATAAATAAGTAACATCCAGACACGAAACATGATGATCATGCTCATCACACAATTATTTGTCCTGGGTGGGAATCGAAAACAACAGCATAACTTACCACTAGACCAACAGGCCGTCAGTCAGTAAGTCAACTGTTACATAAAATATATCTAATGTCACATTTATATGGATTATTTAATGCCTACTTTCAGCAATTAAAAATATCACAGCTCAGTAAACTTCAAGTAATTAGACTCTAAAACCCAGTTCACTCCACAATCTCTAATTTCGAACAAACCCTCAAGGACAGTTTTAACTGCCCTTAATTAAGGCCATAAGTTATAATGCCTTCATGAGTAGGACTGATAAAATGGCTTTAAAAATCCTTTTAAAATTAAACCAAGGGGTGATTTCATGGAGCTAGCGAATTACGATACGGAAGGGCGCAAATGAACTAGGAATGCCATTATTTTGCCCTGGAATGGAAAATTTACGCGGAGTACAATTGCGGAATTCAAGAAATACCTGAATGTTTATTTTCGTTCATGAGAAATATAGGGCAGTCTGATTGATACACAGATATTAAAGATCAAATAAAACAAGTTGCTACTTATGTAATAATGTAACATCAATTCAGGTCAACTACAAACAATTATTCGAGTTCACATCGACTGAAATTAATACAATAAACGTACCGCAATTACTGTAACTTTATAAAATGCTAGGCTCCGTTCGCGTAAAAGTTAATTTTCTATCCATTGGGAATAGTCCTTTTTTTCTGGGTAAAAGGTACATTCTTAAAATTATCTCCTTTTCTGTGCTCCTGATAATGTGTATGTAAAATTTCATGATGATCGCTTATTTAATCTATTTAGTTGACGGGTGTGACAGCGTGATAAACAAACAAATAAGCTCATTTATAAAATTGGTTAGAAAATAATTATAAAGTGTATATGTAAGTGTATATGTGCGTAGCCCTGTATAAAACATTTTTAACCACTTAAATTCACCAAAAACAAAATTAAAATAATTTCCTATAACTTATTATAATTACATTTGTTATTGTAGGTCACGCCAGAAAACTCTAAGCCTAGTGATATTATAGAACAGAAACAACAATGATTAATATTCAAAGCCAGCTTCTCTTCGCAGCACCACCCTAAGAACATCTTCAAATGACATGAATTAGCATATCTGCGATTAAGGTCGACTTGCATTCATTTATTTATTGTATAATTTGCCACTTTCTGGCTTAAAATGAATTAATTTAAAGCTTGTTTGTTTTCAGAAACATCTTGTCACAAAAAATGGTATAGCACTATACTACGCAGCACTATGGATTAAATACATTCCGGGAACAAAAGTTTAGGTATATCCATAGGGCTACGTAATAGCTACGAAAGAGCTACGCCTATGCAACCACTGCATGAGCCTTCACAGATGCTTCGCTACCGTACATAAAACACTTGTGTCTAAATGTCTAATCAGATTAATCAATAAAAAAATAAATATCCATATAGCTAGTTTCAATGTATTTTTTAATATGTCAGCTTATAGCAAAACAGTAACAATGTTATTACTGTTTTGCTCTTTTTGTTAATACGTGAGTATGTGTATGTTACACACACTCACATATACATATATATGTCATTCTACTTAAAAGAAGTAAAGAGGCACCTGCAACCAAAGCAGTAGGACGTTTCACCCGTTCATAAAGTCGGCCCAAAACTAATCGAGCATCTCCGAAATATGCACGTAATTAAAACCAAGATGTCCTTAATAAAAAAAAAGAAAGAAGTGTTTGTACATAGACTTTGTGTCGTAGCGAAAGTCTTGTCTCGTCCAAGTGGGAGGGGAGAGAGGGGTTTTCTGATTCGAGCAGTTATCTTACACACCGTTTTTCATATTCTCGCTTTACCACCGCATTTTCACAGTGATAAAAATGTTCTACAATGTGTCAGATATCTGTAATTGAGCGCTCATATTGAGGTAGATATTGTATAAATTTTGGTTGTAAAAGGATGTTAGCCTGGTCTATTAAAGGTTAATGATTTCTGAAAATGAATGTTTTGTTTTTAAAACGAGTGATTAAATGCGAGGTTTGGACATATTCTACTTTCCGAAAAATTAAGCTGTCATTATATAAATTTACTATAACTTAAGGTCAACCCTGTGCCGCTAATAATAGTATTTAAATTGGATTCACAATACAACAAAAATTTTTCTTGACCCAAACATAAGCGACCACTTAACCAAAGAAACTTTTCTAAAACTGTTTCGTAGCGGTTTCATTATGCTGTAGACGTTAATATTTATGGGAATCAACTTACTATAAAGGCGATGTGATGTTATTGGACGTTTCGAGATAAAATTTCAGAAAATCTCACTGCGTGACACAAACGGCATTGCCCTTTGATTTCACTGTAAATAAAACTTAAATAAGGCAAAGCATTACTACCGAAATAAAAAGTCCATTTTTATTGTTATAACCATTAATGTGTTACGGAACCCTAAAATACGATAATGGACTTGTGTCTACGGAACCAGCGGCGGCCTGAATACAAATAAGAGTAATTATGTAGCGAAAATTGAAGTTGTAAATTGTGGAGAATTTACGTTAACTATCTCAAACATTTTGAAAAATAAAGTTTGGTTGAACTATTTCGGTGTTCGGCAAGATATTTATTGTGCCACAAGTTGACTATTCTTTTATTATGTTAATACTGCTCGCTGGCCTTTAGTCAGAATGTAACTGATTACATATGAATAGATAAATAAAGCTTTCACTGGATGTGTTATGTTATATACAGGCTGTTACAGAAAGGTGTGGTCAAATTTTGGGAGCGTTATGTGTAGCCGATGAATAGTTGATAAAGCTTGAAAAGATGTTTTTTTCTTCTGGAAATGCTTTTCTTAGTATAGGTGCACATTTCTAAACAACATATTATGAATTTTCATGTCAAATTCAATGATTTTGATTTTATTATGCAGATATTTTCAGAAAAATCTGGCCATTCATCAACATCTTCGGTATTAAATACCTATAGTTTCATTCAGGTCAGTCCTCTCACATACGAAATATTAGCTTTATCGGTGAATTTTCAAGTTTAATTTTTCAGTTTCAAAATAAGATTTCTGAATTAAAAATCACGAATTTTCATGAAATTGTTGGTGCTTTACGTTATACATGGGACCTTTCTGTAACATCCAATATATGTGGTATGTATATTTATGTATATGTAAATGTGTATATTTGTGAAAATAGTTTATATGATATACATAAAAAAACGAAAATGTGTGTCATTATTCGTACACTGCAACTCCTCATGTCATCCTAAACCTTTTTCTCCATTCACTGGTTGCCTGGAAGAAATCGCGAATCGCGAAAAGGCCGCCAAACGTTCAAGAGTTTTTACTAGTTTTTCTGTTTTTAAGCTTAAATATTTTAAGTGTATAAATATGTATTTCTTTTTGTGTACAATAAAGAATTTATCTATCTATTTTGAGGAGTTATGTGGTTACAATTTCCGTTATCAAACCTTTAATATTTTACAACGAGCCCAACAGAAATAAGTTTTTTCTTTACAGTTTTTTTAAAGCAACGACTGCTTACTTTTACTAAGCAGTTATTTTTTATCAAAGTCACCAACTTACTTTACATTTACTTGTCGTAGAATTTGGTGTAGATCTGGGACCACAATACACATCCAAATAGTATGAAAAGATAATATCGCAAGTACTTAGTGACGGATTTTTACTATTAGAATGGGACCCTAGAGCAGGTCTTCAGGGACTAGGGGTGCTGTCTAGAAAACCTCCACGTGGTGCACCCTGGAAACGTTGGCGATGACGCTGCCTTTCTTCCTCAGTTTTTGAGGACGGCGTCATCGCCAACGGCTAATATTCTAGTATGAAGAGGAGGCCATCTTTCTTCGGCCACACGGTTGAGGCTTGGCCCAACAGCGCACATCTTCCTGTTGGCTCTTCGCTCTTCGGAGCTATGAGGATGAAAACCTCGGTAAAAAATCACGAAGGAGGGACCCCTCCATGGGTCGGAGTTTCTCCGCTGTTCTCAGTGGAGAAAGAGGGCGGGCTCGGTGTGCATTCACACTGCCACCGAGTAGGCATGGGAAGATTTAGTTTCCTTGCCACCGTCGGCATATCGTAATCCCGAAAGGAGTTGTGGTCATGTTTCGCGATTCTGATCGGGGACGAGGGTCTTGGCTTAGCCGCCCGGACTGCGAGGAAGAAAACCTCTCTAAAAAATTACCCCGAATCCCGTGTTCTGGTGCGTGACCAGGGGATGCATGGCTGATGGGTAGTTCAGTCGCAAGCGCACTCCCAGCCGGGGCACCTGCGGACCCCTCGGTTGGGTATAAACCTTCGCTTGCCCGGGTATTGGGGATCTCTGCCCGGGTCGACCTTTATTTCTCCCCATCTCGTGGGTTATATTATGGAAAATGAAATACTATTAACACAAAATAAAACGGATGAAAAAAAGAAGGAGAAAGTGACGAAGAAGGAGAAGAGTAAGAAGGCGGATAGGCAGAAGGCGGACGTCACCTCGTCTAACGATGAGGAGGTTTTACTCCGGACGCCTATCTCGAAAGAGCTCTCAGGAGTTAATATAGCTCCTGGGAGCAGAAGATTTTCAGAACGACTACGTTCCAAGGCCGGATTATCTACATCAGATAATAGCCCTGAGGTCGTGGAGATGGAAGTTGAGCTTCGCGACCCCGAGAGCCGGAAACGGGGTCGCTCAAGGGATGGGGACTGTGAAATATCCACAGACATGCTCCCTCCCAAAGTGGCCAGTAGCACAAGAGGGAGATCGAGGTCACGTACGCCGATTCCGTCTCCGGTAGGTTCCGTCTTTTCACAGGCGGAAGCGTATACGCGAGCGCGTGCAGAAGGCGAGGTCGTTGCCGAGGAGGAGATCGCGGATCTTCTAATAAAGATCCGGGCGCCGGTGGAAGGGGGCTCTGTCCCTCAAACACCGGTGTCATTGAAGGAGAGGACGAGTGCGGCGGTGGCCATCATACAAAAAGTGGCAACCAAGTCCACCAATCTGAAAGGCTCCTTCGTCAGGGCCCTAAAAGACTCCTCCTCTGCCGTCTCGGGAGTCGTCGAGACTCTCATCGGTGACGTGGCGCGCCTCCAGGCGGCAAACGATTTATTGACGAAGCAGGTAGCCGAGCTCAGCGCTCAGTTCGCCCTATTTAGGGCTAAGGCAGATTGCCCAGAGCGATCGAGCCAGGTAGAGCGGCAACCTGCTCCCTCCGCCTCGCCCCCTGAAGTTCCGGATTCCCACCTGCGTCAAGTTATTGACGCAGTGTGGAGGATGATGGATGGGCGTCTTGCTGGTCTGGAGGCAAGACTACCTCCTGCCCCCATAATACGACCGCCGCTTGCCGCGGACAAAGTTAAAGCCGTGTCAGTCCCGACGCCGCTTCCTGTCTCAGGTGGCCGTGTTGCGGTCTCCTATGCCGCGGCGGCGTCAGCACCAAACCCTGCGGCCGTGCCGAAAGCCGGACGACCGGCTAAGGCTACAAAAAAAGCGACCGCAACAAAAGCTGGGCAACAGGCCAAAGCCGCGACATCGGCGGCGACAGGATATCCTCCGCTCCCATCTCCGGCAACCAAGGGGACGACCGCGCCTCCCATTGCTTCTGGCGCTGAAGCTGTCCCTGTCCCCTCCACATCTGCCCAGCCGACGTCTACCTCCTCCAGGGACGGGTGGCAGAAAGTCGAGGGAGGTAAAAGGTCCCGAAAGCGGAACAAGAAGGCTGCCAAGAAAGCAGCCTCTGCACCGCAGTCGCCATCGGTGGCAGTGACCACCACAAAGAAGCCGCGAAAACTGCAGCCGCCTAAGACAGCGGCTGTGGTGATCACCGTATCACCGGAGGCGACAGACGGCGGGCTGTCATACGCGGCCGTTTTTAAGAAAGCCCGGGACAGCCTCGCCGGAGAGTTCGGGACTGTAGGTGTAAGGATGCGCCTAGCCCAGACGGGGGCTCGAGTTTTGGAGTTCCCCGGGGCTGAAGGCGCGAAAGCGGCTGATACTTTCGCCGAGAAGCTGCGGGGTATTTTTGCAGCCACGGATGGTGTCAAGATCGCCAGGCCCACCAAGTGCGCGGAGCTGCGCCTTTCGGGCCTGGATGACTCTGTGACGGTGGAGGACGTTTGCGTTGCCGTTCAGGAGAGGACGGGATGCAACGCGGACAAAATCAGAGTCGGCACCATCCGCCCCGGTCCAGGAGGCCTTGGCGCGGTGTGGGTCAGCTGTCCCGTAGCGTCAGCAAAAATTTTGGGCGATGCCGGCAAGATCCTCATCGGTTTCGTGAACGCCAGGGTAACAGTCCTGGTGGCGAGACCGATGAGGTGTTTCAAATGCCTATCGTCGGGACACACCCGCGTCAAGTGCGCGAGTTGTTTTGACTGCAGCGGACTTTGTTTCCGTTGCGGTCGACCGGGGCACAAGGCAGCGGAATGTTCCGCTGCCCCTCACTGCCCAGCGTGTGCGGCGGGTGGTTTGCCCGCCAATCACCAGATGGGACAGGGAGGCTGCAAGCCTCCCCGCACTCAAAAATCATCGGGGGCTAGCCTATCGACCCAGGCTGCCACTGATGTAATTCCGGCGTCGTCGTCGTCGCCCATGGAGGAGGTTGTAGAGACGGTCCAATAAATGGACCAAGTCTCTGGCCTCCTTGTCCAGACGAACCTAAACCACTCTGCCGGTGCGCAGGATCTTTTCCTGCAAACGATGGCGGAGTGGTCAATCGGTGTAGCCGTAGCCTCGGAGCCCTATTACGTTCCTCCCCGTTCAAACTGGATGGGTGACCGGGACGGCTCCGTGGCAGTCGTCGGCTCCACGGCAGCTCATTCCCCGCCCTTGTCGCTAAGAGACAAGGGTAATGGATATGTTGCTGCCGAGTGGGGGGGAATCACCATATATGGTGTCTACTTCTCCCCCAACCGGAGTCTGAGCGACTTCGAGGTTTTCCTCAACAACTTGGAGACCTCGATGCGGCGACTAGCGTCTGGGCACGTCCTAGTGCTGGGGGACTTCAACGCGAAGTCCACTGCGTGGGGTTCCCCCAGGACGGACGCACGGGGCGATGCCGTGGAGGAGTGGGCGGCATCGGTGGGCCTCTGTCTCTTAAACAGAGGCTCCACCAACACGTGCGTGCGACAGCAGGGGGGGTCGATAGTGGACCTTTCGTTCGCTACCCCTGCTCTCGCCACACGAGTAAGGAACTGGCGTGTCCTGGAAGAGGTTGAGACGCTCTCGGATCACCTGTATATCCGATTTGAGCTCTCCCGGACCCAGGACCCCAGAAGGGGTCACACGGCGCGGCGTTCTTCCCGCTTCCCGCGGTGGGCTGTTTCAAAGTTGGACAGGGACCTACTAGAGGAGGCAGCCATCATTTACTCTTGGCTGTCTCCGCAGCCTCTGACTGAGGAGGTAGACATGGGGGCAGGCCGCTTTCGCGATGCGATTACGCAGATTTGCGATGCGGCCATGCCCCGCGTTCGAGGTCGTCGGCCTCCAAGGAAGGAGGTCTACTGGTGGTCCCAGGAGCTGGCGGACCTCCGTGCGGCCTGTACCCGTGCCCGGAGGTCCTACACTCACAGCCGGCGGCGTCGCCGCGATGAGGGGGAAGAGGACCAGCTTCATGAGGAGTACCGAGAGGCGCGGAGCACTCTGAAGCTGGCCATTAGCCGCGCCAAAGAGGAAAAAAGAAAGGAGATGCTGGAGGGTCTCGATCGTGACCCCTGGGGTCGCCCATATCGCGCGGCGCAACAAAAGCTCCGCGCGTCAGGCCCCCCCCTTACGGAGACTCTCCAGCCCAGCTTCCTGCAGGAAGTGGTTGAGGGCCTTTTCCCGCAACGGGTGGAGCATGTACCCCCGTCGATGGCCCCTTTGGCCGGAGACGACGGGGAGGACGAAGAGGATGGTGTTCCACCCGTCACGGAGGCGGAGGTAGGGGCGGCTGTTCTACGGATCCGATCCAAGAACACCGCCCCCGGGCCAGACGGGATCCCTGCCCGAGTATTGGCCCTTGCCCTTGACCACATGTCCGACCGCCTCAGGGAAGTGTTCGACGCTGGCTTGGCGTCCGGGCGCTTCCCTGATTGCTGGAAGAGCGGGAAGCTGGTCCTTTTGAGGAAGCCGGGACGGCCCACCGACTCGGTCGCGGCCTACAGGCCCATCGTGTTGCTGGACGAGGCGGGTAAACTGTTTGAGAGGGTCCTCTCTGCCCGCATCGTCCGGCACCTTGGCGAGGTCGGCCCCGATCTGTCGGACGCCCAATTCGGTTTTCGAGCGGGGCGTTCGACGGTCGGTGCTGTGTTGCGCCTGAGGGCCGTGACCGAGGAGGTAGTGAGCTGTGGCGGCGTGCTGTTGGCGGTGTCATTGGACATCGCCAACGCATTCAATAGTCTGCCATTCAGCTGCATCAGGGAAGCACTCCAGTATCACGGAGTGCCAGGGTACCTGAGGCGGCTAGTGGCAGACTATTTAGAGGAGCGTACCGTCATGTACGAGGACCGAGAGGGAGTTTTGAGTCGTCGGCCCATGTCGTACGGTGTTCCGCAGGGGTCTGTCCTTGGACCACTCCTGTGGAACATGGGATACGACTGGGCCCTTCGAGGCGACTTCCCCCCCGGGCTGGGCGTAATTTGTTACGCCGATGACACGTTGGTCACAGCCCGGGGGGTGAACTTTCAGGAGGCGGCGCGCCTGGCCACCAGGGGAGTCTCTCTGGTGGTCGGGCGCATCGAGGCGCTGGGCTTGCGGGTGGCCCTGGATAAGACGGAGGCCCTTTTATTCCATGGGCCCCGTCGTGGTCCACCCCCTGGCGCCTCTATCGTGGTTAACTCGGTCCTCGTACCGGTTCAGGCCCACATAAGATATCTGGGCCTGATCCTCGACGGTAGGTGGCTCTTCGACGAGCACTTCCGACAGCTTGCTCCGAAGCTGGTCGGCGCTGCGTCCGCCCTTGGGCGACTCTTACCCAATTTGGGCGGACCCAGCGTTGCTACAAGACGGCTATACACGGGGGTTGTCCGGTCAATGGCACTGTACGGTGCACCGGTGTGGGCGGGTGCTCTGACCGCCCAGAATAGGGCGCGCCTCTGGCGCCCTCAGAGGGTTATGGCGGTTAGAGCCATACGCGGCTACCGCACCGTGTCGACGGAGGCGGCGTGCGCGTTGGCCGGGACTCCCCCGTGGGATTTGGAGGCGGAAGTGCTCGCCGAAGTATATCGGCGAACGGCTGAGTTCCGGGCGGGAAGCGGCAGTCGGCCCCCGCCCGAAGAGGTGCGCGAATGGCGTGAGGCCGCTCGCCGAGCCACCATGGCTCGTTGGTCGTCCCGGCTGGAGGCTCCACGTGCTGGCTTTGCAACCGTGGAGGCGCTCCAGCCGGTCATCGTCGAGTGGGCAGGGCGGCAGCACGGGACCCTTTCCTTCCGACTGACGCAAGTCCTTTCCGGGCACGGCTGCTTCGGGAAGTACCTGCATTCGGTCGCTAGGAGGGAACTGAGTCCCGCCTGTCACCACTGCGACTGCAGTGAGGACTCGGCTCAGCACACGCTGGCGGTTTGCTCCGCCTGGGCGACGCAGCGTCGGGCCCTCACTGCAGTCATCGGAGGGGATCTCTCGCTACCGGCCGTCATACGCTCCATGGCCGGTAGCGACAGGAATTTTACCGCGGTCGCGACCTTCTGTGAGGACGTCATCTCGCAGAAGGAGGCGGCGGAAAGGGTCCGGGAGGACGATCTCCACTCGGACCTAATTCGCCGCCGGCGAACCGGGCGGCGGAGGCGCGCTTACCAGCGCCTCATGCCGCCCTGAGTGTGGCCGCGGGTGGACGGGACGGGTTTTCCCCTCCACCCGCTGTAGTGGCCCCCCGCGAGGAGGCGGCGTCCGCGTGTGTCTGGACGTCGCCTAATTTAGAGAATTTTACCCGAAGGTGGTGCCCGCGCTTTTGCGGGCAGGCGCTAGGAGGGTTCCGGATGTCTTAATAAAGCTGTTCCCGGATCCCTCCTACTTAAGGCGCAGTACGGCACACCGTGTGGTTTTAGTCGGTTCGATTCCGACACACCGCCCCGCCGAAAACCCCGGCGGGGTGACGGCCCGAGGGGGTTTCCACAAGCACAAAAAAAAAAAAAAAAAAAAAAAAAAAAAAAAAAAAAGGTCTTCAGGGACTAGCTAATAAATGTTTCTGTTACCACAAACATTAATAAAATAATTGCACATAAAATAGTTTTGCACATAATGAAGTTTTGCACATAATGAAGTTTTGCACATAATGAAGTTTTGCACATAATGAAGTTTTGTACATAATGAATTTTTGCATATCTTGAAGTTTTGCACATCATAAAGTTTTTGCATATAACGAAGTTTTGCATATAATGAAGTTTTGCACATAATAAAGTTTTCAGAACCGTCTGGTAGTTCCAGACATTAGTGCGTTAGAAAAAACACACTTTATGTTGGCAAAACGTGGATGTTTAATACGCCTTTGTCTATGGTTTCAGGGATGCAGGCGTGAAGGTCTGTATTTTTTTTTATTTATATATTTGGTTTGCTGACAGTTGTTACATTTATCATCATAAATGCGTATCATGCAGCACCGCATGCAGTTACCAGTTTAAATAAAACAAAACAACAGAAGTTGATTGGTAAATTATTAACTTTTAACTTGTTATTTATATTACTTATATAATTGTAGAAATGTGTGTTGCCAGTCGCCGATATTCTTGGAAAGCTCCTCTCGAAACATGCACTGGGAACCCTCGAGGTCGGGCCCAACTAGGTGGTAGTGATAGGTGGTGGTACGATTTGCAGGTTTGTTACTACTATCTATTTGGTTCAATTTAGCATTTAAATTGTTTGATGAGGAATTTACTGTAATACTATGTTCGGAGCTCTCTACACCCACAATGCACAAAAAAGCAATTACTATTAATTACACTGTAAATTATACTACAATAAGTAATTATTAATAACTTATTGTTCACTACATTTTATAAAGCCCGCGGCTTCGCTTGCTTAAAAGTTATTTTCCCTCGTGAGCTGCACTTGTTTTCTGGATTAAAGGTGCACTTTACCCTAGCAACGAGTTTGCAAAATTTTATGATGATGGGTTGAGTAGATCAGGCGTAGAAGTGTAATAAACAAACAAACTCATATTCGCATTTATAATATTATTATAGAATAGAATTAGTTAGAATTCAACATTCCAATTTCAGATCTTCTCTTCGACGCCGCACCTGTTATCCGCCGAGCGGATTATCTAATAACAAAGCTTTGCTCACCGTGTAGATAAGGATCAATAACTGATTGCACACACTATAAATACCTAGTTACACGTTGGTTTTAAAAGGTATTTAGTTTAAATCTTAAATTTACTGAATATTTACTTATAGTTCTGTTTCTTAAATGCGTTACGAGATCCAAACGCAGTGGTGGAACTAGTGCGCAAACAGACGACACGCTGAATCCTTATCTACTAAGCAGACCTGAAGATACGAGTAACAAAGAAAGGAAGAAAATGGTTTTATTCAATAAAATATAAAAGAAAATACAAAACAATTTTCATTTAAAATTTGGCAATGACTCATCTTCACGATGTGACATTGCACATGACACTACGACCACGTATCTGACACTACTCTGTATTTGTTATATAATATATGTAATTATAACAAAACACATCACATTTTATGTTATACATGGGTTCAAGCCTTCAACATAAAACAGTTGCTTATAATAATAAAATAATAATAATAATTTTTTTATGTCACTGAGGGTTATTACTATTAAGTAATTGTTACAAATTCGTGTACAAGGGACGCTTAGATGATCAAGGCTCTGACTTTTGTAGAAACAACTTTATATTCAATTTTATATTGGGGCGTAATTATGTGACCAACTGCCTTGTCTGAATGTTATTAAATAAAATATTAATAAAACATCACACATTTTTTTTTTTTTCATATGATATGAATCAGATTGATTAACATAATTTTAACACTTACGTATGTAGCCGCTATTATTGTCTGAGAGTACGCATTTGAATATTGTAACGCTCTATGGTTTTCAGTTTAAATAAAACGTTTTTTTCCAAACGAAACATTACCATAAGATTGTCAAAGCAGTCTATAAAATTAGTATGTATTTACTATTGCCAATATTCTATTCTATTTAAAACTGTACATATTGTTAGGTGTTCTAAGGCGCCCATTACACGGTAGGTTTTGCTGTCAGTTTTGCCACAATCAAAACAGTGATTAACGAATAACCTATGGTCTAATGCAGTGATTGACGGTTGCATGGTAAGATTTCAATCAATCACCAAAGAAAATCCGTCAATCATGACTTTTGGTAATGATTGACGTTTGCATGAGCGTCTTACGGACGCCCAAAGGTTTGTCCATGATTCAATAGGTCCCGTGACTATTGATGGTATGGTATTACATTTAGTTTTAAACGTGATTGTGGTCTCTTAAAAGTCTGTATTTTTTTGGAATAAATAAGTGTACTATTGTGAGACAAAGAGATATTTTTATTAACTGTTTCTATAAAACTGTTGGCGAATTATAAAGTACTTAATCTTTATGACCTACCCGACCTCTCTAATTATTACAACAAGCCCCGAGGGATGAATAAAGCAATAAAAAACGAATTTATATAGGTGAGAGCTAATTGTGTAATTTTGACTTTTATTAGTCCGATTATGGTGATAAAAAGTTTAGAATCGCCGCACATTACCAGTAAATTTTAAACTTTTTGAAAAAGTCTTATTTATGAAAATGGATAATTTCTAAAAGTTATTACCTTACGATAACCCATACCATAGGTATTATCATCAAAATGTATTTTTTTTTCTTGTGACGAGACTGAGTGATGAAATCAGCAAATGATATGCCTAAATGTTTGTAATCATGTCTGTATTGTTTATTACTAGAATGGTGTACAAAAATAAAAAATAGTATTATTTTCAACTAATGGTTGGTTCTCAACAATAGTTTACTGGGTGAGATTCGAACCCGTAACCACTGAGTCACTAGTCCAAAGGTTTAGCTATTACGCTACCACCGCTTGATGTCGCGAATACGACAGGCAGCGATTTAAGTTGTAGATGAATCACCTTCAACTAAATTTGATAAAAAGAGATGTAATTAAATATATTAAACCATAGAAGTGAAATAAAACACCTTGCGAAGGCTTTAATTTAAAGCCAATTGACTGGAAAAGCAATCCAACCTTACCCACAATGAGCATTGAGTTACTTCATTGTGGGGAGTAAGACTATTGAGTTACTTTATTGTGGGGAGTTCGTTGAGAAGGTGTTATTTTTTTTAATTCACAACATAAACTAACACTTTTCTGTGATTGTTATGTTGCGTTATGTTAATTTGAGATATTTGAATACATATACTATAGGTACTAATCACTGCGAAAACTTTTATTCCGCGATACAGGTTCAGGTTCAGTATATCCCAAGTAATTCGGCATGTCTTCGATAGATGGTGCTGAAGCATATTTTTGTTGTTGTATGTGGATATCGCCACAATTAAATATTTTCTTTTAATGAGAATTCAGCAGCCTGAAATAGGCTTATATTGTGTCTTAAATTTATAGCATTATATTATGAAAATAAATATTCCGGTTTTAGGTAATTTAGACTGCTCCAATCTTTAAAAAAAAATCTAAGCGCGGTAGATAGATACGCTTCATTGTAAACGAAATATATGATAGGTACTATAAACAAGGAATACAATGACCGGTTACAATAGTACAATAGTACAATAGGCCATCTTATCTCAGTCTGCGATCTCTTATAGTCTGCACTGCACAGAGCATGTCTGAAACAGGTTTATTGTAATTTCACTTAGTATCAGATTGCAGTTTTGTTACTTAAAGTCACTGAATATTTCATAAAGTATTTTGATAATACTCTTGTTAGAGGCCTTGGACTTACCGCCCACAGCCCGTTCGAGTTATAGGTGTGAGACCCTGGCTTACCTTATCTATTCTTTAACTCTGCAATCCATACGTAAACGTAAGCAACAGGGCTACCAGTTTGTATAATCGGATACAAAATTCGATTATCTTATGTATCCTGTTTGTATAGTAGATCGCTTTGTATAATTGGATACAATGTCAGTACTGATGTTAAAGCGTAATAAGTATGTACACATACACATAAAGATACTTAAAAAAAATCATGTCTGTGGTACACTGTAAAACCGTTATACCTTAAAGTTAAAACACCTTTTATTGAAATCCCCAAAGAAGCGATAAGACCGCCAATTGATATACCTGACTGTTTACATTGTTTTTGTATTGCATCTCATTTAAAGGTGTACAATAAAGAGATAAATAAATAAATGGCGTACTATAGTTGTACAACACTGATTTTGTATAATAGTACGTGATTTTGTATAACTTCTGTGACTCGGCGCGGTATAAAATAAGTTATCCTTACTGGCAGCTCTGGTAAGGAATATCCCTTTCCTTTCATCACCTCCCTTCGCACTTACCTTTCCCTTATAATATATACCTACTCCCAATTTTGCCATCTTTAATTCTCAGTGTCCTTTTGCTGCAATAGTCTTGGCCCCTATTACGTGATTAGGGCCTATTAAGTTCGCAAAATGTAGATTTTTAATACGCCTCTTCAGGGATACAGACGTGATTGTATGTATTTTGATACAAACAAAGCTTCAAATAACTAGAAATCAATCTATTTGATCCGTTTAAAAACAATTCTCGACTTGTTTTTGAACGGAATCTTAAAACAGGGCTAGATTTCGAGTTCGATCTCCTTCAAAACACAAGTCCAACACCCTCGTTACCCTAGTATCTGAGTTATACATATCTCCCAAGTGGTACGGAGATGTAAATTAGGTATTAAATGCCAACACAGACACTCTCGAGACAATGCCTAGTTTTTTCCAATATTTCCAGTCTCTAGTTGAGAGGTGAGTTCCAAAAATAAAACAAATTATTTTTGCTCAAGACCAACAGATAAACCAGGTACTCCTGCAGTATGAGGATGCTGGTGAGTTTTGGTGGACAATCAGAGTAAAATAGGTGATAAAAATATTACCTTTACACACTTTGGAGGCGTTTATGGTTCGCTCCATTATGTTTCATGTGTCTCAGGGGACTTTACTTACATTGAAACAACGGATAAAAAGGACACCAAGACTCGGGACAACTATTTGTGGATCACACGAAGTTTTGTCCCGTGTAGAAATCACCACAGGACTACTTTAACCATTGTGCAGTCCGTGCAGTCAACTGTTTATATTCCGTTTATTCCAAACAACAACATTACGTTCTAAAAGGAACCTAACCAGTGTGTTATAAAACTTTAACGGAACGTTTTCAATGTTCTTGCAACTATCAAGTTTTAAATATGCATTCATTAGCATACTCAATCCGGAAGCTTGTAGGAGTTATTAGCACTTACTCAATGTTATACTCGTGCTTTTGTATAATTTTGTTTCGGGCGATTTTTATTAATTAACGCTTAAATTTGAGGACATTCTATTCTCGTTGTTTCAACAAGACAAAGGTTTTATACTTTAAATCGTCTTGTTATATTTCAGAACGTAATGTATCTATTTTTTATGAATTTCAAGAATTAAGGATCATCCGTATGAAAATAATAATTATATGGCCTTGAATCCAGACCCAGATAATGATTATATACGTACAACACGGATATAATAATATGTAGCCAAGAAGGATACATGCTCCGGCAATGTATCCAAAGGTGATTGATACGATTGATGGACTGAAGTGGAAGAGAAATTGAAAAGACATATTCCACCAGCATTACCTACCTCACCAAATTGTAATAATATCAAGGTTAAATTCCTGCTAAAGATTCGTTGCAAGTAAAAATATACATCCTTACTAATATCAATGCGAAAGTAACTCTATCTCAGTCTATCACGTCTAAACTGTTGAACTAATGTAGATGAATTTTAGTATAGACATAAACGGGATGTTGGAGAAGGACATGGATAGGGATGAAAAGATGAAGTTTGTATAGGAGACCAATAATTACTCAAGTTTAGGGATATAAATAAGAATCATATCTTTACTTTTGGTAAGAATTAAACAATATTTTTAATATTTGCTCAGACGAAGTCACCAGCTAATATTTGTATAATAAACAAAAAATATTTCAGATGGGCTGTTGCTCATAGCATTTTTTTTAAATACAATCGTAACTCTTTTCTAAGAGTAGTAATTTCTGTACCTCACAAAGGTTTGAACAATGTACCAACAAAAACAAACTCCAACACATCCATAATTTTCCCGGTACTAAGAGCTTTAGATTTTAACTAAATGACTTTGCAGGCGTTGTTCTCACAACATTATGTGTTCAAGGGTCGTTATTTGTGGTTCGTACAAAAGGGTGTTGACGCGTACACATTGTTGTGGTAATCAGTTTCCGAAGTGTTATTCTTTTTGAGTAAGCCGGAAGGCGTTATAATTTTGTTTTCACGATATAAATTCGGTTGAGGCCTGTGGGTTTAAGAAGGTTTTGTATTGCTTTATAAACATTACTAGAGATCGCGTGGTGGTCGAATTTCGACCATGGTTTATTTCATTGGCCAATATTACTTGACCTGTTATTGTATAGACTTTTGTACCATGACAGGTCAAAATATATACTGGACACTCAGCTGCATGTGCCCGTTTTTGCATTTTTTTAACTTTGTAGCAAATATTGTTCAAAAATTTTCGCATTGGCCACTTTTTCTCTGTATAAACTATAAGTGTGCGAAATTTCATACTCCTCCGTCCTCCCAATTTTCGTAAAAAGGGATCCAAAGTTTTCGCTTCAAAGTAAAACTGTGAATAAAACAATCTAATCCGGGTGACACGACGACTGCATATAATTCACATATTTAGAATTAAAGAGACTTAACTTAAAAAAAAAGTTTTTAAAGGAAACCCCTTTAAAAAATCGTTTGTCTTTTTTTTTTCATTAAATTTAGGTTTCAATTCAATTCATTCGAAATAGATTTTTCGAATGACGTTAATAGTAAATTATTGTATATTGTAATTTCTTGGTTATGTCAGTACTATCAAGCCTTTTTATTTCGCGTCTGTAGATCACTAAATTAATTTATTTTTTAACAAGTAAATTATTACGAAAAGTTGGAACCACATAATTTCTAGATATTATATAAACCAAGATTTACAAATTATTTACTTTAAAATTCGTGTGCATTATTTATTTCTTAGTCATCATTACAATATGTCAGGCGTGCATTTTACAGAAATCGGGACGTTATTTCAGATGATATCGATTTAATATCGTCATCGAATTACTATTCTATACATTAATGTTGGTCACGAACTCTATTCAATCCGGTCTTTTTTCCTTCTGCTTTGCCTGTGAACCCGGTTAAAACAGTTTTTTAATAATCATGATAAGTAAATGCAATGGCATATTTTTAAATGAAAACCAGTCCATTCAAGAAATAAAATAATGACCTATATTTTTTTACAAAATTAATATTTTACATAACACCCGTAACGAAAAAGACCAAAAGAAAACAATTTATTATTATTTTATAAATTAGGAAAGATAAGATTCTAAATTCAAATTCCACCACAGTTTGTAAATAATTCACTGCTTTAAAAAAATGTAGTGTGTGATGTTCACCACAATTAATCATTATTTCACCTTTATTATTAAGCCCAGATTTCATTTGCAGTCTAGCAACGTTACATTGTGTACATAGTATCATTTAACGAGATACTTTGACATTCAGATTTTATGCTTTATATGTACGAAAAAAAACTATTTTTAGAAGTACTTACAAATTTTCACTTAGTTTCCATGACATAGTGAGATCCTGGGTTCCTTTGGAAGGCAACTAGTTATTGAGTTTTTCTACTAGGCCATTTACGGTAGCATGGTATGTGGCAATTGGAATTAAACATACAGCCATAATAAGACTTAAATATTTTTAGTTTTTTAAGTGTGCTTTCTAAAATTATGTTGAAAAACTAAAAACTATAGAATAACTGACTAATATTTCATTATTAATAAATATTGCTTAAAGTTTAAAGAACCATAATAACAATAAATTGCAATATTTCAATTCAAAACTGTTATATCTTTTGGGTTTACGTCACTTTATAAAAAAAAAAGAATTACAGATAGAAATATTCGTCTTTATAACGAAATTGAAACAATATCTCGGTTAGAGAAAAGTTGTGAGAAGTTCATGTAAACTTCAAGTAAATAAGTGAATACCTTGTTGAGGAGATATTTACATTAAGTCATGACGTAACGGTTAAAACTATGTATATTCACCAGAAAGGTGCTATTAGTAGACGATAAAAACATTGTATGCCAGAGAAACCATGAATGCGGTTTCTGTAAGAAAAAATAACAATTCATCACAACTTTGACGTATCCAAAGACGCTAGCCTGATGACATTGTGGCGACATTTAGATACAGCAAATATACCGCAGCGTCATCTAGCAAAAATGAGACGTAATACTTTGTAACTACTTATCCTTCATGTTATAAAGGTTTCCGCACTGGCTATTATAAATTTTTCCCAACATCGACCGTTGGATCATCAAACAATGCGAATATATATTCACTAGCAGGAAGACGATCAGATTGAATAGCAATAACCCATTTGGTTCCAAGACCAAAAACATTACCAAGACCTTATTGAATTTCATTGGAAAACAATGTTCTTTACTATGAATTTTTATACACAGATCAGGGTAAATTTTCATGGTTCTAAAATAAAGGAGATTAAGAGCTAAGTTTCCATCGGGCGGTAGCAATTTCACCCTCGCTAGTCGTCTCTACGATGCGTTCAAGTGGCCATTCTGTTGCGACCCATCAATTTTTATGATTATCATAGTGATAAAAATATATTCAGGGCTTGCCATCCTAAGTGAAAAAAAAAAAATCTTTAGTGAAAATAGTTTGTACTTGAGTTATGTTTATTGGAAGGGATTTAATAAATATAGCAATAACAAGTAATGTTTTTTAATGTCATAAGTTAGATTAGGGGCATACGTAATGGACCGTTACTTCTTACGCAATGGCTCCATCTGCTAAATTATTTCAAGAGCGCAGAAAATCACAAGACATTTCTTGTGTGAAACTATCATTTGACTGCTCGTCTGGTTTAGTGTGTAGATGACGATGAGGGCCTATTTGCTTATCACAATAATGATACATGAGGATTAACATGGTAAATTAAGAAAACCCCTTCGTTACGACACGTTTATGGTACATTTAAGTGCAGTCACGTAGGGACTTTAACACGCGTAGGTCGGGTAACTTCAGTATACCCTTTCTCACGTAGTGATTTATGTGAGAACTGTGATAACTGTCAAAAAGACTTTTCGACAAAGTTTACAATTAAACTCGTGACACAAAAATTCTTTACTGGCCCCGAACTCTACAACAGATTGACTTCATAACGTTAAGTGTTATTTTTACCAGCTCACTGAGTAGGGAAGCAACACTACCATACATATTTTTAAAGATACCTACTCTCATACTGAAGAAATATCCGTATGTTGCGGGGGTCTCTTTAAACTTACAATGAACACTAAGTTCTTCTAAAGTCAGAACAATTACCGTTAACACAAAGGGATATTGGTATAATGTACCATTCACGGAGCAGAGTATCTGCTCCGTGGTACCATTACACCATAAATGTCCCGTATGGGGATCGAACCCACAACACTTGACGCAGCGGTAGTTGAGAAAGCGACCAGGAAACCACTACTACACTATTCATTCAATTTTAAATCTAAATTTTATAATTACGACATCACGTGAAAGCAGCGAGAAGAGGCACATATGTCACAATAAAAAAAAATCTCCAATTATTTCCATACATATTCTGTTTCAATTGTACACTTAAAACTGTGCGTCCTTCTACGTCATTGTATTATTTTAAATGTTAAACCATACAGTAACGTATAAATGGTCTATTTCGCTCTAACCCACTAAGGAAATCCACCGGGGGATTCTTTTCCACAAATGATGACACTCTAATCCACTGGTGGATTTATTTCTACTCATTATTGCACTATATACTACGGATTTATCTATAAACGGCTTTGCATATGGATTAAAATATTTTCTTCATATCGAAGGTAAAATTTTGCAAATAATTGTGTGTACAGTGTACGTACTGTTGATTACACAAAAGATTAATTGTGTTTGTTTTTCAAGAATCCTGCTTCTTCCTAATATTATAAACGTGAAAGTTTGTGAGGATGTATGGATGGATGTATGTATGGATGTTTGTTACTCTTTCACGCCAAAACTACTGAACCGATTGCTATGAAACTTGGTATGTAGATAGCCGGTGACTTGGATTAATATATAGACTACTTTTTATCTCGATATAATATATTCCCACGGGATCGGGACTTACGCGGGTGAAACCGCGAGGCGCTGTTAGTATCTATAATATATTGTATAGTACCTGGGAGACCGAGCTTCGCTTGGTAGCTTTTTGGCTTTTTTTCATATTTTGTATAATTGCATTTTTATAGGAAGTACAACTATGCAGTTGAACTTAAAATGCAAATACTGTATCTGTATGCAAAATTTCATCAAAATCGTTACAGCCGTTGCCGAGATACCCGAAATATAAATAAATACATACGTACAAAAATTACTTAATAAGCTTACGTGAAGAGAATGCTTTGCACGCATTTTTAAGAAAATTTCGCGGACGCAGGCACATGTAATTTGGAATACTTAAAGTTTATGTTAAGAAAAAGTGCAGAAAGTTAAAATGTTTAAACAATATGCGTTCAAATTTGAAAATTACAGGAAAACGGCGTCCAGTATACAGGGTGTTACAGAAAGATGTCAGTACAGTTTTTTACCTGTCCTTCTCCATAGGATCTACGTATTGGAACAGGCAACAAGACCGACTTATACTGACTGACTCCTACTCCTGACAATTCAAAAATACCTACAATGGGTTTACTTGAAATAAATAATTTTGATTTGATTTGATGTAGACATATTTAAAGGTCGTATAAAGGGTCTACTCCTTTAAATAACATAAAGCGTCAACATTTTAGGTCAAAATTCGTGATTTTTAATAAACAAATCTAATTTTCAAACTGATGAACTAAACATGAAAATTTACCGATAAAGCTAATATTTCGTAAAAGAAAGGGCTGACATTAATGAAATTATAGGTATTTAATACCAAGGATGTTGATGGAATGTCCAGATTTTTCAGGACATATTTGCATAAAAATAAAAAAAACAAAATCAATCACATCATGAAAATTCATAAATTCATTCACAACCAACAAAGTGAAATGTGTGTATACACAAATAACTTTTCTTCAAGTTAAAGCAACTGTTTACGGCTACACATAACGCCTAAAACTTGACCACACCTTTCTGTTTGTGTTGACCTATCATATAAGTAAAGTATTGTATTTTTTTTTTTATGGAATAGAGGGCAAACGAGCAGACGGGTTACCTGATTAGCACTTGCAACTCAAGAGTCACAAGTGCGTTCCTGGCCTTTAAGGTAGGGGGTAGGGGAAGGATGGAAGAGGGGGAAAGGGGGGGAATGATTAGGGCCTCCGGTAACCTCACTCACTCGGCGAAAAGCAAATTGCTTCACTGCCGTTTTTCTGTGAGACCGTGGTATCACACCGGTCGAGCCGGCCCATACGTGTCGAAGCATGGCTCTCCCACATGTAATGTATGTAAGTCTAATTATTAAAGCAATTATTACGTAAGTCTATTAAAGAAATAAAGTGATACACATGCTTAATATTTTGTACGCAGTAAGTGTAAGCTAGAAGTGCCTTAGAATTTTGTAATGAATTTTTAAATGTGAGTGAGTACGTAAGTGACAAATGAAAGATTTGATTTGCAATTGGTTTTAAATTGCAGGTTCAAATTAAATTAATGGCTTCTAGCTTTATCAGCAACGAAGTTAGGGGAGGGTCAAAAATGATTTCGAGAAAAAAAAGTACAGCCTGTCATCTGACCAAAGGATCAGAGAAGTGTCTCGCGTGTGTTTCTCAAGACAAGACAAGTTTGTTATTTACCAAGTACAATAATTTTTAGGATGTAAAACTATGAATGTTGGATTGGAATGTTGAAACTATAATTGAAGAAAATATTTATTTTGGTGTGGAATTCTTTATTAGAGCAATTAAGGATGTGTGAAGGAATGAAAATACACAATGTTAATCTCGTCTTTCTTTTTTATGGTATAGGCGATGAACGAGCAGACGGGCTACCTGATGGCAAATGACTACCGCCGCCCATGGGCACCTGCAGCTTAAGAGAAACAAGTACTTTGCGGGAAGGGAAGGGTGAGGGCCTCCGGTAACCTCACTCACTCGGCGAAAAGCAATTCAAACATTGCTGCACTGCCGGTTTTCTGTGAGGCCGTGGCCCATACGTGCCGAAGCATGGCTCTCGCTCTGGTGTGTGGTGCTTGTTGTAAACTGTACTCATAGGTATTTATTTAACAGTAGTTGTAGTTAAACATTTTCACGTCACATACTGTTTTTGTTCAAGTCTACACTCATTCTGGTGAATTTAATTTAGTGGCTAATATTAGTCGGAACGCTACTAGATGAAAACCATTGTTCAAAATTATGTTCCTCCGTAACAATGGGTTTTTAGTCCATAGACTTAGCTACTCATAAATCTCTAGTGAGTCCTTTAGGCCTGGTTCCAATCTAGCTTACCGTTGTTTTGTAATTTATGGCATCATTATTTAGAACTTCATGATAAACTTGGACTTTATCACTTCATTTTTTTAGACTATCGAAAAAGAATTTGATATGTAGATAGTTATGACTCGTTTCTAACTAATTTTGTCATGGGGCAGTAGAGAAATGGCTAAAACATTAGACTTAAGAACAAGAAGTTGTGGGTTTATAGCCTGACCAACCAGGCCAGCAATCTTACCTGAAGGCACTCAAAAAACAAGGGTTTAGCTTTTTCACTTGCCTTTTGTATCATCTAGCCACATTTACAATTTACATTGAATTGTAGTTTTAATTTTTTTATTATATTACTAGCAACCCACCCCGGCTTCGCAAGTGTAGTAGAGACATCTTCAACAATCATCGTCATATTTCAACCAATTTACACAAATCGTTAACAAATTATACACCTAAACCTTCCTCATGAATCACTATGTCTATTGGTGAAAACCGCATGAAAATCCGTTCAGTAGTTTTTCAGTTACAGTGACAGACACGGCGAACAACTTTGTTTTAAAATATGGAGTGATTACGTTAAGAAAACTAAAAATAATTGCTACCAGAATTCAAATATATAATTTAGAGCTTAAAATAAAATGAAATTAAAAGGATTAATAAATATAGATTATTTAAAAACTGTCTTATTCTAAATTATGCTAACTAATGAATGACTGGTTCGTGCAATGCTTCTTCTTCTTTAAGTCTTGTAGTTTTTTTACGTTATTATTTACATATGACTAGCAGCGCCCCGCGCTTTCACCCGCGTAAGTCCCGATCCCGTGGGAAAATCTGGATAAAAAGTAGCCTATGCGTTAATCCAGGTCTCCAGCTATCTACATACCAAGTTCCATCGCAATCGGTTCAGTGGTTTTTGCGTGAAAGAGTAACAAACATCCATCCATCCATCCATCCAAACTTTCACATTTATAATATTAGTGGGATTTAATAAGTGCAAGTACCTACCGTCTGTAAATGACTAGTACAGTGCTTTTTGGGTAGAGAGATAATGCTTTTAGTTGAACTATAGCTTAACTAAAACTTCGGGACGACGGCGATAAATTATCTTCAAATTCTCCACAAACTTACTCAGAAGTTTGATCTATAAATGGTCCGCTCGCTATGGAAAAAGCGGATACAATAAGAATACCCTTTCTGTTCATAACTTCTTAAGAGTAGAAGTGTCAGAGGCCAATGCAAGAGTTGGGTTTCAAGGGTTAAATTTATAAGCATAGACTAGCATTGAAATTTATAGGAGGTGAGCGTCTTAAAGTAGCTAAAGGAATCTCAAAGTTGAATATAATGTTATAAATACACAAACAGTACAAAAAGAAGAAAAAAGTGAATAATAATAATACATCTCACACACGGCCGTCTGATCCCAAACTAGGCAGAGCCAGTACTATGGCAACCAGACTGCTGATAAACATACTTTTATATTTCTAAATACATACATATTATAGATAAATAACACCCAGACACAGGACAAATGATCGTGGTCATCACAGAATTATTTGTCCTGGGTGGGAATCGAACCCACGGCCTCTGGCTTAGCAGTAAGGATCACTAACCACTAGACCAACAGGCCAGTCAAGATTCTTTGCAATACTTCTATACTGAATTATTATATAGATTACGCTCGTAATGTGAGTAGCTAAGTTTTAAAAAACAAAGTAGAAAACGCTTTTCATACTTTTAAAATATCTTGACTAAACTTCATATTATATTATGGTATTATCAATCTAGACATCATGAGTAGCAAGTAAGTAATAATCGCAGTCAAGCCTTACTGTTAAAAATCTATTTAATATTTATTTAAGTCTGTAAAAAAACTTAAAATAAATTCAATTTTAAATGTAATGTCACACACCGACCTTAAATCTGTAAGAATATAATCACACTAGCAGCGCCCCGCGGTTTCACCCGCGTAAGTCCCGATCCCGTGAGAAAATTGGGATAAAAAGTAGCCTATGCGTTAATCCAGGTCTCCAGCTATTTACATACCAAGTTTCATAGGAATCGGTTCAGTGGTTTTTGCTTGAAAGAGTAACAAACATCGATCCATCCATCCATCCAAACTTTCACATTTATAATATTAGTGGGATAATAGCAAATTCAATATTAAATCTAAACATAATAAAACATTTTCAAGTAAGTATACCGTAAAATAAGTTTCAAATTGCATCTACTTTTCGGTATAACAATAATCAGGTAGTCTCTTTCAAACGCAAACAAAAAGCCGTGGGTTGGAAAAAGAGGGCGATAGCAATGTAATTCCCAATAAATCTCGCTCAAGTGAGAGGCCACTGGAAAATAACGAGCCGGTAAATTCTTAGCGATATGGGTTAAAA
This sequence comes from Euplagia quadripunctaria, assembly GCA_963859945.1. NCBI lineage: Eukaryota > Metazoa > Arthropoda > Insecta > Lepidoptera > Erebidae > Euplagia > Euplagia quadripunctaria. The sequence continues at coordinate 5,393,640 of OY982583.1, forward strand.
CAGACACACACGGTCGATATGTTCATCCGATGTCATTGAATTAAAGTAAAATATAAAAAAAAACATATTTTTATTTTAAAATCCCACTAATATTATAAAATATGGGAACGTTTAGATGGATGGATGGATAGATGAATGGATGGATGGATGTTTGTTACTCTTTCACGCAAAAACCACTGAACCGATTGCGATGAAACTTGGTATGTGGATAGCTGGAGATCTGGCTTAACATATAGGCTACTTTTTATCCCGATATTCCCACGGGATCAAGACTTACGCGGGTGAATCCGCGGGGCGCTGCTAGTTTAAAATGAAGGTACCGATAGACAACGTTAATTTCTATTTCAAAAAAATTACAAGTAAAAAATTTACTAAAAAAATTGGGCTACTACACAATAAAAAAAGGAATATTATTTTATGCAACATAATCATTTTATTTATAAAAGGTTTTAATTGAAATTAGTTTTCGCTCGATGATACAAAAGAACAACAGCTAAGTATAAAATTATGTAAGTAATATTACCCGTAAGGACTAGCCTTAAAGTTTGGTAAGCAGGTCGAGAAAAAATAAAAAAATAATTAACGGGCTTACATGAATCAAGACATGACCCGAAATGTAGTTAGTAAAACGATGACGGCTGATCAAAAGAATGTAAATTCAAAAACCGGAGATGAGGACACGACTTTTAATTTTAAAAGGTTCAGGTTAATTTGTCTCAAAAAAAACAACAAAAAAACGTAAAGAACGAAACTTAAAAAAAAATACTTAGTAAAATGTACTACCTAAACTGGCTGACCATATATCACGTCAGTAACTCATTCAAGTTTTGGCGCGCACCTGTTACCCGGATGCCTCCGGTGTGGATATTTTACGCGCGAACGGCTTTCATGCAGAACAATTGAACTTATTTGAGCGTTAAAGTTAATGACTTACTTCTTTATAAAAAATATTAGTTTTTTACTATGTTTTTACATATATTTCGTATAAAAGATGAAGGTTGAAAAAGATAATTATGTAGCACTTGAACCTGGATATCAAATTAAACTAAATTAACTTTGACGGTAGTGCTATGCATTTCTTTTTTTCTTTATGTACAAAGTCCAGTTAAACAAAGGTATCTATCTATATAAATAAAAATGAATCGCCAAATGTGTTGCTAAGCGCAAAACTCGAGAATGGATCGACTAATTCGGCTATTCTTTTTTTCATATTTTCGTTAAGGCACAAGAAAGGTTCTTATGGAGAGAAAAAATGTAAAAATTTTGAGGAAAATAGTAAAAACAACTTCTTTTCGTATACAAACCACAGAGCAAATAATAATTAAAACATGTCCCCAGCTGTCAAACATTTGACGTCAATTAATAACTTTTGACAGAACGAAGTCTGTCGGGGCAGCTAGTTATTAACATAATGATAGAAGAATAGGTGTAGCGGACAAATACTCTAATCTAATCTACTGCCCTTAAAAAAATATAATAAAAAGATTTTTTTTTTTAACATTTTCGAAACATTTCGACTGGCCTGTTGGTCTAGTGGTTAGTGACGCTGACTGCTAAGCCAGAGGTCGTGGGTTCGATTCCCACCCAGGACAAATAATTGTGTGATGAGCACAATAATTTGTTCTGTATCTGGGTATAATTTATCTATAATATGTATGTATTAAGAAATATATAAGTATGTTTATCAGCAGTCTGATTACCATGGTACAGGCTCTGCCTAGTTTGGGATCAGACGACCGTGTGTGAGATGTGTGAAGTTATTATTAGTATGGGCCGGCTCGACTCCGCTCGTTACCACGGCCTCACAGAAAACCGACCATGAAGCAATGCTTGCATTGCATTTCGCCGCGTGAGTGAGGTTACCGGAGGCCCTAACCCTTCCCTATCCCTTATTCCCGTCCTTCCTCTTCCCTCTCTTCCCACTCTTCCCCCCCTCCCCCTTTTCTCCTACTCCCACTTTAAGGGCGGCAACGCACTTGTGACTCTCGAGTTGCAAGTGCCCATGGGCGGCGGTAGTCATTTACCATCAGGTGACCCGTCTGCTCGCCCCCTATACCATAAAAAAAAAAAAATTTATACGACCCTAACCTTCTCGAGCTATTGCTTCCATTCCTCAATCCATCCGTATAAGCAATATCCTTTTCCTTCCATTGCCTTTCCTTCTTTTCTAGCTTCCCCTTTCAATATCTCCCAATTTTCCCATCTTTCATTCTCAAAGCGCCCGATTGGCGGATTTGGCGGCAATGTGTTTTCTCACGTGAGACCAAACTATCGTTGGCAAACATGGATATTTAATATGCCTCTGCCCTACCCCTTGTTTGTATGTACAGTATTTCAATATCACTACATATTATAAAACAAAGTCCCCCCCCGCGTCTGTCTGTCTGTCTGTTCGCGATAAACTCAAAAACTACTGAACAGATTTTGATGCAGTTTTCACCAATAGATAGAACGATTCATTAGGAAGGTTTAGGTATATAATTTGTTAAGGTTTTGTGTAAATTGCTTGAAATATGATGATGATTGTTGAAGATGTCTCTGATACCCGTGCGAAGCCGGGGCGGGTTGCTAGTTTTCTATAAATTTTCAAATAGTGGAACGATTTATCTTATCGTAAATTATCTATTGCTATGATTAAAAAAGAATAAATCAATACCCATCACTTTTAAACGACTTCAATAAAAGAAAAGGTTTTCAATTTGACTGTTATTTTTTTGTGTATGGCACGCCATCTTTGCATATAATTTTTATTAGATTCGTTATAACTGCCATACAAAATAGCAAAGAAAAATTTTAATTATTATTATAGTAATTTTTTAAGATAATAATTAAAATATTGTTAATATTTTTTAAAAGTAGCTGTAATAAAATATTCTGTTATTAAATAAATAAATATTTCGAAGTGAAACTTCTTTAGAATCGTTGTGATTTGAAATTCCATGAAACGAAAAAGCCACACAAAAAAAAAGACAAACATATTCATAAATAGGATTTAGCCTGCGAGAGAATGAGAAAGAATACAAGTATCAGTTTTTCTTATAACCTTTGTCTTTGCGCCTGCACATTTTCTGAAGGCTTGGTTACTACCAAGCCTTCAGAAATGTCTCAATGTCAAAGTGGTGTAATTTTTGTGCATTTGTGTTTTAATATTCGTTGGTTAATTATTTTATGTTAATTATTTAACACATCTGTGTTAATTTGATCACTTACTTTTATATTAATTATCTAAAATTAAATTTATTAACATTAGTAAATAATTATTTGTGTTGTTTTTATATTTTATTTCCCATTCTCTCGTAGGCATGTTCTAAAGTTTCACTTCTGCCGTGAGTGAATTGTACACACACACTTTTTTTTTACAATGGCTTCTATCTCGACCCTTTTTTTGGAACCTGTATGTACACGATGTATTCAAAAACAAATTGTTTCCTTCACTAATCTTATGTACGCATGTAGTACCTACCTGCCACACAAGATACTCAATATTTTTCAATATACGAACAAAAAATTACAAGGCAATATCAATCATCTCAACTCGGTATATTACCGAAATCCGAAGCAATTTTTTTTCCTTGTACAAAAGAGTAATTTAAGGCGACAGACATAAAGAGTGTCTAAGGAAAATTGTTCTTTGTATTTTACACAAGGAAGTAGTCGAGAGCTTTGTGTGAAGGCGAGACAAGGAAACAATGCAAGTCAAGTCAGGAATTAAGAAAAATGCTGAAAATGTGGAAAATGTTAAGCTGGAAGGAACAAAGATAGTATAACAAAATATGGTTTTCCACTAAACTAAGCGTTAACGCCCTGTTACAAGTAGACAAGATCAAATCTACTCGTAGGTAATCGCTTATCTAGATAAGAGATTACTTACAATAGGACACTTAGTAAAATGGATTATTAGGAACTTATTTATTAAAGACTATACGGTTTTACTCACGTTTGTATTTCGAGGATGCCCGACTAGTTTCGGACCCGACGGGGGCCCTTTTTCAAGGAGTGAAGGGTCCTGCCGCGACGGTGTCAGGCGTCACACTCCAAGTATTAGGAACTTGGTAATTTTTAACCTAGTTAAATTATAATAATAAGAACTTGACACATCTCGCACACGGCCGTCTGATCAGAAACTAGGCAGAGCCTGTACTGTGGTAACCAGACTACTGATGAACATACTTATATTTTTCTAAATACATACATATTATAGATAAATTACACACGACACATAACAAATGATCATGCCCACCACGCAATTATTTGTCTAGGGTGGGAATCGAACTCATGACCTCTACGGATCTTTACGGACGGCTCAGCAGTGAGGATCACTAACCAGTAGACCAACAGGCTAGTCAAATTCTATGTAAGTATAAATTAAAAGGTTATGTAATGATAATCTCTGTAAATGATAAATATCAATTGAACAAAAACTTTATTGAGCCAAAACTGTTCAACGTCTTACTAATTAGGTGTCATTAAAAACCTTTTTTATTTTGAGAAAAAAAAAATGTTTTTGTTCATTTATACAGACATATGTTACTGATTTATTGGAACAGGGCAACGCCTATGAAGTGAGCTGGTACCCTCGGGTCGAGAAAAACTAATTACACTAAATAAGCAGAGGTAGTCGTGTTTTGCGACAAAGACGTCAAAAATATTCTCGAAGGACAGCAATCCAACCTCTACTCCTGACTTAAAAACGCTATCTTCTTTCTTTCAAATTATATACCTAGCAGACTCGTGTTGCCAACAGCGCTGTTCGTTGCTTGCATGATTATGGTTTAGTAAGTTTAACGTGATTGTACGTGGACAACAGTCACCCTTTTTGAAGACGACGAGGAATAGGTATAGGAAAAGCTAATAGCAGCAAGTGGAAAAAAAGCGTCTGAAAAGGTTAGTCACCTTTGTCTCGGCATGGCATCAGCCAATAGGTACTTTCTACTGAATGATTTCATTAATTACAATAAATGCTTTTGGGACATTTTTTCTCTAATAATATTTGACATATTGTCGATTCAAATCAGTATCACTTTATTAAATGTCTAACGAGTTTTAGATTCGCAAATAACAAGGTATGACGCCAAGTCTTTAGATATTAGGGTGAAAAAATATCGTGAGCTATTTCAAGGATTTAGTTTTGAAGGTAAAATAATTGTGAATATACGTAGCAAAGTGGTAGTAGGTACTAGACTGACAACATAAAACTAGATGTCATAAAGTTTTTGAATTTAGAACGTTTATAGTTTTTATGATAAGTTCATAAGTTTTCAACCCTGTTTAATTTACACTCAAAATAACAATTAAAACGGCAACATCGTACTTTAAAAGTATGAAGTTGTCGATGTATTAAATTACTAATACTTAAACTTCTTTTCACTTTTCTTTTTTTAATATAATTATGAAGTAGTACTATATCATTGTCTAAAAACAAATCATGAGTGCCTTTGATTGATAACATTGTCTTCTAAATATATTAATCAAATGACATCCTGAGATAAGACAGTCTATAATTACAAGAAACAATTATGTTCTAACGCATTGCTTCAAAGCAATTATAGTATTGAATGAGAATTACTCAGTGGTATATACCACTGACAGATAATAACGAACCTAATTGTGGTAAATGGATAATATAATTAATTCTGTTTGAATTGTTCGCTTCAAGTACCTACAGGTAAAGACATCCATGCATGCATGCCAGCATGAGATATAATACCTACACTCATCTTACAAAGAGACAATTTTCGTGAGTTTGGATGTAGGAAGTCATCACCGGAATTACAGTTCATCAAACATTATATTGGCAATTATTGTGGATAAGCTTTTTCTATTTTATGTTACTATATTAATTCTGAGTTAAAGGAATCGATGAACTCTTAAAAAGTTTTCTAACTACCTTATCGGCTTTAAAGTTTGTATATAAATAAATATATAATTCAAAATATATCAATCACCTAAAGCAACAATAATATTTTAATACACAACATATTATGGTTGTTTTGTTAGTCATTCAATACATATTTACGGAAACTTTAATGTAAAAATAAATATTTATTTAATTATCTATATAAAATACTTCTTTACGGCAACTGAGTCAACTAATATCGACTAATATATAAAATACTTAGTAGAACTACTGAGGCATTTACTTGTATTGTGACACTGATCATGCTATTCATGTGGGGTATTTTCATACGCCATTTTGTTAGTGGCGATTTATTGTAATACCTACATACTAAAATAAATTTAACATACGAAAATATCTTAGTGTTAATGTTGTTGCGTTATAAAACTTGTATTATGTGATGTCTAGATGTCGAAGTGTAATTTATAGTTTATCAAAGTGAAAATGTGTTCTCATGTAAGTGAAATGTAAATTTGTTTATGAGAAAATAAACTCTTTAACCAGATATAAGATTTCGATAAAAATGAAAATCCACTGTAGCAATTTCTGATAAGTTTCTAAGTATGGTGGATGACGGTATATTTCAGTTTAATCTCTTATAGTTGTCCTGTAGTCGATTGACAAGTTTCGTTTGCTTGACAGCAAATAAACATTCTGTCAAAAAAGTATCGGGAATCTATAATTTAATTCTAATTCCAAATTCAATTCAAATAATTCTTTTTTGTGGTTAAGTTGGCACAACTGTTTTCTATATTGGCGCGAAGTTTGAGCAATATCTGTCATTTAGTTTGTTTTCAGTACTCAATTTTGTAAGCTCATGTCACGAGTGTTTTGCGATTTTTACAATGGATAAAAACATCGAACAAAGAATTTGTCTCAAATTTTGCATTGCAAATGGAATTTCATGTTCAGAGTTGCTGAAAATTTTACAGAAAGCATATATGAATCGACTTTATCAAAAACTCGAGCATATGAGTGGTACAGTGCATTCAAAAGTAGTCGGAATTAACATCAAGTTAACATCGCTAAAGTAAAAGTAATTGTGACTGAAAATCGTTTGAGAGAGATATCCGCTGAACTTCATGTGTCTCACGAATCAAGTCGTAACATTTCACACGATCGCTTAGACATGAAACACGTTGCCGCTCGACTAGTCCTGAAAGATTTGAATTTTCTTCAAAAATTCAATCGCGTAAAAGTCGCTAAAGACATGCTAGAACAAGTCAATTCCGACCCTATATAAATGTAAAACGCATTGTTACTGGTGATGAGACATGCGTTTACGAGTTTGACATGCAAACTAGTCAACAAGCTTCGGAACGGCCACTTCCAACCGAAAAAACCACGACAAAGTCGATCAAAAGTCAAGGTCATATTGACTGTTTTCTTTGACTATCGAAATTTTGTGGCCTCGGAATTCTTGCCAAAAAGTCAAACTGTAAATAAAGAAAACGCCGCGTTTTGCGGCGTTTGAGAGAGCAAATTCGTCAAAAAATTCCAAATTTGTTTGAAGAAAGTTTTTTGAATATTACACCACAACTACGCACCATCGTACAAGGATGGCCTTGTCTTTTGCTTTTGGTCAAAAATTCGTTCACAATGTTGGCATTGTGAACGAATTTTTGACCAAAAGCTCAACAAATACCATCGAACAACCACTGTATTTATATAGCTCGGATATGGCACCAGCCGACTTTTTTGAAGAAGACCTGAACAGACTGACCGAGAACTGAAGTCGATTCCGGAAAATGCATTTAAAAATGTTTTGACAACTGGATTATTCGTTGGCGTAAGTGTATTATTTCTGAAGGGGCCTACTTTGAAGGCGAAATAATAAATTTGGAAGAATAGTTAACATTTTGTGTTTTATTGACCTTTTCTCGGTACTTTCAAAAATAATTCACCCAGCCTTAACTTGCGGTACCTTGCCTAGAAATGCCGTTGCCACAAATCAATCAAAATCATTTAAAAAAAAATACCAATCGAATTGAGAACATCCTCCTTTTTGAAGTCGGTTAAAAAGGGTACTGACTGACAAACAGACGGACAACAAAGTGATCCTATAAGGGTTTCTTTTATTCCTTTTGAGCCCTAAAAAAGCACAACGTAATTATTATAACATTATAGTCCACGGGCCCAGGACTATTTCTTTTTAAATATTACCTACAAGCTAAAACTTAGCCAACCTATTCGTATTACTGAGTCGGACAAGTTTTCACGTGGCAAGTCTAAAATAGGCAGCACTTTTACTCCCCCGCCCTGCAAACACGTCAATATAACGATAGTGTGTTTTTTTTTTATTGCCTACCAATGAATTTAATTCTAATTACAAGTTAAACGGTAAATTGAAGAAATAATGCTTGTCGGACAAAATGACCGCCACCATTCCAGCGTCCGACTCGTGCAACGTGTCGAATTTTCGTGGGTAGGTTTTTTTATTAACTACAAGCTAACACTTGCAAAAACTACCGACCGCATGGATCATGTACCTACTATCGCGTGAGTCTGAAACTCACTGAGAGGGATTCTCGCTTGACCTCTCAAAGAGCTCGGAAAAAGCCGTATAGAGTGCTGGAAAGTTGTTTATACACAGAAAATTGTTTCAAATTAAAATAAAACCGTGCACAAAATGGCCACAAACCATATTTATGTAGAACTTATCTTGGAAACACTGGTCGTTATGACACGTATCTCTTCCAGTTAAATTAATCTGTATATGAATCGGGTGGCCTGAATAGCCCAAAATATCAACATTATCATCAAGCGGCTCTAATAGAACTTTCAACATTACACCAAGTTACAAAATCAAAACAATCTGCTTATTTGATTCAGTATCACATGAAAATCAGTAGGAAACGTGTTTTAGTAAGTTTATTTTTTGATAAATCATATGTTTGAGATATAACCGTTTATGTACTATTTAATTCTCTAATTAATTTAAATTTTTTAATATGGGGTTCAATGACTATCCATTGATATTACATATTTGACTTACTATCCATTGATATTACTACATTACCATACTGTTTATAAAAAGGTGTATTTGATTGGGTGAAAAGTGTCACTAGTATTGATATTCCAAAATATTACTGTTTTTTAAGCTTGACCCTTATTTATTAATAAATGTTCCTTATATATCTTATTTTAACTTCAACTGTTTCAACAGACTTTCAAAGAATAATACATAGACGAGTTTCCAGTTAATAAGTCCCAGTCGTGCTTGTTACAGCACCCTGCAGATAGAAGTCAAGTTATGCATAAATAACAAATGTTGCGATTTGCTATTGTGACTAGACATGATAATAATGTGAGATATTTCTACTTTTGAATGTTTCTTTTCTTCTTTTTGGTAACATCCTTGCATCACACGAGATGATAATATAGATGCAATTAACTAACACAAAATACGTTTAGACAAATAACAACTATCAGTAGTTCATCTGTATATATAAAAATGCATCCCTAAATCCCTTGGTCACGCCATAACTTGAGAACGACTTCACGGATTTTATTTTACCTTTTTTCAATGTTTTCTAATACTTTGTAGAAGGTCCTTAAGAAAAGAAAAATTAAGAAATTTGCTCAGAAAATTTAGAAGGAGTTACAGATAAAATAATACTTAGTTTAACCATTAGGACTATTTTAATCTGTGGCGCCATCCACATATACAGCGAAAACATACTTGAATGTCATCTAACGAAGACATGTCGAGTTACGCAGTAACTACTGAACTGACTGAACTACTGAAATGAAAGTTCTCACGCCAGTAAGTATAAATAGAACTTCCCAACATCAACCGTTGCTGCGGTCCGCCAGGCATGATCATCTAGCTTGGTCGGAGGGTCCTGCCTTTGCGTTGGAGGGACAAAACACTAGTACCTCGATAAAGCAATTAAAAGTTCTATGTGATTTAATTAGCGAGTTCGGCTAACATAAATATATATACTCACTATCAAAAAATACTGGGACGTAACTTTGAATGTTTGGCAGAACACGATTTTACTGTACCTAAATTATTTATAAAAAAATATATTGAATAACTAAAGAATATTGTTTTTGGTCTCCAGTGTTTCTTCAGCAGTAAGCTTTAATAACACATATCTACCCATTTTATAAATTTTTCTTTTACGGAATTCTCGTTTTTATACCATTTACATGGCAATATTACACGTACCTAACATTCACTATTATTTTACGATCTCTACTTTCATTGCAAGCGATATAAAAAATATGAATTACGTGAGTAAAACCGCAAATAACACGTTAATGTACATACGAATAACTTCGTAGGCGTTTTAAGAAATACAAGCTTGAAACAATCATTATATTATTATAATTGTTCTCTCAGAGAAAATTACTACAGATAAAATGTAGATATGATAAGACGTATCAGAATAAATGAGATAATTGTAATTAATAACGTAATGTAATTAATATCATAGTAGTTACTGTAATAATATTTACTAACCTAAGATTTAGCGGTAACTGTCCAAAAAGTTCGCTGATCATTGTAAATGTTACATTTTTCTTTTAAATTTTACTTTTTAAGAGTAAATCATGCGATGTATTTCAACTACAAAGTATAGGTTCCATAATAAACTGATATTGAAGTTCCATTTCGAACGAGCTGGAAGAAAGAGCTTTCTATTTACTACCTGTCTTAGGCAGACTTTTTGAGTCCTTTGAGTCGGACTGCGTCAAACGGTTAATATATTTAATGCTTTTCTAATAATAAATAACAAATAATAATTCAAAATACAAAAAAATAAATAAATAATAATAAAATAATTGCTAATAACTTGTATTTGTTCTGTCTTGTCTTGTTCATTTCAACTTTTATTAAAAATTTAGTAAGAGCGGCAAAATGATTTTATTATAAAAAAAATAATATTTCAAATATGTATATTTTTAGTAAACATCAAAAGGGTAGTTGTTGAAATAAAATTATTTTTCACGAATCCGTGAAAAATAGTTTTATTTCAATGTGTAACATTCGCGTAAACTTTCGACAATATCATCAAAAGGGTAGGTTCGGTATGACATACCCAGGCATGACGTCACGCCTGTTGTCAAATTATTCACTATTAATATTAGTTTGACGAATGTAAAATAAATTAAACACATTTAAATAAAACTTGGTATTGCCCGACTTGGCGAAATAATTGATTTTGAGCACAATAGGCAACTACCCTATTCAGAAGGTTTATAGTTTTGTAGGTTTTTACCATTTTACGGGGTTTTTTTATGGTAACATATATAAAATACATTTTGACTTTATACCGTACCATTTCTTTGATATATACGTACCTACAATTCAAAATATGTATGAGTATCGTGGGAGAGCCATGCTTCGGCACGTATGGGCCGGCTCGACCGGAGTGATACCACGGAATCACAGAAAACCGGCAGTGAAGCAAACAATATGTGTTTTCTTCTGCCATTCTCCTCCATCTTTTGTCAGTTCACTGCTTACTCCCTCTCTAGCCACATCCTCTTTCACACAGTCCATCCATCGTTTTCTTTGGTCTTCATCTAGTCCAAGAAATCATATTCGCACAATGAGGCAAAACTTCCAATTGAATATAGAAATGATATGGTACGGTGTGAACTAAATCAGTCTACCGTGACCTTACAGCCAACATTGAGAAGCAATTGTTACATTTTTGTCGATACATTGATTTGTCAGTAGTGTGTCCAATATTATGTAGATAAACTTATTTTTTTTGTCACATTTGTAAACAGTCGTTTTGTTACTTCAAGTTTTCAACAATACAAAAAACTGCTGAATCCATTTTCACATTAAGGTCACGTAACGCTATGAAAAACAAGATCTTGTCAACGATAAAGGGTCGGCATTGCGTTCGCGTTTCTGTCAAGGAAATTGCGGAAAAATCTTAATAACATCCTTTACTGAGTGTAATAGCAGCACGTATGTCGAATGGAGTTGTATAGCTTTATCTGGCCTTTCATCATAATACAAAAATGAAACTATTTTCGAGAAAGAAGTTATATAATAATTGTCTCCAGCAATGCCCAAACTTTATAAGTCTTGTTCTAACGTCAACCTTTTCATTTAAAATGTTCAATGAAATACTGTTGTTTTCTTTTAAATTAGAAGTCTAGAATTGCGCCAGGTACGTTTAGGCCAGTGCCTATACCTATACCTTTTAAAGATAGAACATCATAAAAATTAATAACAGCATGAAAAGGCTGTTGGAAAAGGAAGAAAATATAGTGCAACCAACAGGCAAAACACATCAACGTCGATCCGAGTTTCAAGGGTTAAATGGGGTCATTTTTAGGAGTGGAGCATGGTTTTCACACTTTCCAGTGTAACTAGGCTTTCTACCCAAATTACTTAAAAATTACTGTAAACAAAAATAGAACAGATAAAAATTAATTTTTGGATTTCTTTCGGAAATCGATGACGGGAATCGATTCTCGAAGATTTTTTCCGAGTATGTTCAACAAATTTAATTTTGCCGTTCTCAAAATACATACACACAGTTTGTAATTGCAAAAAACATTTCTTAACGTGACAACAAATTTAACAACACACAACAACAAATTAACCAAATTTCATTCATGATTTCTTCATTTTCATTTTGATTCTAGAACAATGAGAAGTACCTAATAGGTTTTGATTTTAAGTGTTAAAATTGGTTAAATATAAGGCTTAAATGGCCATACCTTTTGATTGCGTTGCCTTAGAAGTTTGATTTTTACAGCTTCAAGGGACCGCGGACATACACATTTTGATGTTTATTTCAACGTGATAAGAAGAGTCTTAGTCTTGACAAACAGACATACAGACAGACAACGAAGTAATCCTATCAGGGTTCCTTTTGAGGAACGAAACGGAAAAATTACTAGTAATATGAATCAAACACTATTATCATTTTTGCTAACCCCTTCAAATATTATAAATGCTTCCGTTATAAGTGGATATACGTAGGGGTTCAAATCCGTTCCTTGCAAGATCCATGTTTTACCCATTTTAGGAGCAGTATGGCACGACGCGCCTTGTGATTTTAGTCGTTTTTATTCCGACATACGGCCTCACTGGTGCTTTAATACCGGTGAATTATCACCCAAAGGTTTGCCACGTGTCAAAAAAAGGGGCTGAAATCCGTAGGCATTCGCAAGCTACAAGGCTTAGCCATCACGCTATCGCCACTTCTACGGCCTTACTATGACGGTGTCCATATTTCACTTTCAAGAACCAATTGATTGACCACCAAAACAAACATGTATATAAAACAAGGCTAGGAATTGGATGCTGATTAATGGGAGGCAAACGTGACTGCTTGCTTAATGATATTCGTGCCAGTGCCGTGATTAATGACCAAGGATCTCCGAAGAGTGGGCGGGGAACCCAATGTAGTACATGAATTTTTATGTAAAAATTATAAGTTGTACAAATTTGTTTCTTATTACAATAAAATAGATGAATTCAAAAGAGGTGTTGCTTGGAAATGTTCTGCCTAATTCAGTGTTTTTTTTTTATATTTTTGTTCCATGCTCTTTTCTACAGTAGTATGTTACATTTACATATTTGCTCTTAAATAACATTTTTTGTTTATGCAGAATACACATTTAAAATTTCTTAAGGTCCTCAGAGAAAGGTTCAAATAAATAAAACAATTTTGTTTACTTCTTTTTAATTTCTATTTTACCCAACCGCGTTTAACGTTATATATAATAGAACTTTCAATCAAATATAATTACCTACAGCAGTCGGATACATCAGTTTTACCTTTTACTTGTTGCAGCTTTGACAGTAATTACTTACCATATTTAATCAAACTAGAGATCGCGTGGTGGTCGAATTTCGACCATGGTTTATTTGATTGGCCAATATTACTTGACCTGTCATTGTATAGACTTTTGTACCATGACAGGTCAAAATATATACTGGACACTCTTAGCTGTATGTACCCGTTTTTGAATTTTTTTGAACTTTGTAGCAAATATTGTTCAAAAATTTTAGCATTCGTCACTTCTTCTCTGTATAAACTATAAGTGTGCGAAATTTCATACTCCTCCGTCCGCCCAATTTTCATAAAAAGGGATCCAAAGTTTTCGCTTCATGTATTAATCTATAGATGATCAGTTTCACTACATACTATTGTCATTCACTAGCAGATTATCTTACACTCTTACTGATGAAATGTGTAATATATAAGTCTATCAATGAGTAGCTTTTTGATCTTTCTATTATCAGATCATATCAGATGTTATTATCTTATTTGCCAGCATTAATTGTATAATAAAGTCCTGTTTCTAGAAGCTAAAGGTACGTATGTCCTTTTTTGGAATCGACTCATTTGTGAACTACAAGGACATCTTGCAAATGAGACACTTTTGAAAAGAACGATTTACGAAAAGAAACATTAGCATAAATATACTGATAAAGATAAGTAAAAAAAATATTAGATAAAATTACCAAATATAATACAAAAAAAAATTCATTAACAAACATTTAAAACACCTATGATACTAAAACAGAATAGTATGGTAGTAACTGTAATACTAATTGTGTGCCCATGTAAATAATGCCCTAAAGGTAAGCAAAATAACGAACAACAAAACAGCTGTCCTTGCCCGCATTTGTCCCAAATTTGTCCCTGAACCATCGTTTGGACAATTCTCACGTACCTACTTACTTATTAAGGGCTCTTAGAGCCGGCTTAAAAAACTGCTTCGAATTCTAGTCTCGTAAGTGCAAAACTTTGGTTTGATGTGGTCAAATTGATACATCCAAATGCCTTTGGCCCAGTTTCTTAGAAAGGGTTTAGATATCATTGACGGTTCTTTTTTTATTTTCGAAAAGCTGATAATGTATGGTTATTTAAAATTGTTTGTTGGATAGGCTTTCGCAAAATCATGTGTTGGATCAATCAAGCTAAAACCTTTGTAATTGGGTACAGCGTTCATGGTTAAAATTAAACTTAAGTTTTGCAGTAGATGTGATGTGTGTAAATATTTCCCAATGCACCAATTTACATAATTGGCTCGTTGAAAGTGTTTATAATCATCAATAATAGCTTATCGTCTGGTGAGTATTCTTATATTTTATTTAGTACATCTCTTCAATGTTGTTTTATACCTGGCACTAAAAGCAAGTGATATAATAGATTTGTTCCTACCGTTCCGTTAACCTAAAATCCCCCACTATCAGATACAATTCAAATACTCCTTAAACAATTATATTTGGTTCTGAGAGAAAACATTTTAATTGATTTGCATGGTTCTGTGTATTTCTAACTTCGCTTAAATTCTTGCCGTGAGATAAACTGCGGAAACCCCAACTTTCAGACAGTTGAGATTCCACTTAAGAGTCGCACTACGGCTCATCTGGTTGCAGTCCGTCACTGTAGCTAGGGAGTTGGGGGTTCAGTTTATTACAGATCCGGCTTTCGGAAATACATTATCAATGTTCCTTTAAAAGTATTGAAGTTTTAAAATCGTTGTTCGAAGCGCTCGTGTGAAGTAATTTGGAAGGCAATGCGATTATCTAGTCGCCACATGAAACAATCTTATGCTGGAGCGTATCCAAAATAAATGTATTTTTACAAAATGAGTTTGTTTTAGAAGCAATATGGGGTATGCCCTGAATATCTATTGCTGTACCCTACTACTATATTTGTATTCGATGTGGTGGGCTACAGTGGACTTGAAGTGAAAAGGGGAGTGGCTTTGGCTATGTTTGTGTTAAAAGTCCTGGGGGGACGATACATAACCCGGGTGCGTTCCAAGATGTACGACTATGTGTCCAGGACTTGAACATATGGCGATAGTGGCGGTTGCCACTACAAGAGGTGCCGTGCGTGCGCACCAGTCTACTAATGTTCGCGTCGCTGACACGTGCACTGCGTGTGCTCAGCGCGGTGTCGGGCTGAGTTGACATATTTTCTTGTTCACTGTGTGAGTTCACACATGCCTCTATATCTATGTATTAAGTAAATTTTGCATCCATTTAAGTATTACCTGTAATAATAGCTGTATGTGCTGTATTAAATAAATAATTAAAAATCTCTTGCCCACTTACTGAGATAAATTCTAGTGGTTCATCATGATTCACAATAACATGTTTATTAGGCCACCATCAATCGCATGCTTTTCCCGGAATAAATGAGGTCTTTACAGATATTCGAAAATTAAACACAGTTCTGATACTGCGGTTTAGTGTTACAAATGCAAATTCAAAGTACTTTAACCAATTTAACTCCCTTGTAATATCTTTACAGCTCCTACGCTTCGGTTCATAATTACTCTCATTTTGGGGCACCAAAATGTCCTCCTTATTATTTGAAATGGATTTTATTTTACTCTTTACTTGACATCTTCTTTGATTTGATGATCTAAGTTGCAGTCTGCGTCTAAAAGGCGACGAGTCAGCTCTCATGTAGCCATGTCTTTTCAGCTTAGGGACTTCAGTACGCTTTAGTAACATAGTACATACATGTATATTAGATACCAGCTTTTGCCCGCGGCTTCACTCGGTAATTATATATGTGGTACTTGTAGATATGTAATTATGAAGCGCCCGAATGCGAACGCGCAGCGAATGCTTTTGACAACTTATAGGCCACCTTGATAATGGAAATGAACCCGATGGCCGTTTGATTAGTCATGCACCTGTGGTAGTCAAGTTTTAAATGACAATGTGCCTATCGCATCGAAAGCATAAGTGATATGATTGCGTATGCGAAAATTTTATTTAAAAAAAACGTATTTTACTTTTGAATGTTTTACTTAACAAAACCACATGTAAAAACAAAGTATATGACACAAAATAGCCAGCTATTGTTTAGAAGACGCCTTTTGGTGCCCCCATTATCTTTTTGGACTCCGTCGATGTTCATGTATTTCGGTAATGTGTGACTTGTAGGTCGCGGGTCGCCACCTGGGCAGTTACTGTACATCATGTTGTGATCGCAGTCCTGTGAAATAATTAAAGTCGTAAAGAAAAAAATTATTCAGTGATGACAACTCGGCATTTGTAGACATTAGATTAGAAAACGTGACTAGAGGTTCTGACTCACGATTGTAAATCTGAAATTCTCTTTTAGTAGGTTATAAATGCAAGTTAGTTCCTTCAGTGTCATTTTTAACTTTAGAATCGTACTGAAGCCATGGTTATCATGTTCCCTATATTTTTTATTTATTTATACGTTATACACAAAACGTGTCAAAGGATGACTTAATGCCCTAGGCATTTTCTACCAGTCGACCTTTGGGCGATGCAGAGACAAAACAAGATAGATGCACAGAGATTAAGACATATTCATTTTAAGTTCGATAAATTATTATTTTAGTACCCACAGTACTAAAATAATACATACACATATACATGTATATAATAAGTGGTAATGATACTATTACATATACTACATAACATGTAAATATTAATATTAATTGCTATTTACACTCTTAAATTCTACAGGCTTATTAGTTTGTTTCTTAAGCACCGCAACCTTGACCACATGTTAGTGAGTACCTCTTCCTTAAAATTAACCTTATCTGTACTCGAAAAGTCTTTTCGGTGATTACTACTGTCAATTTAAAAAATATACTTCTTCTCTTGAATTTTTACTTATTGACATTCTACCAAGTACATTGATTACCCGCTCTTAGTTCAAGCGTTTCTCTTACACAATTTCTTATCGGTAACAATCATAATACATAGTAAGTATATGACGTCAGAGATGGCAGATTGCCGCTCGTTCGATTCTTCATCGTCACGAAAGTTGAACACGGAAGCGGGTAATTTAATGATTATTTAACTTTTAATGGCCAAGTTTGAACAAATTATAAAATTTCGATCAATTTCATTCTTTCAAGTTCAATAAGCAGTAGGTACAATTCATAACGTAGATATAGTCATAGAACAAGAGTGATGGTTATAGTGTCGTACTCTCACACCGACCCCTCTCACAGGACCGAAGCCGCATTTAATTCCATCGAACCACCAGGTGGCGCTGGCGTTCCGGAAACGGCTTGATTACTAAATATATGTAATACTAGATGACCGGTGAACTTCGTATCACCTACAATTTATTTAATTCCGAGCATTTTCATATTTATTCACTTCCTTTTAAACCTTCTCTGGACTTCCACAAATAATTCAAGACCAAAAATAGCCAAATCGGTCCAGCCGTTCTCGAGTTTTAGCGAGACTAACGAACAGCAATTCATTTTTATATATATAGATAAGTACCCTTTATTGGTTGACATAACGAATTATTCAAAAAAGCAATTTTAAAAGATTTCTTAAAAGATGAATATAAGAATTTACGAAACATACTTTGTATTCACCAAATTACACAAAAAAACTTTAGTAAAATTTTCTAAACACGAAGTAAGTAAAACGTAGCCAAAGTTCCAGAAATTGTTTTAACCAGGTATGTAACGTAAAACTGTACGTACTTTTACATCGAAATTGCGCGGTATTTGAAATTTTCGAGGAATTGCTGTGGAATGCTGACGAGCTCTATAGACGGACGGTTGCAGAACAAATGGGATTGCGGTTACACTCGGTGAGAATACATTTTCAACGTCAGACATAAATTAATTAGTGTTCAGTATAGACGACTAAATATTAAGGTAAACATTTTCTTTTCACAGTTCTTTAGTATACAACATAAAATAAAAGATTTTCAGGAAGGACCAATCTTTGCTTTTGGGTTGTAATGAGAACAAAATACCCATATTTAAGTCCTAATGATTACACAACAGACATTAGTCAATTAAGTCAAAAATATGTTTGTACAATCATAAAAATACTCAAATTATATATTATATTCTATCTATATAAATAAATGAAATTGATCTGTCTGTTTGTAATATTAAAATAACCGCTTTTTACTAAGTGCATTTGGATGTATACACGGTACATATACCAAAACAACATTTTTTACAATTTTTGTCTGTCTGTTTGTTTCGGCTAATCTCCGGAACGGGTGGACTGTTTTTTTTTTTCTTTTTTTTATAAAGAAGATTTCCACGGGACTTTCACTAGCAGATAGCGGGTGTTATAAGGAGTAACTTAGGCTACTTTTAAAAAAGAATTAGGGTTCCGCGCAAAATATAAAAATATGTACACGCGAGCGAAGCCGCGTGGGAACTGCTAGTATAATAATTATATTCTCTACCTTGGGTAAAGTATGATTACAAAGATTTAATTTAAAAACACTTGCTCAATCTTTAACTCAGAATTTTGCATTTGAATCAGTAAGAATTTCAGTAGTAATAGTAGGTAGTTAAATTAAACTACAAAAGACTTGTGAGTGTTAGCTGTAAACGGAGGCTACTATTTATATTACCAAACTTACATGCAGATTGGTAATTGTGGGATCCAAAAAATGGGAAAGTTACCGCCAAATGAATCAAGAAAATATCGAAAACACAATGTAAAATTTCACGCGACAATGTGTTGATACAATTGTCTATTATTATTATATTATATTGTTATTTTCTACGAACTATGTACACAAGATATACAGGGTGTAAGTGACACCGTACCGAATCCTGAAATAGTGTATTCAGACCATCATTCTGAGTGGAAAACCATTGGAAATTTTTGCCGGAAAATTGATATTTTTTTTTCGTTTTTTGCTTAAAAGTGATACCACAATGAGTAAACAGAACATTTTACCGACAAAAAATCAGTAAATACCCGCAATGTAAAACATTAATGCAATCAGCTGCTTCGACGGCACCGTGCCTTGAAGGTCATTCACCGGACCGTACACGCGTGTCGCGTTACATTGCGTAGTTCAAAATCAAACTATTGACTGTAAATCCTTAATTTCGCATTTTTATGATGAACTGGCTTTTGCATTGTGATAAGTATCCCAAGAAAGATGTTTTTGTAAATTATTTGCGATGGTGTTACTTACACGCTGTATATATCACTGTTTAATTTGTAATCGAATAAAAAATGTTCTAGTAAAGTCCAATTCAAGTATCAAATAGCAAGAGAATTTAATGTTTAAATGAAAATTCACCTCTATACTATATTTTTCACAGTGCTTTAACACAGTGCTCAAACACAGTTCATAATCCTGAATACGAGTGCAACACATTTCAAAATTGCACATTTAAGAGTGGCAAAAGTTGCAAAATTCACCTGAAAAACGTCACCTTCAGAGACAATTACCGAAAATTTTTGCAACGTGACTGCTTGCTCGTAGGGACATATTGTGGGCATGTCAAAAAGTGCGTCCAGCGTACAGCGCCGAAACTGGGCTCGGGCGCTGTAAAAAAAATTGAAACAATTATTGTGCATGTCATCCAAGCCTGGTCTACACGTTTCAATGCTATTTTTTGTGCGTTATTTTGTTCAAACAATTGTGAATTTAAATTTTCGCGCTGGCAAAAGACTTTGAAACTACTATATGCTTTTATTACTATTTTATTTGCAATGTATCATAATTCAAATTCAATGTGGGATATTGGAGGAAGCCAGAACGTAACAGACTTCATCGACAGGAAAGCACCGCCATCTTTCACAAAACTAGTAAGTTTTACCATTAAACACTATTTATTGTCATAAGTTGTCTTTACTACTTGCACAATTTTTGTTTTTCTGTTTAGTAAGTACGTTTGTTTGAGGTCTATTAAAATTGGGTGGGATTTGAGCGAGCGAAGGACAAGGTTTAGATGGATCAAAAGGCCTAGCGAAAAAATATTTGTTTTAACACGTTTTATATACATATATAGATGTAATATAACTGACTCTGTGTACCAGTGGAGCGCTTTAGATTAGATATGAATCTACATTGTGTAAAGACAAAGCGGTGAAACTAATCTTCAAACAATGTGTCACATACTGTGATGAGCGTAACATTTTTTTTTCATTTTGAAGAAATTTTAATATTCATATTTGCTATACAGACTATCTGAGAGTTGGACATTTTGCTAATTAGGCTTACTGCTCGTTGAACGTTTCGCGCTGTTGGACGTTTTGGTACTTAGACCTTCTGATCGTGAAGGCATATTTGTTAGTAGGTATGATGTAATAGTCACGTGTACTTTGTATAAATTTTTAAGAAATATGACTATTTTAGCTAGATCTTATGGACTAACCAACACATATGAAAATGAGTATCAAAGTGAGTCCACTCATGTGTTGTGTTCTTTTGTTCATCGACTAATGTCTTGAAAAGTGAATAACAGTTTTCCCAAACATCTTTTGCTCCATCTACGCACACTGGTAGTACGTCATATTCTGAAATAAGTCACAAAGTTATGCACGATAACGATGTGGCAAAAGTATGTAAGAAATTAAAATAAAGTATTTATATTAATTTGAATATGTAATGTAAATTAATCAATTGGCTTCAGTTATTTGCTGCTTTTTGTACACAAAGAACACCCAGATACGGGACAACTATTTGTGGATCACACAAATTTTTGTCCCGTGTGGGATTTGAACCCACAACACTCGGCGCGGCATAGTTGCGAGGTGAATGCACTTAAATCATTGCGCCATCCGTGCAGTCTTTATTGAATCTACTTGATGAGGGCAGATTGAAATATCCTAATGTTTATTATTTTTAATAAATAATGCTTTATTTATTAAAAATAATAAAAATATAACATTTCGTTTAATTCTTTCGCATTTATAATATAATGGTTCATATTTATAACAAGTTATTAAAATGAAGAAAAAACATCTTTCAATGCAACTATAATAATATTAACGATACAAATATCATATTAATCTTTTGTGTAACCACCATTTGTGTCTATAACAGCTTGGACACTGTCTCTTATTGAACCCACAAGCCTTGAATAAATATCAGATCTGCGGGTTTATTTTAATTCTGCTGTTTTTTAGGATCTTTTTAAAAGAAACTCACTAGACAAGAACCACTCGTCGTCACAAACGTTTAAAACGACATGCATGTGACCGCGAATACTTTCTTCATTGAAATGACTATCCGTGACGTCTTTGCAGTCTGAATTCCAGTCAATGGCACAATTTGTGAGATGTCTGATGGCTCTGTAAGAAAATCAATGTCTTTTATTTCAATCTAATACTGCAAAGGTTTAAAATCATTATTAATATATTAATGATAACAGTATTTATTAATTTTAACATAAATTATGATCCATTGATTACAATTTAAAATTTCTATTGTGAAACATATTTACAATATAATTAATGCTTTCATTGCTTTTCGCTGAGTGAGTGGGGTTACCGGAGGCCCTAACCCTTCCCCTCCCTCTTCCAACCTTCCCCTACTCCCACCTTAAAGGCCGGCAACGCACTTGTGACTCTTGTGTTGCAGCTGCCCATGAGTGGCGGTAGTCATTTACCATCAGGTGACCCGTCTGCTCGTTTGCCCCCTATATAATAAAAAAAAATCCATTAAAATCTAATCTAAATTTCTATAGGCATTTCAAAGTTCCCAGAGTAATTCATGTAAAGACTTAATACTTATTGTATTTGCCTACTTAATTTATGATTTTTTTTAGACATCCACTATATTCACATAAACTATATATATATAGATGCCACCACTGATCATAGCAGTTTAAAGTTTCATTATAGCTAGTCTCGTAGCTAAAAGCAGAGCACATTTCCGAGAAAATTAACTCTCAAAATGAGTGTACATCCCTGATCACATATTCGTAGATCTGACGGCAAACTTTTGTACAAATAATAATCAAGCTTTATCCAGTTAGTTTCGGATCAAAATCTTTTGAAGCAGTATAACGTGCATTTCCAATTTTTTATTTATTGCTCAAAATTTACATTCTCAAAACTAGCACTATATTCCTTGGAATCTGTTCACGTTATTTTATATTTTCTTTGCATCCAGCAGCATTTAGTTTATGTCATCCATCAGTTACGTATGTATTCCAAAACTTACCTGCACCAGTCATAAACTTTTGATGGCATTGGAGGAGCCTTTCTGCTGGAATTATACATAATCGCAGCTTCAACCGTACAATTCAGTGCGTATTTGGAAAAATCATCACAATTAATGTTCTTAAGAACAGTATGTTTTTCTTTATTTTTATTCAGTGGTATCACCGGCTCAAATTCAATATCATCTGACGGTGGTGAAATTTTAACTTTGCGTTCGTCATATTCATAAAAATCTGGAAAAAATTCAACAGTTTTATTATTTTCAGGACTTTATTATATGACTCCCATATTAGGAACGACTCCTGTGTCGCAGGGGACTTTACAAACATACAAACAATGGACATAAAGAACACCCAGACTCGGGTGGAAATCAAACACGACCTCTGGCGTGCCAGTCAGGGTCACTAACCACTAGGCTACTGGCCAGTCATTAATTAATAAATTCAGTTAATAAATGCTTTTTATAATAAATAAATACAGGCTATACCTAAGTTTGAAAATTATTTACATAGTTAAATAAATACTTTATCGCCCATGAAAAATGTTTTTTGCGTAAGTGGAATTGCCGGTTTGGAATAGCGGTGTAAGTTATGGATTTACACGGGAATTAACGCGATCACGAAAGGTATTACACACCTTTGAATTGCCTGACGTTTCGACCAGGTTGCACTGGCCGTGGTCACAGGCTGAGTCAGGTAAATACATAATTATATCATGGAACGTGAAAGTTTAAAAGTTAGTATAGTGTAAGTGCAACAAAGGGTTTTTAACACGTGAATTACTCTGTCTTCTAAGATAGTTGCCGGACCTTTAATATTCTCGGTACGCCAAAATCAGCATGTATGCTTTAAAGTCGTCAATCACCCTTGAAATACATACATAGACGGGTTTGAATGTACTAATAAAACGCCATAAATATGCAGCCTCTTCTTTAAGGTCTACAGAGGAGTGGTACTGCTGTATAAATTGGAGTTAGCATGTGTAAACGTAGCATTCTATCGCCCCCAGATGCAGATAGTATGATTTGTCTGTTTCATGTCAGCCTTTGGAAGAAGAGGCTCTAGAAGAAGTAAGTTTAAAAGACCATATAATGTACTTGAAATAACCACTACGAAACTCTATTCTAATTACAGCCGGTTCAATGTTAAAAGTAAATTTAAGTAATTAGGTGTAGTTTATCGATAGTACGTATTATTTATTTCATCGTCATTCATATATTAATTCATGTGTTTAGTAATATATAGGTATGTTTATCAGCAGTCTGGTTACCATAGTACAGGCTCTGCCTTATTTGGGTTCAGACGGCCGTGAATGAGGGGTCTGAAGTTATTATCCTAAATATAATTATTTTGAACGTCTTTTATCCCTAACTTACCTTCAATTTAGTGATCATTATTTTATACTCCATAATGAAAGAAAAATTTCAACATTGTCTAGCTTTTTGTATTTACCCATATACGTATTCAAGTTTCTGCGAGGTAGTGCCTGTTTTATAGGAGAAACAGGAGTGGAAATATGGATCAGTATAGTTCCATATACAGTGCTCAAGTAATATATTAGTATTTGTATTATCAATATTATGTACATAATAAACACATCTTAATTGTTATACTCACAAGCAATATTTATACATTCAAAAAGGACAGCTATAGTGCAAAAAACGTTCATGTCTCTTTTAAATCACCATGCATTATTTATTTAGTACAATTTCGCTAATTTTCTGATTACTGTTTGTGTAAATATTCTGCCAGAGTTGACATTTTCTTAACTATGGCACTTAGCCAAAAAGTTTATAGACTAACATGCTCTAGTTAGTCTGTGGCAATATGTTTCAAAACTTTTCAAGGATAGGATTAACATTAGCAATTAGAGAGCAATTAACCTATTATAAAACGGATTTCTTTGAAATATTATTAAATTACAACTGTTAAGGCAGCTTTTTCAGACGTGTGTGTTACTTCTGAAATAGATATGTATATTTGTGTGTGGGAGAGCTATGCTTTGGCCCGTCTGCTCGTTTGCATAAAAAAAAAGATATCGGTTATATTTGTGAGTAAAATAAAAATTAAACGATGAGCTTCAAAACTAATATGGTACTCGATTACTAATGTTTATTAGATGATCATATAAAATACCACAAGAGTGTTTTAAAAGACTTTCAAGATTACTACAATGTAAAATGTCCTATATTGTGAAAACTCCGAGACCCAAGGCGAAAGTGCTGTTTAGGCGTTGTTTCGCTCGCATGGATGTTTCAGAATTGCGAATCGATGCTTCTGAAATTGATTGGGAGCCTATGACGTTGGCAGGTACAGTTGATGGCAAGGTTCAGTTATTTAACGAAATTGTTCGCAACTTATACGATAAACATGCACCCACCAAAAAGTCAAAATAAAACACCCGCCCGCACCTTGGCTAACGACAGAAATTCGAATGGCGATGCGCCGTAGGGACCGAACTTTCCGTAAATTTAAAAGGGATCGTTGTGAAGGCAATTGGACGACTTACAAAGCAGCAAGAAATCGATGCAATCAATTGATAGGCAACGCTAAACGCCACCACATTTTCACAAATATTCCTAATTCCTCTCCTCCCGATATTTGGAAATTCCTGAGAACTTTGGGTGTTGGTAAGGTTCAACTTTCCAGTACACCTATGACTACAGGATTGGACGACATGAACCAACATTTCAGTGAAGCTCCGTTAATGCCGTCACAAACTAAGAGTCAAACATTGAAGCTTTCTTCTTTTTTCCAGTTGCATCGGGCGAGATCAAAAAGACCATATTATCTATAAAATCAAAGGCTGTGGGCTGTGATGATATAAATCGGTTCACGATAGTCACCATTTTAGACCAACTTCTGCCAGTAATTACCCACCATAGTAAATTTTTCCCTTGACTCCGGACTCTTCCCAGCCGTATGGCGCAAGGCTTACGTTCGCCCTCTTCCGAAGATACCTAATCCTTCCCTTCCTAATCATTTCCGACCCATATCAATCCTCCCTTTCCTATCCAAAGTTCTTGAGACATGTGCTCAGAAACAGCTCTCCAAGTTTATCCTTCATAATAATATCCTCAGTCCATATGAATCGGGATTCAGACCTGGGCATAGCACAGTTACTGCTATGCTTAAAATGACTAGCGATGTTAGGAGTGGCGTAGAGGATGCAAAACCAACCGTTTTAGTCCTAATCGACTTCTCTAATGCATTCAACACCGTAAAGCATGACATCCTAGTATCCATCCTCACTCATTATATGGTCTCCTCTAATGCACTGGAATGGTTTTCATCTTATCTTCGTGGACGTCAACAGTCAGTCCGCATCGATGAATTATCATCAAGTTCGTGTGAACTTGACACTGGTGTTCCACAAGGTGACATTCTGCCTCCATTATTATTTTCGATGTTTATCAATCTCATTACTCTCGAACTTCAGTGTGCGTATCACTTGTATGCGGAAGACCTTCAAATTTATTCTCAAGCTAGGCTGGATAATTTTGCCAGAAGCAATCCACAATGTGAACAGTGATTTGGAGGCCATCAAAATCTGGTCTGAGCGTTTTGGCGTATGTGTTAATCCGTCCAAATACCAAGTAATTATAATGGGTAGTCCACGAATGGTTAGCAGAATGGACACTTCAATACTGCCCGCCGTGGTTTATAATGGGACCATTTTACCAATCAACTCATCTGTCAAAGACCTCGGCTTATGGATTGACTCTACTCTGTCCTGGCAACCTCACATTGCGAACGTCAGAAAGTCACCGGGACCTTGCGATCCCTCTATCGACTTAAAAACCTTCTCCCGACCAGCACTAAGTTAAAACTTGTACAGTCCTTGATCTTCCCTATCTTCGATTACGGTGATGTATGCTATCTTGACCTGAATGCAGATCTACTCAATAAACTAGACCAACTTCTCAATAATTGCATTCGGTTCATTTTCAATCTTCGTAAGTACGACCATGTGTTTACTTATCGTTCCCAACTGTCATGGTTACCTATACGCCAGCGTCGTAGCCTACGTGCTTTGACTACACTTTATTCTCTACTTAATAGCCCTACAGCCCCCACATATCTGACCTCACATCTTCAACTTCTATGTTCCAACCATGACAGAGATCTTCGCTCCACAAATAATCTTTTACTCCTATACCCTACACACACTTCTTCTCTTGTTCACTCTTCATTCGCTATCCATTCTATTTTACTATGGAATGCGCTCCCTCCTGAGATTACGATGTCCACCAACAGAGACACGTTTAAAGCAAAGGTCCGTGAATTTTACAGGAAACAGTTGGCAGAAATATCATCACAACCTCGTAACTAAAGGTATATTTTGTATCTATATATAGTATTTATTTATATCTATATTATATCTATAAGTATTTATGTATGTATGTATTATGTAAAAGCAATTGTATTTTGTAAGTATAACTATATTAAAGAAATTCTTTCTCATACACCTGCCATGTCCCTCTCTAAATCATCCAAAGGTTGACTGGTAGATAATGCATGTGGCATTAAGTCCGCCTCGTGCACTGTAAACTGCAGGAAGTTTTTTAAATAAAAAAATAAAAAAATAAAATGACATAAATAGAAAGTGTAATGATGAGATCAACACGATATGTTTTGTACTTTCCACTATTACAGTCTTTATGAGTGTATAAACATTGTTTACCGCTTTCAACAGGTCTTTTTGGAAGTCATTAAGGGAGGCCCATGTCCAACAGTGGACGTCTTATGGCCGAAATGATGATGATGATGATGATGAAACATTGTTTGTAAGTAGAATAAAAATATTATGTAGCTTAAAAAAACTGTCAGTCGTAGAACTGCATGTCAGAAGTGAAAACACACACACATCTATATATATGTATCTGAGTGTGACGGTCACGTGAGTTCAGTGCTTTTTCCTCACACCAAAAGTGCCCAACGTACCTAAAGAAGTTTTCACTTAAAAAAACTCAAATCCACACTTTTCTCTTGCACTAATAAATTATACTAAGTACTGTCTATTGGACTTTTCAAAATGAATCATATGAACTGCAACTCGAGAGGTTTAGTTGCAGCCACTAAAGAGTTTCACTACACACTTCCTGGGTTCATCATCTGATCAGCTCTAACATACCAAATTAGTATTGTTATTTAAACTACATATACATACAAAGTTTCAATACTACAATAAATCAAAATCATAATTATTTATTTCAAGAAAACCAATTGTAGGTATTTTTGAATTATCAGGAGTAGTCAGTCAGTATAAGTCGGTCGTGAAGCTAGTTGCCGGTTCCAAAACGTAGATCCTATGGAGAAGAACAGGCAAGAAACTCCAAGGACACTTTTTTCCAACATTTTTTTTTACAAAGTTATTTGTTACATTGCTTATAAGCGCAATTTAATGTATAATATAATTTTATAAGTAGGTTAAAATTGGCTTCCAAGATTTGATTACCTTCTGAGGTTGTTAGTGACAAGCGAAGTTAATATAAACGTGTTAATTTAAATAATTTTCCTTGCATACAATGAATAAACATCCAGAAGGCAAAGTAAACAATATGTAGCAACCTTTTTTCGTTGAGACTATCAACTTTGAACGCACCCCTCTCCACCTTCGTCAAGTTGTCATCGAGTTACGCGCTATTATTTTATGTTACACAATAGTTTTTATACAATACAATATCACGGCGCTTCTGTTAAGACACACAGTTTGTAAGTCGAAAATTAATACACTATGTTTTTATTTTTGTTTTTAACCGACTTCAAAAAAGAAGAAGGTTCTCAATTCTACTGTTTTTTTTTATGTTTGTTACCTCAGAACTTTCGACTGGGTGAACCGATGTTGATGATTCTCTTTTTATTTGAAAGCTGGTGCTTCCCGTGTGGTCCCATTTCAATTTGGTCCAGTTCTGACAATGGCATCCATGAGAAAACCATATAAATCTTTTATGGAATAGTTTTTGTTTTGAAGTCGCTTTTTTTTAAAGAATTATTATAACTTGAACTTATCTTTAAGTTACTTAAATGCACACAACGCCATACGTATTTTTTAATTTTTTTTAATATTTAAGTTTTGTGTTACGGTTTTGGCCTGAACTTCTCATTCTGTATGTCACTTGGGGTTAACACGGAAGACCAGCGCTGTATTGTGGCCTGCGTCACAGCCAGTATTAAGCTGAGTATTAACCTCTTTGCCACACCTGCGGGCGTGCTATGACAATGCAACGTAATTGTGTACCTATTGTGTAACATTTTATTTTGTGTGTGCATTGCGAGGTTGTATTGTTAGGCAATAAATGGTTCTGTCTTTCTTTCATGATTCGATTTTGACACCCTACATATATCAAATTGTCCTCGACTTGGCATCGAATTATATGAAGCACTCAAACTCAACAAATCCTGAATCCTGTTTATTCAGAAAAATAACGACATAACAAACAGAAATATGGCTGATTTCTTAAGGTACTGACATACATTCCAACATGGTACGGAGCAAACTTGGTCCTTTTCATTTTACATCAGGTTGTACGGTATATGCGTAGGGAGTATTCTGCTACCAATATCTATCAATATATATTAAACGTGAAGAGAAATCTTCGTACCCCTTTTTGAACAAAATTCTCGGACGGAGGAATGTGAAATTTGGAATACTTCACTACATATTATAAAACAAAGTCCCCCGCCGCGTCTGTCTGTCTGTTCGTGATAAACTGAAAAACTACTGAACGGATTTTTATGCGGTTTCCACTAATAGACAGAGTGATTCATGAGGAAGGTTGAGGTGTATAACTTGCTAAGATTTTGTGTAAATTGATTGAAATATGTTGATGATTGTTGAAGATGTCTCTGCAAAAATTCATTTTATTTGTTTTTACTTTTTTTGGTTAAAAGTGATATCAAAATGAGTAAACAGAACATTTTACAGAAAAAGAATCAATAAATAAACTATTTATTTTTCACAAATCATTTATTTTAGGCTGGATAGGCCCATAGCTAAATAACTTAGTCTAAATATACATATTATAAAATGATGTGTTAGTAAATATAACTTAACTAAGTAACGATTTACTTGCACTGTCTTTGTGTTGTCTATTGGTAGTTATCCGACGACAACTAGTGCTTCTAACAGCTGGGTACTCGCACCACGAACGCCTTGAAATTTCGGGTAATTTTATTAAACTTCTAACAGATGTTATAAATCGTAAGTCGGGCAGCTTCAATTCAAGCCCTCTTTGGGTCTTCGGGCATCAATGTTTTCTACACATGGGTTTTTATCGGATCTGTATTGGTTGAAATCATACCAGTCCGGTCCGTACCGTGTTTGAACGTGTGTTAGCACTTTTATAGCGATCCTTAAGAGTCTGATCCAATTTTTATATTTTCTTTTCTAGGAAATCCTTTTTTCGTTCTGACATAGATCTTACTATAAGCCACTCGTATAATGGTGGGTAAGATTTTGTAAGTCTATTTTATCTCACAACAGCACATAACTGGATTCTATGTTGTATATTTTTGTGTTTTATTTTTTAAGACTAAACCTTCTTAGGTACTGTTGTTAAACTATTAGTAAATTTATATAAATAGGTAATAAAAGCAAAATTTTTAATGTTGTTTTATATCTCTTACTTTGTCATCAATGAATTAGGATATTTTTCTTTTTTTACACCGTCCAGCTAAATGATAACCGTGCCCGTTAATGTTTGACGTGGACCGTGGGCGGATAAATTTTTAACAAGTTATACAAGTTATTAAACAATAATTAGTGGAACACATTTTATGCAGAATTGGGTCAGGTTAAGTGAATTTAATAATACTTTATTGCCATGTGTATAAAGATTATAAAAAGTTAATATTATCTAAATCGACTTACAAAAACTGACATGGGTTTTCAAACTTATTTGAAATATTTACATATGGAAAACAAAACAAAGGGAGACGTTAAAAACTACAAATCAATAAACAAATGACAAGAATCAACATACATACAGAGGGTGCGACTCGGGATTCAACCTAGATACCAACGGAATGCTAGAAAAACGCAGTAAGTCAGAGTTCATGTAGCTCAATTGCCTTTGGTAGATTTCCATACTCGTAAGAAAGAAAGAAAGAAAGAAAAAAATATTATGTTAATATGTAATGAATGTATTACGTTAAAGTAAATATTGTAAAAGTCCCATTTTTGGTTTTTGTATTTGCGTACTGCGTCTATTTTTATAGTCAATTAACCTAGATCGTTCAAGTGTACAGTTAATAGGTTTCTCTCGGATAATCGTATGCCATCTTCGTCTTCATCGTCAATGTCCATCAGGTGAGTTGAAAGACAAACGCCTATTCCATTACACAAAAAAAGGAAATTCTATTTGGCAATAGAACAATATTACATAAAGAAACCAACTATCTAGTTAATGAGCTTTACTATCTAATTTACTATATATAAATAAAGCAATATATTCGAAGATGTTTACAAGTTATGGCACTTCGTTAATTAACTTTTTCTCATGTCCTCTTGATCATGATAAAGTTCTAATTTAAGATGTCTATAACATTAATTTTCTTAAGACTTATAAACACAGATTACCTTAATTGTGTAACGAGAAGCTAAAGATGAGAAAATCAAAGTTGATTCCTTTTAAAAAAATAATATCTAAAATTACATTATATACTTATAATACTAGCTGCGCCCTTATTTAAAAATATAATTTATAAGCAGTAGGCGATTGTTCTCAATTTCCCCTGATGGAAAGTGACGTTGAAGACAAACATGGTACACGTCTATCCAAGAGAAACCTATTTACTCTACTCTTGAAGGTTTCAGGATTGTAATTGTCTGGAAAAATAGGCGCAGGCAGTTTATTCTAGATTTTGGCGAGTCGAACCAAAAAAGAGCTGTCAAAGTGTTTAGTTTCGGTGTTGCGAAAACGAATGATCCTCTGTCTGCGTCTAGTAGTCCGATGAAGTTATGTATTCAGATCATCACGGCCATGTCGATCACTTCAGTATCTTATCAAAATACCGGTGATTGATTCAGCCCTGCTAGAGGGATTGCAGCAATAATACCTCTCTAATAGTCCTAGTCTTGTATATTCATCTTTTAATCTACAGCCAAATATATTTTGAATGATTTCCATCTCTAAATCAGAATGGAAACGGTTTAATTATACAGTCAAGACACGGTCAGGTAGACGTCTTAATAAAAAAACTGCTTACAATATCTTGAGTTTTAGACTTTCATCAATTGATTTCTATTATGTTATAAGGGGCAAACGAGCAGACGGGTCATTTGATGGTAAATTACTACTGCCGCCCATGGGCACCTGCAACTCAAAAGTCACAAGTGCGTTGCTGGCCATTGAGGTGGGAGTAGGCGAAGGGTGGAAGAGGAGGAGAGGGGGAGGGATGGGTTAGGGCCTCCGGTAACCTCACTCACTCGGTGAAAAGCAAAGCAATCATTGCTTCACTACCGGTTTTCTGTGAGGTCGTGGTATCACTCCAGTCGATCCAGCCCATACGCGTTGAAGCATAGATCTCCCACGATTTTATACCCATTGCTTACAATCCCCAATACATCCGTTTAAGCATCCCTTTCTAACCTTTTCCGATCAATAATATGTACAGAAACGATTTTCCCAGCTACATTCCTGAATGCCCGGTTAACAGCAGTAGGCTTGCCCTCTATTACGTGAGTGGGACCATATAATTATGTACTTGGCAAATTGTGAGTGTTTAATACGCCTCTTCAGGTGTGAGTATATGTACATATGTATGTATCAATTATGCCAATGTTAACTTGGCTATTCTACCACACTTGTAGTTGGATTCTCTAATTTATCTGTTTTTATAATATCAGAGGGAGTATTTCTGCAGATATATTTGTTATAATTTAAGGCATAACCAAACCAATTAAAAATAATTAAAAAAATCTGTAAATTTGTTTAGCGAAGACATGACGTTACTTATATGGAACAAACTCTTCATATCTAAAAAAGTATGAAATTTTCTTATTTTTTAGTCTTGTATTGTCATCGGTTCTTAATTTTTTCAAGTTAATCGGACGTCTTGAAATTGGTAACAGCTACGTCTAGCTAATACAATATAAAGTATATAAAAACTCCGAAGTTTTATTCATAAAGTACATTTACCCGTAATCATATACTACTGTATATATGCTTACAATAAAGTACGATTTGCGTCCATACGCTTAGAAAAACTACGAGGATTGTTAAAAGAGAGAAATGTTGAGCTTTTAAACTATTTTTCTACCCAGTAACCCGGCAAACTATGATACATTTTTTCAGACTAATTCCTATAACTAAATTTACTTGCTCTTTGAAAGTAACTATATAACTTTGGTCGTAAAAGAGGATTTTGTGCTTATATAAATGGGATTCTTGTGTCAGTCACCAGCAATGTAACCACAATTCACATTGTTCTCACCGTAATTACGTGTCTGTGTGTTTCTTTGTGAAACGATGTAGGAAAATCTGTGTCTATCTTATAAGAGCTTGTAGTTGTCTAATAATTAATGTGATCATCATGCTACAGTTAAGTAGAACTGTTGTTGCTGTCAGGCTGAATACATTTGAAGTTGTACAACATTACAGTAGCTGTAGTAAAGGAGATATAAATCCTTTATTGAACTACGTATATACCATGAAGGCGAAGGGAGGAGAAAAATTAAAATTGTATTGCAAAATTACATTTGTACCCTATCGCATTTTCGGTGGAAACCAAAAACGTGCGAGATAACAATTGAATGAAATATTATATGTGTGTGTACTGAAGTACTCAAGAGACTTCTCGTTGAACAGTAAGTTGCTGTGCACCACCTCGTAAATACTGTGTGCGTAGGACAACACTATAACATTTTAACATTATACTTGGTTTAACTAAGCTTAGTAGTATTAAATAATCCATACTAAAAATTGTTGGGCTCACTCATACCTGGTGCCATCTATCGAAAACGACACGAACTTTGTTCCTGTTTTCGAAGTAGGAATCCTGCATATAGTAATTAAAGTTTTTGTTTGGTTTGTGTGTGTATATTCAACACCTAATATTATGAACCGTGCTGGGACATCACTCACTAATCACTGAGCCTATTTGCAGCAAATCCTTTCTTAGTTTTGGACACCCCGTTACATCCACATCCCCAATATCCTAAGATGATAAATATTTGTTTATCTGTGCGCTCCCTAAATAAAAACAAACAAATGGTAACTGTACAATGACGTTGGGTGTGTGTTTGAGGTTTTTTTTTTATGGTATAGCGGGCAAACGAGCAGACGGGTCACCTGATGATAAATGACTACCACCGCCCTTGGACACCTGTAGCTCAAGAGTCACAGGTGCGTTGCCGCCCTTTAAGGTGGGAATAGGGGAAGAGGAGGAGAGGGGGGAAGAGTGGGAAGACGGGAGAGGGGGATTAGAGGGGAGGAGAGGGGGGAGCGGGGAAGTACGGGAATAGGGGAGAGGGAAGGGTTAGGGCCTCAGGTAACCTCACTCACGCGGCGAAAAGCAGTGCAAGTATTGTTTCACTGCCGGTTTTCTGTTAGGCCGTGGTATCGAGCGGAGTCGAGCCGGCCCATTCGTGCCGAAGCATGGCTCTCCCACATCTGAGCTACTTTAATTGTAAAGTAATTAATGACCCGCCATCCAGTTAAAAAAATTATGAAATCAACTAGACCATGATATTACGACTATGTATTTTATTAATACTAGAGATCGCGTGGTGGTCGAATTTCGACCATGGTTTATTTCATGGCCAATATTACTTGACCTGTCATTGAATAGACTTTTGTACCATGACAGGTCAAAATATATACTGGGCACTCATAGCTGTATGTATCCGTTTTTGCATTGTTTTTTAACTTTGTAGCAAATATTGTTCAAAAATTTTAGCATTCGTCACTTTTTCTCTGTATAAACTATAAGTGTGCGAAATTTCACACTCCTCCGTCCGCCCAATTTTCGTAAAAAGGGATCCAAAGTTTTCGCTTCACGTATTAATATATAGATAACGTAAATTTTATGAAATTTGTACAAGAACATGTAGGTATTGTCATCGCTCTTTGATAGAGCAGGTACCAAGAAAGGTGGATCTATTTCTAGGTAGAGGAAATAAAAAGATTATGCGAAGCAACTTAGGTTTTTTTACTGAACCCTTTAAAATACAATAAAGACAAATAATCGGAAAACTTGTAACAACACTTTTTAATATTCGATGTATCTTGAAGCTCCGCGTGACAGCTCAGGCTACCACGCACGCAGGCTTCTCCAACTCGAGTCCCCTTGTTTCTTCATTGTTACATTCACTAGATTAATTCAAATACGAATTAAGAGCATGAAGTTGCCAGCAGACTTTCGCGCGACCAAATAGTATTTATTCGTCAATCCGTATTATAAATTCAAACAGTATTATAAATTTAGCTCTAAATTTGTTTGAACGTGATAGAACAGTAGGTATGCGGTTCTACACTACTTTTCATCTTTACCAACGTTGATTGGGTGAACGTGTTAATTAGCTAAGCAATTGGTTAACATATGAAACATGTAGTTCAACTTAATTAAATATTGCCAGACTGTTGGTGAATTTAATCTATAATAGAGATCGCGTGGCGGACGAATTTCGACAATGAATTTTTCATTGGCCAGTTCAACTTGAGCTGTCATTGTATAGACTTATTTACCATGACAGGTCAACGCATAATTATACTGGACGCGTGTAATTTCATTAAGCCGTTTTTACGTAATTTTTAAAGTTGTAAAACATATGTCTTGTTTAAAAATTGTAGCTTTCTGTATTTCTTCTATATATAAACTGTAAATATTTCACGTTACTACGTTTGTGAAATTTTCTTAAAAAGAGGTACCTATAAAGAATTCTCTTCACATATTAATATAATGATAAGGTAACAAGTATAAATATAAAATACCGACGACTCAAACATCCCTTCAATGATTAGAAAAGAGCTGATGATTTTCGAACGACTAAACGACTTTTCTTGAATTATAGCTAAGAACACTCTCAATCAAGTCACCTTTCAAATAAAAAAAAAAAATCCAAATCAGTCGATCCGCTTAGGAGCTGTGGTGCCTGAGACAGACACACAGATACAAAGAGGCATAATATGTTAAATTAATAACACCCAGGATGGGTTGGGCTACAAAGGTTATGGTTGGTTTCAACTCCCTAATTTCAGTTGAAAATGTCCGCATAAAAAAATTGTTACCTAAGGAGGAATTTTATGACGCATGCATGTAAATAGCCCATATACAGTTGTTTTTCTTTTTTTATTAATTTTAATGTGTAAGTTGTATATTGTTATCTGTATGTATGTGAAAATTACAAATAAAATAAATAAGTTACCTAATCACTGAAATTGATATGTACCTTAATAATATGTTTTTAAGAGTGTAAACCTATATCAATTAGGCAAAAATAGAAAGCACGTTCCTTACAAGGTTTTTGTCTGTCTTTTTCCTTTTTTTTTTTTTTTTTTTTGGGCGTGTGGAAACCCCCTCGGGCCGTCACCCCACCGGGGTTTTCGGCGGGGCGGTGTGTCGGAATCGAACCGACTAAAACCACACGGTGTGCCGTACTGCGCCTTAAGTAAAAAACAGTCGAATTCATAACCTTCTCCTTTTTTGAAGTCGGTTAAAAATAGATGGGTGACGTTTAAATTGCATACTATTATTTCTCAGTTAAAGATAATGTCACTGCCACTATCAATGTCTTGAAACAATGCAAGTCATTGTTACCATATTATAAAGCTGAAGAGTTTGTTTGTTTGTTTGCTTGAACGCGCTAATCTTAGGAACCACTGGTTCGAATTGAAAAATTATTTTATTGTTGGATAGCCCATTTTTCAAAGAAAGGTTATAGGCCACATAACATCGCGCTACGACCAACAGGAGCGGAGCAGTGACCATAAACGCAGGTGAAACTGCGGGAACGGCTGGTTAACTTATAAACCTTAGTTTTAGGGTTCCGTTTCTCAAAAGGAACAAAAGGGTTCCATTATAAGATCACTTTATTGTCCGTCTGTCTATCTATCTTTCAAGACCCCTTTTCTCAGGAGTGTATAAAGGTATGAAGTTAAATTAACATCAAATATTTATGTCTGTGATTCCATACAGCTTTAAAAAAAGGTTCAAGCTTCTACATCAACGCTATCAAAAGATACGGCCATTTAAACTTTAGATTTTAACCAATATGAATATTTTACATGTAAATCAAAACCGTACTTCCCATTGAACTAGAATCATGAAATTTGGCAAGAGGTAAGGTCTCACAGGAACAAGGAAAGAAAAAATCCGAAAGTCGTTAATTTGTTGTTATATCACATAAATATTTTTTGAAATTACAAACTTTATTTCGTTGTTTAGAAAATTGACTGTTATATTTATCGATGTAGGCGCAAATCTATAAGTTTGTCTCCTACCAAAAATCATTCAACACAGCTAAAGAAGTTTTAATTTCAAAAATTAAAAAAAGAACACACAAATAAAATACACATCATACACCATATTGATTAAATAAAATATATAAAAAATAAATAAATATTGTTAGTGTCATTAAGGACGAGATGATACATCCAAATCTGTTGTGAAATTTAGAAGTTATGGTGGAGTAAAGAAACTCTCATACGTACTTACATGAACCCTGAATACGTTACACTCATTTTTTGGGCAGTCGTGTAATATCTTCAAATCTTCGAGGATCGATTCCCGAGATTAACGAACTATCCACATATAAACTCGCACTTGTACAGTATTTTAAGGAAACTTTATAGTGATGATTTGCAATAGTATGTTGTAAAACATTTGCAATTATTATCATACAAAAAAAGTACTTCATGCCTCGAATTTTTTTACACGATGCGGCGAGGGAAGCTCCCTTCACCCGCCACAGATAGGGGGTTCGAAGAAAACAACAGTTATCCTTTTAATTCCGTAGCCATGATTCTGAGAATCATGGCGACGGAATTAAAAGGGTACCTTACCGAACGACCGCCTCACGTCTCAATACAAAATAAGAAACACTGGCCTTACCTAGCATAAGTGTCCTCGGTAAGCAGTCTTCATGCACCAGGGCGGAAGACAGTCGTAGCCCGCAGTGGATTAGCTTGGACACGCGGCTGGTAGAACCGGCCTCACTGAGAGCTGGTAGTAGCTTCGGCTTCGAAGCGGTGGTTGAGACGGTAGGTTGAATCTATTCCGTACACTGGAACTTGGAATTTGGTACTGGAAACTTGTCACTGGAACTTGGAAGCTGGAAATTTGGAACCTGGAACCCCCAAAAAGGGAGGCATGAGTCAGGTGCTTAGACGGCACAGAGGTTAATCAAGGTCAGTGTCCCAACGGAAGAAGAGAAGCCAAATGTTATAAGTGGGTAGAACATCTTACAATAAGATTAACAAACGGCGATAAAATAATATAGTTTAGGAGTTTAAGAGTTAAGAGTTTACGATAATATAAGAACTCACCCCAGCGGGTTCCAAATATTAGGATTATAGAATAATGATGATGTAGGTAAATACGTTTATCAGGACTGCTAGCTGCGAGACAACCAGTCGTCACAGGATCTCAAGTGCGAAAGAGCAAGCACGGTGCGAGGGCGTGCGCGTGACGAACTCACCGCGATAATCTGAATTGGTCATAACTTGTAAACGGATAGTTTCTTTTTCAAAAATTCTTATTGTAACTGTATGCTAAGTCATGCCCTTTCAGTGATTTAGGTAAATGTTCCTTTGTCAAAAACACTCTGTATTATGTTTAAAACAAATTGTGTACAAAACTATACAATTTAGTTAAGAAAAAAGTTTCGTTTTATTTGAGCAATTTTAAGCATCTACCAAGCACCTACCATTCTCCAAGACCAACAAAAATATCCAGTTCTTAAAAAGATCGGGTTATAGGTAGGTAGGAAAATACAACTTTCGATGTAAAATAAATACCAAAATAAAGCGTTAAAGGGAACAAAACATTCCCACAGCTCATAATCATCAAGAATCTATTAAAACGCTATCAGGCGTTTTCAATAGATCGCTTTCAATCGCCGAGAGTAACTGGGAGCCATTGTGGACTATGTTTGCTGAATGCAATAATAGTTGGCTAAACCCCACTGGGCAAGGAACGTATAATATCTATTTCATTTTGAAGCAGAGAAAGGAAATATTTCCTTGATAATGCCACATGCATTATCGAGGAAATATGAAAGAGGATTTTTTTTGACGTGAAAACTTCTTTAGACACGTTGTGCACTTTTGGTATGGGGAAAAAGCACTGAACTCGTGACCGTCACGCTAATCGTGGGATTAATATTATAAATGTGAAAGTTTGGATGGATGGATGGATGGATGGATGGATGGATGTTTGTTTGTTACTCTTTCACGCAAAAACCACTAAACTGATTGCGATGAAACTTGATATGTAGATAGCTGGAGACCTGGATTAACGCATAGGCTACTTTTTATCCCGATATTCCCACGGGATCGGAACTTACGCGGGTGAAACCGCGGGGCGCTGTTAGTAATACATATATGGATCCACTAGAGGGCGCTAATGTAAACATTGAGTTCTCTCAGCTCCTTAATAATTAATCTTTAAAAATATAATTAGTTCAATAAAGTACTTATTGTGTGCGCAATTTATATGGTAAAATAAACAAAAACATAATTGTAATTAAGGTGAAAATTTATAACGCCTATAGTGCTCAATAGCGAAAACCTTTATTCAAAATTTCAGTCAGTTTGATGGATGTAACTTGTGGATGGCATCACTTTCTTCAAAAATGAACACTTCTGATCGGTAACTCACAATTACATATTAACAATTTTTTAACACAATTATTGTAATTATTTTAAACAAGGCATTTTTGAAGTGAAAACTTCTTTAGGCACGTTGGGCACTTTTGGTATGGGGAAAATGCACTGAACTCGCGTGACTCTCTAGCTCAGATACATATATACCGATGGGTTTATGTGTGTGTCTGTGTAATAATTATATATATACTATATGTATAAGTTATGTTGTTACTTCTGACGTGCAATCCTACGACTGACAGTTTTGTTTGAAGAAGGGAAGCGTGGTGTACAAAGTTGAATGATTACAAAACTACTTCATGCTTCGAAGAGCAAGCAGTTGGTCTTGTCTGTTATAGTGACATGTGACACCCATAAACTCTTCTAGATTTAGAAGCTTAAGAAATAGAGAAGAGAGAGAGAAAAACAGAATTTATTATATTTTTTATCAATACAATTAACTAAAATTGAACTGTCTGTTTGTAATGTCAAAATAATAGTTTTTTTAAGCTCATACAGTTATTTGCATGATATCTATTATATGCCTAAAAATCAGTTTTAAAATTTTTATGTGTTTGTCTGTCTGTTTATTCCGGCTAATCTCCGGAACGGGTTGACCGATTTCCTTGAAACTTTCACTGGCAGATAGCTGGTGTTATAAGGAGTAACCTAAGCTACTTTTATTTTGGAATATATATATATTTCGCGCAGGAACAGCTTGTTATAGACATATAATAAAATTCCAAAAAAAAGTCGTTGCTCCAAAAAATAACCTTTTTTGCACATTTGTTAAGGAGAAAGGAACACGATACCCATATTTGAAGAAAGAAAAATGTATATACTTCTTTCTCATATTTTTTCACTAAGCAAAGTATAAACAAATGCCTAACAAAATAGTAAGTAATGGATGCAGAGACGAAACGCAAAAGTTTAAGTTACGTTTAAGTTTCCCTAGACACACGGGCTGCTATATGTATTTCGAGTTTTAAATGGGGACCAAATTGAATGTGAACAAAGTTTTACTGCATGTTTAATTTTAAAGTTTTACACTGTTGGAATGAATTTGTG
Source organism: Euplagia quadripunctaria (assembly GCA_963859945.1). Lineage (NCBI taxonomy): Eukaryota > Metazoa > Arthropoda > Insecta > Lepidoptera > Erebidae > Euplagia > Euplagia quadripunctaria. Next base: position 5,434,293 of record OY982583.1, read on the forward strand.
GGAGTGACACTTCTCTCATTCTAGCAATCGTAAATTACTTGATTAATGGTCTCGTAATTAACGAATTTTGCTTAACTGTTTTAGATTTTCTATTCACGTCTACCGATATGTATTTATATGTTTCTACGTACAGAAACAAAAACCTCACAAACAGAATAAATATAATAAATTTCTGTTTCCACTGCATTTCATTTCTTGCTGCTTATGGTAGCTAAGTATGCGTCTTATTTCAAAACTTATGAAAAGATTACGCAGGCACAGATAAAATAGAACTGGCGCAACTGTAGCGTTTAGTCTGTGGACATCATGACAGGAAGGCATTAATTTAATTTATTTCATAAAGTTGTTTATACCTAATGACTTATTTACTTCGATTTTATGATTATTGTTTTTATTTTATTTTTAAATAGTATGTTACATTATATACTCTCAAACATTTTATACACAATATTTACAATCACTACATGTTATAAAACAAAGTCCCCCCGCCGCGTCTGTCTGTTCGCGATAAACTAAAAATCTACTAAACGGATTTTCATGCGGTCTTCACCAATAAATAGAGCGATTCATGAGGAAGGTTTAGGTATATAATTTGTTAAGATTTTGTGTAAATTGGTTAAAATATGATGATGATTGTTGAAGATGTCTGTGTTACCTGTGCGAAGCCGGGTTGCTAGTGTTATTATAAGTATTTTGTTAGGTATTTTCTCTCATAATGAATACTAGATGATGACTCATTGTTCGTGAATTTACAGCAATACCAGAATAATACTAGCGCTGCTTCTTACGCAATAGCACAATGCTGAGCCAACGACAATTTTTGGTTCATACAAAGGTATAATTATACTATGTGAGTACAAAATAAATGTGTTATCTTTATTTCCCTTTCATATTGAAATTAGACCATGTCGTGGTCCGAACCTCATCATCACCTTCCTTACTGTTTTCCCAAATTTATTTGGGGTCGGCGCAATGTGTTTTAGTCTCCATTCTCTTCTATCATTCGTCATTTTACTGCTAAGTCTTAGGCTGCGTTTGCTGCTGCTGTGAAACGATGCGCAAATGAGCGGTGCGAGACACATCGATCTCTAACAAACACCGTCTACAACACATCCGTCGCACACATCTCTTGCACACATCTCTCGTACACATCCCTCGCACACATCTCTTACACACATCTTTCGCACCCATCACTCGCTTGTTTTGTACGTACAAAAATCTCGCTTCGCTAAGCCGTTTCCACAGGAGCTGCGCTGAACGAGGCAAGGTAAATGAAGCGATTCTATTGGTTTTAACAAACACGTATCTTGCCACGCGTCCTCGGTCATCTCTGATGGAAACAGAATAATCCTCTTTCATACAGTCCATAAATATATTGTTTTGATTGTCCTCCATTCTAGTATCCGTCAACTTCTATACATAAACCTCTCTTCACCACATTTTGCGTATCCTTCAGTATAATATGTCCATACCACAATAATATTTGATGGTTTGAAATCCTCTGGATGACGTTAAAGTATTGATGGCAAACTATCGAAAAAATATATTTATATTTCTTTTATTATTATCACTGGACAATACTTTTTGTTCCTATGACTAGAAATCCTTTTTTCATGAGTATTCCAATACCAAAACTTTCTATATAGTTTGGCATTAATGGTTATTTTGAATAGTTTGTGGACTGAAACAATCCATTTCCAGAGCTATAGGAAGTGTGTGCTTTCAAGAAGCCGGTAAGTTTAAAAAAAAATGTTATTTATAAGTAATTACTTTGAAATAATGAATTTTGTGCAATAACCCCTGTTCAAAATATAATAGCAATAACTACATATTATGATTATCCAACCAACGTATTCATTAAAATGTACCAGATATGTGAAACAATATGGAATAAAATTTATTACTATCCCCATATTTTACGTACAGCGGGATTCGTTTCAGCTTATCGCTAGCTCTACTGACCTTTCATAAGTTATATAAAGAAGAAATCTTTTATAAATGCCCACCTTTGTACCGCGGATAAACGTTTTCGGTCAGTCTTTATTCATTTTTTTTTAATTATTTTTTTAGAAAAAACCTACAGTTGAAATAACTTTTTCTCTTAGACAGCACCCGTCAATTTTTTTTTTCACTAGCTTTTATTTAACTTGGAATATTATTTTGTTAGTTTAGGTTGAAGGAAGCTGAATTAAATCCACTTGCTCTTATCCTATGGACTTGAAATTTTATATGTTGTTTCAGTTCCGATGTCAATGTATTTTTATGATAAGCATGACCTGGGTGCAGACGGACGGAAGCAAGCAAGTGGACCAAGGTGCAGAACACCCAGGATTATTTCCAGAGAAGGGAAATCCTTAACTGTTAAAAGTAGATACAGACACGAAACTTTATATACGCATTGAATTATTATAGTCTGTTCTAAATTTCACCACGGCCTGTAAAAGCTTGTTTTTAAAAATGTTACTATTCAACAATTAAATTATCTTCAAGCGACTGGAAAGTAAGCATTTATATTTCATTTCCACTTTCTTAAATTTTTGAAACCACTTGATCTCAGATCCAACGCTTTAGCCATTACACTGCCGCAGTTTTAATTCGTCAACAACTTTTCCTATTTATTTTGTTTGGTGACAGTTTGCGGCTACGCTCGCTTTAATTTATATAAAATTTTCTCAATTAATTCAGGATATCCAACCTAATTTTCTGTTCCTCAACTCTACTCTGAAGCAGTACTTTTTCTGGAACAAAGTGTATGCAAAAATTTCATGACAACAGGTCGCGTGGTAAATGCGTGAAAGTGTAACAAACAAACGAACAAACTTACATTCGAATTTATAATATTAGTCTGTGAAAAGCGACGACTTATCTACACCGCAAACAACACAAAAATAAGAAAACACTATGTAAACAAAGGCTGCTTCTCATAATCTTCACGATTAGAAATTGGACGTCTTCCCAAGAACGTAAATGAAGTAATTTAGTCAATTAAAAAACTATGCTTAAAATATGTCAGAATAAGTAATATCATTAATTTTATTCAAACTTTTAAATTAACCAGTAGTGGTTTATATATTTTAATGGTTAGTTCCACCGCACGGTTAATACTGAGAATATTAAATATAAGCGAACACCGAGGTCACTTAAGTGAATCGGAGTTTCTTACAAACTTGAAAATATCTGAAAAGGTACGACACATAGTTTTAAATAAAATACCACATTAATAAATAATAGAAACCGAATAATCTAATATAATAATATGCATTAAAATCAATGTTTGTTTGTTCGTATTTTATTTTATAATCATCATGAATTTTACATAATTATCCGTTGCGCATGCGCGTTGCATGGAATTTTTGTTAATATATTATTCTATATTATTTAAGACTGAAGATAAAGAAGATACAGAAAAGAAGAAGAATAATCTTTCCAACCATCTCACACGCGAGACCTTAGACTACTCTGACTGACTGACTGAAGATTGTCTCAGAAATAAGCCATGAGTAGCCACAACAAATAGAAAAGTAGCTGTAGCATGACAAAGTTTACTACGTTACAACCTATCATAGAAAATGGAACCAATTGACCGTGTGACCGTAAATTATTTAAGTTCTTTAACTAAAAGCTCATATAATGTCAGTATATGCTTATCTAGCCTGCTCGAAAATGTGTCAAACATCTTTCAAACAAGTAATCCGATATATATTAAAAAAATTAATATCCTTCTAAAGGGGACTGAAAGTTTTGGAACGACAAGTGAAATTTATACCAAGCAAAGCTATTTACATGATAACTTGATTCATTTCACAGTAGTGAGAACCACCCTTAAATATTTCGAGAATGTATATTAATTTTAATTCTATTTAGCTAAACTTCCTCAATTACACTTTACAAGTCAGATGGATGTAACCACCGCTGCGATTTAATAATAGAAGTTTGAAATGAAAATTTCTATCCGCCTTCCGGTGTATTTGTTATATACAAATAAGTACAGATACCAAATTTAAATACTATCTAATCAATAGCTTGTAATATAAATCATAAGTAAAAGAATAAATCTAAACATTCAAAATGGCCATTGTCCTTTAAAAATTACGTAAAAACGGCTTCATCAAGCTACGTAGCTGCATAGTTTTTATTGATGGAATTTGGAAAATAATTAATTAAAGTTGGATTTTTCTAAATAATTAATTAAATTTGGATTTTTCTACTTTATTTCATAGGCTAGTATAAACTTGAACTATCATTGTGTATGCTTACGTCAATATGTGTATTGAATACTTCTAGCTTGATGTAGCAGTTTTTACGGAATGTTTAAAGGACAATGGCCATTTTGTTAGGATATTTGGCTCCACTTGAATAGTCAATATTTAGACAAGTATAGTATAGATTTTGTAGCTTATACTAGCAAGAAACAGAATTTTACATTAAGATAGTAGAAGGATACGTGTAACTTTTTTTAACAAGGAACATTTGGTTCCGTCATGTAAATAAAACACTCTTTGTTTATTAATATTTTTTTTTACTCCTAAGCGCCACTGTCCTTCGGCCAATATTACCTTTCAATACTGTTTATTTTATCTTCATAATTGTAATAATCATAAATTTTAAATTTAAAACACCCTGACTCGAAAATCCCTTCAACGATTAAAAAAGAGCTGATGATCTTCGAACAGCTGAACAGATTTTCTTGAATTATGGGAGCTACGATGCCACAGACAGACACACACAAAGACACACAGACACGTCAAACTATTACAAATAAACAATTTATATTGACCGGTTCTCTTCTCGCAGGCAGCAAAGGCTTTGTAAATCAGGCACGTAATGCTACAGATTCCATTGTCATCGAGATAGAATATAGCATTTTCAAGTACACTTGCTTTTGCTGCCTTGCTGCCTTGTGCCTGCCATGCTATGTTAGGTAGGTATATCATAGGAAGTGTGTAAATGTTGATATTATATCTTCCAACACGTTAGTGACAAGGTCATTAGGTATATGCGAATTATCTATTTAACTCTCTGTAGAACCTTTAGGGAGAGGAATTCTGTCTCAGTATTACAAGAACAGTATTATCCATTATTTTATAAAATTTATTATAGGATATTTATTATCGGATAGGATTTCTATATACGCAATGTAAGATCTTGTTGGCAAGATGGACCTTCGACAGTTAACACAACAATGTTGATGGTGCCAGCTAAGTGTGGGTCTTGCCTGAATTTTACGAAACGTAACGTAACTAATTACTTCAAAGACTTCACCAGTTTGCAGTTTGTTAACGCGTGATTTTCGTAACTAGTCTTGTCTCAGAGTGCGACTACGTAGTACTGGCTACGCAAGTAAAGTAGTCACGTCATAACTCTTAACGTCTCAAGTCGAAGCAACGGTTTTGGGGTTATAGTTCCATCAGTAAACGTCTAAATCAAATGAAGTTCCCTTCATAATTTATTCAGGCCTAAGACTGACTGCATTTAATATATAGTCTATTTATTTGTTTGTTTAGATATGATTGATGATAAAAATTTTACTAATTAATAATTAAAATAATAATATTTAGAAGTTCAATGGATACAAATTCAAATGTCTTTATTTGTGAGACAAAGGTACATTATAGGTTTTACAGTACATTTAATATATATAATACAGTTCTCAATGTCCTAACAATGCAATTGGTGTACAAATACTTATTTTATTTCTAAAAAATATAAAATATTTTAGTTTTAATTATTTAGCCGCTGTCAAGAACTCTGTGACTGAATAAAAAAATTCTCCAGTAACCATTTCTTTAGAATTATTACGAATTTCTTATATGGCATTTCTTTTATTTCCTTTGGTATCTTATTATATATATCTACACATTACATGACAGTTCTTTTCATATAATGAAGTTCTTGGAATTCTCGGTAAAACTATTCTATTTGAATCACGAGAGTTTCTCGGATTACTTTTACAATCATAATTTTCTTTTTTATTTTTTTTTGGGATCCATAAACTATCGTAGTACTTATGTGAAAATATTCATTGGTCTACAGAATCTCTGACATTATTTTAAAATAAAGACAAAGTATATTAATAAATTTCGCAAAAAAAGAAAGATCGTAATTATTAATATCATTCGTCAATGAAACAAAACAAATATTTGTGTTTTACTCAATTCATCTAACAGAACCCCTAAGATTTTTTTTAAATTACACTTGTCACTAAAATCTTAGACATATGCATCAAAATTACATGAATTCTAGTAACACTTACGTTGTTCTTGTGTACTTACGCTGCTCTCGGCTTCTGTCTGGGCGGGGCACATGTGTATCTGTGTAAAGCTAATGCATATACTAATTACACCAGAGTGTAAAAGAAACAGAATTCTCATTATAGAATACCTTAGGTAACTTGAAACTCCGCTTGTATGATGCATGAACAAAACGACGTCTCAAGTTGTAATAGTTACTAGGACCGTGTGCATTTTAGCGAAAATAACGTGGTTATTTGGCTTGAGACTAATTATGCGGTTACATTATTATGTAGCCAATTACTGTAACTAGTGACGTGAAATGAAGCCCACACCTAGTGCTAGTTAATAGTGAAAGCTTCTGCATTCAACACTTGATCATTAATTGTTTGACTCTATTATGCCAAAGTCCATCAAGAGTAACAAACGATATTCTCGTTTGCGACCTGTGATCTGTGATCGTGCCAGGGTGAGTAATAAACAGTTTATCAGGTTTTATTTTCTAGTTAAAACTTGAACTCTATTTAACAAAAGCGATGTTTATTCACAATCCTAATACAAAGTGAATTACAGTACGAGATATTTGTTTCCGTATATCAAAATAAATTATTCTTGATGGATTAAAAACAAATCGCTAGTAAAAATCTGATATTGTTATGATTTTTCAAAGGCTCGCAAATGAACTAACATTTTTCACAAAATACAAATGTTGTTAAAACATAAAATATTTTAAAATTGAAAATACCGGTCTCCCTAAAAATCAATATTGTTTTTATTTGTGCGGATATTTCCATAATCGATTTGAAATCAGTTATTGAATATAAATCACTACTAGCAACATTTGATATAAATGAAGAAGGAAGAAGGGGATGAAATCTGATAAGATACTTGTAATAAAAAGACAGAAGCGGCTCCTCAAATAAAACACCAGTATTTGTTTAAAATCTTTATAATTTGTTTATAATTTAAAATAAGTGTTTATTTGCTAACCCTGTGTTCAGAGTATCTACTAATACTATAAGCCTGGAAAATTCGCTCGGGCTCTAGTCCCGATGGTCAGCGAGAAAATACCCGTTGGGTTAATACCCTTCTTTTTTTTTCGTGTGGAGACCCCCACGGGTCATAACCTCACCGGAGTTAACGGTAAAGTGGTATGTCGGAATCGAACCGACTAAAACCACACGGTGTTCCATCAAAAGTGAATCTATTGCAGGGGGACCCGGGTATACCCTAGGAAGGAGTCCTCCGGGAACCCCTGCAGACCTTGGCCGCCTTCAGCAGGCGACCACATCATGGAGTACGGGGGGCCTTACCCCCCTCCTGATCAGAGAGGTCCGCGGCGAACACGTCGCGCCACCGTCTCGGGCCTGCTTCTGCAAAGGTAACGGTCAGCCCGACCCGTTCCCCCCAGGCCAGCGCTCATGGAGGCCGGAGATCGTTTTGCGCTCTCCGGCGCCTGGTGCGTCTTCTGCGGGATGAAAGAGTGTTTGTCCTCTCCCGTTGCCGTTCCGCCGCCTCTTTAGCCAACATCACCTGCTCGCAACACGAGACGGCGGAATCCCACGCACTCTCACTTTGGACCATGGACAGAACCATGGTCTCTAGCGAGAGGCGTCCCACCCCAAAGCGAAACGCTTCCCACCCCAAGTTGGGTTAATTCCCTAATGGGATTTTACCGAAAAATTACCCGGGTAAATTCCCTGAGCATGGGTAAAATCATTATTTAACATATTGAAGAATTGTTTTAGAACGGCTGCACTGTAAGTTCATATTGAACATTCCCAACATTTCTGAGTAAAGCTTTAAAAGTATTTAGATATTGACAAGAGAAACAATATAAACAATATAAACATTCTTAACATATATTATGTATACCTGTATTATTAAAAACGAATCAACGCCAGATTCTTCTTCGTTAATCATTAAATGACATTGAAAAATTTAGTTCAGTGATGTGTCATACGATGTTGATGGTTCGTTTCAGATTGTCTAACAGAGATATAACTTAAAATGGTTTGATAGTGAAATATAATTGCATTTTGGCATTTTAATGCCATGCGTAAATTGTGAGCCAACTTACAGAGTTGTGAAAGTTGGTTGTTTTATGAATAACGAAAGTTTCGTACCGAAAGCGTTTATCAAAAGTGTTACTTTATTCAAAATTCTTTGCGCTTAGTATGTCTTATTTCGTTGGCTTATCAATGCCATGCGATTAATTTTCTATTCCACTGACGTTATAGAAAATGAAGAGCCACTTGTCTAGGCCTGCTGGTGTCAAACACATAACCGACTAACTTTCTTTATCTTTCAATCTTTCAACTGTCGTTATTAACTTGTTTTCACCTTGGGCATCAAAAAGATACCATCATCCTAAATGCCTCCATTAATGTTTAAACTACCCAAAAACAGCGCAAAACTAAGACAAAAACACAGACAGACGGAGAACAAGATAAAATTGTTTATGAAGCTATTAGTTTGGGACTAATTACAGAGTTATTAATAAGTTTCAACTTGTAAGGAACTTTATTTATAAAGTTAGAAATAATGCCTGAGATAGAGCAATCTTCTTGCGAAGAATTAAAGCTAATAGTGATCAATTTGTGCCGTAGGCAAATACAAGTACTCACTTGTAGTTATAATAACGAGACGACTGGCTTTATGAAAACAAATGAACCAGGCTACCATAAACAGGCTATAATATGGTGAACCACATTACGGTATATGATCTTAAAATCAAATGGTTACGGAAATCCTATCCTAATATTCTAACTACATCCTATGCAACTAATATTATCAAGGCGAAAATTTGTGAAGATGGATAGAGGGATTGGTATTTATTACTCATTCACGCAAAAACGTGTGAACGAATCTGGTTTGAATTAAATTTGGCACACAGATAGATTATAGTCTGGAATAGCACATAGAGATTTTTGTCGAGAACCAAGAACGAACGAGCAATTTTTTGGCTTTAAGTATAGTGTCTGCATCATTATTGTGTCTTTGTCTTCGTCTTGTCATGTTTACGTATATTATAGTACATTGAAGTTTTTAGTTTTTTATTTAGTTACTTTATATACGGTTTTTTTTTCAACGTTTACTGTATTCCACTCTTATTATACTAATCAAATATTTTTTTTGGGGCATTTATCCAATAAGGACATGTCAGCCCCATCATACCTTATTACATTGTTTTACTTATTTAATTTATATTAAACAACTTACAGGATCGGTGCTGAGCGATTGTGGCAAGATGACAAAATTGTTTAGACCTTTCCGAAGTTGGTTTTGAAAAAATACTTTGTATTAAGCCTACGTTCAGTGAATTTAATTTTAGGTCGTTCAGCAGCGAATCACGTTGGGTTTTATTCCAGACACATTCCATCAGCAAATGTTGCATCTTAAATTTTGTTGCATGCAGAACAATTAGGTGAGTCGTTCTTTTTCATTAGATATGCAAACTTTGCTGATGGATAGTGTCCGGATCTACGTTTTAGTACTAACTTAACATAGTTCCTACTTAAATTAAATTTAATAAACCATGGTGTACGAGGCAACTCACCCTGTATGCTCCTATACCATATGCCTTTGTCTACAGACTTACTTTCAAATTGTTTTTTTCCACTCCTCAAAACAAAGTGATTTAAGTTTAGGTACAAAAGGCTCTTTCTTTATTGTAAAAAAAAAATATGAAATCCGAAATTTTGTCGCAGCGGTTAATCATTTACAATGATGCTGAATTCACAATTGTATTGTCAACAGAACTAAAGGTGTGTACTAAATTCCAGATCAATCGGTCAACCGAAAGGGGGTAAAACTAGAATTACTAAATTTGATCCAATAAACAAACAGTGCAAACTAAATAAAACCGTTTCAGAATACAATTATAAACTAACGTCAAATGATTCAAGTTCAATGATAATAATCATTTATTGTAGTGGTGTGTGATCTCCGTATTGTTAGGTAAAACCTTAAGGTCAATGAATTAGTCGCAAGGTCCACAGTAATGTCGCAAATACTCAATCGGTCCCTGATCGCTCTAAAAGTAGCATAACACGTCTGCTCCTTAGCCGTTCCTAGATTCTACTCTTATTTCGTGCTAATAATTTTCCTTCAATAATACATAAGGCCGTTGCTGCCGCTTCCGTTGCCAGCAATGATAGGTTTTCTAACTGATCACCAGAATCTAATATGTGCATATGCTAGCCACGAATGCGCTTTTTATACAATTTTACTTGTACATTTTTTTTCTTGGGATGTCTGGCACACGGCCGTCTAATCCCAAACTAGGCAGAGCCTGTACTACGGTAACCAGACTGCTGATACACATACTTAAATTGTATATTCCTAAATACATACATCCATAAATATAAAAATCAATGCCACTTTTCGTTGTAATTTTATAACTCAAGAACTGAGCCCGTTCCAAACCAAATGTTTAGGCTTTGTTCTACTATTTAGTAGATGATTTATGCGAAGTTTGCACAAAAAGAAAACTTAACGAGGGACTCACGCGGGTGAAACCGCGGGGCGCAGCTAGTATACAATAGATAAGTTCTACCCAGACACAGAACAAATGATCGTGCTTATCACACATTTATTGGTCCTGGGTGGAAATCTAACCCACGACCTCCGGCTCACTAACCACTATACCAACAGGCCCCTCAATTGTATCTCTCGGAAACAATTTTTTTTTTTCTGGATGGTTTTTTTCTGTACCCCCAACAACGTGAGTAGTTAAGGAGTGGAAGCGTAACAAACAAATAAATCTTACTAATATTAATATACATAATACATAAAACTGAAAGTTTGTGAGGATGATGGATGGATGTATGTTTGTTACTCTTTCACGCAAAAACGGCTAAACGGATCTGGATGAAAATTAGCACAGAGATATAACTCTGGAATAGCGCATAGGCTACTTTCTATCCAGGAAAAATTTACGGTTCTTGTGGGATAGATTTCAACAAAATTTCTACGTGAACGAAGTCCCGGGCAACAGCCAGTAAAATAATAAACAAACAAACAAACTCACATTTATAATGTTACTAGCAGCGCCCCGTGGTTTCACCCGCGTAAGTCCCGATCCCGTAGAAATATCGGGATAAAAAGTAGCCTATGCGTTAATCCAGGTCTCCAGCTATCTACATACCAAGTTTTATCGCAATCGGTTCAGTGGTTTTTGCGTGAAATAGTAACAAACATCCATCCATCCATCCATCCATCCATCCACCCATCCATCCATCCATCCATCTAAACTTTCACATTTATAATATTAGTGGGATTATTAGTTTGTATTTAACACTTAGTGTCTATCGGAAAGATCAATATAGCTAATATTGATCTTTCCCATTTTTATATTCCCTTATCCGATACTTCCTATCATTAGGTCAGGGGGTATAAATTATCACTTATGTTTGCGTAACTATCAATTAATTAAATAAGTTAGATTAGATAAAATATTTCCATTCCTTTCATGATAGGGCCTTTGTTAATAGAATAATCAGCTTTCGCGCGCGTCTCCGCTCGCGTAAAAGTATTTTTAGGTACATCCCTCCCCTAGGGAACGGTGCATGAAGATACCCTGTGTCCATTTCTGTACCCTTGGGCAACGTGTATGTAAAATTTCATGATGATCGGTTCAGTAATTAATGCGTGAAAGTGTTACAAACTCTCTTTCACATTTATAATATTAGTTTTTTTTTTTTGTAAAGACAACTCCCGCATCAGGAATTACTCCTGTGTCGCGGGGGGCTTTACAAACATTCAAATAACGGACGCATAGAACACCCAGACTCGGGTTGGAATCGAACCCATGACTACGAATCCTCAATATATATTATGTGTTTGATTTTCATAATTTACTAGCTTATGACACATCCGCTCGGGTTAAAGTTATTTTCTTATCCCTCGGGGACAGAACTTTTCTTGGGATGAAAAGTACCCTATGTATTTTTCAGTACCCTTGATAACGTATATACAACATTTTATGATGACCGGTGGAGTAGTTAGGGCGTGAAAGCGTAACAAACAAATCGACTTTTATATTTATAATTAGCAACCCGCCCCGGCTTTGCACGGGTACAAATTATACACCAAAACCTTCCTCATGAATCACTCTGTCTATTAGTGAAAACCGCATGAAAATCCGTTCAGTAGTTTTTCAGTTTATCGCGAACAGACAGACGCGGCGAGGGACTTGGTTTGATAAATGTAGTGATATTAGTAAGGATTTAAATTTTCATTTTAACCCACTAACAATATTTAAATTAATTTGACGACGTGACCGTAATAGTGTTTATTTTTAATTTAAAAGTTATTAAAGTATGGTATACTACTTTCGTAGGCATTACATGTTCTTTTCATGTTATTTATTTGATTTCAGGAATTAAAATTTAGCAAAGCTGTTACCAATTTAAAGAAAACCACCAATCAAATTCATTAGAGGATGTTAAAAAAAATCCCATTCGATCAAATCACAGGAAAGAGCTGAAAATTTAGTCATCTAAAATATGGCTACAGTGATCTCTTTATAATACCCAAAAATTTTTCACCAACGCTTTCTTTTTGCGTTTTTTTGCTATAATTATAATCAAAATGAGTGAACACGTGTATTCTTTGCAAAATTTCTGGTATGATTGACGGTCAATCAGATTGAACGTCTAATTTCGATATAATTTCATCCATCACCTTCGATATAATTTCATTCGTCAATACTTTATAAATTATTGACACGAGCGTCTAATGGACGCCGTAGGTAGAAGGTTCTTCATCTACCCGATATTTTTGATCAATTTGTTTCACCATGTACCGTCACGTACTAAACTAACAGTGTCCTTATTCTGGCGTTTATCCGACTGCGCATAAAAGCGAAGTGGTACTTATGTTTCTTATCACTGGATTCCACACTGTAGATAATTTAACCTCCTCTTCCCGATTGAAAGTTTTATTCTTTTTAATTTCAATCGCTTCACGTACAACTCTTGAGTAAAAGTGACAAACGGTAGAGAGGACTCGCGTACTGTGAAATTCAATCCAGTGCTTGGTGTTGGAACCGGATGACGTCATGGTGAGCTTAGACTTAGAGTCGCTTTTCACCAAGTTGTTCCTACATAAGCCAAACGAAGCGGACTATTGCCGAAAGGGTCTAATAACATATTTCTGCTGTGAAGAACCGACAGATGAGCAGGTAAGCGATTGCAGAACATGCACTCGATGCATGCACCAACCAATAGGTGCGTTTCAACCTTCACTGTTTGCGAATCCTGTCTACCAAACGTCACTTTTACCCAAGAGTTGTACGCGAAGCTATTAAAATTAAAAAGAATAAAACTTTCAATCGGGAAGATGATTTTAAATTACCTACATTGTGCAATATAGTGATAAAAACATACTACCTCTCTTTTATGCACAGTCGGATAAACACCAGAATAGGGACACGCCGGTTTGCTTACAGAATAGGGGTACTGTTAGTATAGATGTGACGGTATATGGCGAAATGAAAATATCGAAAATGTGCGGGTGGATAAAGAATCTTCTACCTCACGAATTCGACGGCGGAGGGCGTGCACCATTGAGCTAATCACCGTTTGACCACCGCCAGTGCAACCTTTAAAACCTTTTAAATACTTAATCCCGTTAATTCCCGGTAACATAATTATAGTTCTTTTTCGATTTTAAATTAAATATGTTTATTAAAACTTCTTTTATAATTTTTTTTTTTATAAAATAATCTATGTAACTAAAGCGGTACATTTATATTCTGTGCTGTAAATAGAGTTCAAACCATGCATGCGGTCTATTACTAACTACTGTTTATCATGTTTAATAATTACACCAATTATATTCTCATTATGTTATCTGTAAAATATAAACGAAGCATTACTTAAGATGATTGTGTATAAGTGTTAGCTCTGGCGCGTTTCCTGTGTGTTTACAAGTGGGTAATTGTATTTTTCTATCAGTTTATCATGGCAGTTCAAACGCGTCGTAACGAAACTACTGCAAGTGAATTAGTGCTGACTATTGTTTATTTAATTATATGTGTTGGTATAAGTTCTAATGAAGCAGCAAGAATATTAGCAATTTTTCCAGCTCCGTCTGTAAGTCATCAGGTAGTTTTTCGGCCTCTTACACAAGCGTTGGCTAAAAAAGGCCATGAGGTAGTCGTTATCACACCCGATCCTGCTTTTTCGAAAGGAAAAGCCCCCGCTAATCTTACTGAAATTGACGTCCACGATATATCGTACAATCTTTGGCATGAAAACCTTTTAAAAATTTCTAAAGGTCAAAAAGATTTGATCCAACAAATGTCATTTATTTTGGATATATTTACAAATGCGCAAGCAATGTATTTTGAGAATGAAGAAATCGTAAATTTAATCAAGGACAAAAATAAAACATTTGATTTGTTATTGATAGAAGCCGTGGCGAAACCTGCATTGATATTTTCTCACTTTTATAAAGTTCCAGTAATACAGGTGAGCTCATTTGGGGCTATTTTTAATAACTATGAAGTCATAGGAGCTCCTTCTCATCCAACATTGTACCCGGCAGTCACCCGTCGCAGAATTAACAACCTAAGTCTATGGGAAAAAATATCAGAAATATACCAACAGTTTCTACTAGATATAATGGTGACAAATCATGAAGAAGAAGATAATGCAATGCTTAGAAAATACTTAGGGAATGATGTACCTACTGTGAGAGAATTATCGAACAATGTGGATATGTTATTCCTAAATTGCCATCAAATTTTTGAAGGCATCCGACCAGTACCTCTAAGTGTAGTGCATATGGGTGGAATACATCAGAATCCAGAGAAGGAACTACCAAAGGTTTGTCTCTTTCCATATTTCATTTAAACTGTGATAAAAAGTGCACTCAAAAATAAAAATTAAATTTTAACAAGTGGGTATTCACTTTGTGGTTCGCATTGTGGTTGTAAAAAATGTTTTCATCATGATCATATTCTGCAACTTAGTTACATTGTACTATCTAGATTCAAATTAAGCATATTTTCTACTATAAGTTATAGAATAAGGTTAAACATCATTTATAGACATAATAAAGACACAAATATTTATTCAAATCTAAATACTTAACACATTTACCTTGGTTTATTTTCTATGGAAGTGCAGTAACACTTTTTTAACTTATAGTTATTGGTTATGGTTATAAATGGTCATTTTTTCGGCCGTAGGGTGGGCCTGGAAATCTGTCATACAGGTTTCGAGCCTAGTATAGACTCCAGCTTTCACTAAGGAACTTTATAGTATTTATTATATTAAATGTCATGCATTGTAAGCTACTGTACCTTATAAGAGGAATAAATGAAATTAAATTAAATTAAATTCAACAAAAAAAAAACAAAAAGTCTTTCAAATAAATAAAATCTCGAAAAAAATTAATTTTAATTCTGATTGTTCATAAAATTATCTTCTTTGTATTTTTACGACATCTTTTTGATTAAAAATAAGATTAAAACAACACACATGTAGAAAATACTACACCAACACCATCTTTTAAGCTGGCTGCATGCAGCATTTTACTATGTACAGCGCTAACAGTCAGCTGTTCGGTCCGTGCTATTCTCGAACGTCTGTTGTCGGTCAAAATATTTACGCGTAGTTAACTTATCAGATCATGAATACATTTATTTTTATGTATTATTATAGGACAAGTAGATTCGTCGTTAAAACGCGTATCCCATTAAAAACATAACATGTAAAAAAAATTATGACACCTTTTTTTGCGGTAGACGAACTACGTTTAAGATCTAATTGTTACTTAATTTATATATTTTTTTTTATATAAAATCTCTTATATTGGTCTCAAAACGATCTTGCACAAATTTTAGGAAGATAATATTATCACGACCAACATTCTTTTATTTAAGCAAACTTTCTTTTAATATACCCCAAATCAACGCTAATCTCTGTAACTGTCATTCAGATTTGAATATATATTTTTTTTAATGTGATAGGGGGCAAACGAGCATACGGGTCACCTGATGGTAAATGACTACCGCCGCCGATGGGCATCTGCAACTCAAGAGTAACAAGTGCGTTGCATACATAGACATACATACACAGGTGGGCTGTGTAAATACTGCCTCTAAGCCTGGCATAGGTTATAGATTTGAAGGCCAGAATACACGTCATAGCTCATTAGAGCCACTCGGCACTACAATCACACTGCTTCGCCTCGTGCGATTAGTATTCTTTATATGGATTTCTATGAATATGTGCTCAATACATCAACTCGGTAGCGTCGCCGGATCGCCTCGCTCGCAAGCTGTCCACGCGAGGACGGCGAGTAGAATACTCGGTGAAAACTCACTGCTGGCATTGCAAACGCACGGGTCCCGAGCTGAACCGCACGCTGCTTGCGAGTGACACGTGTAGTGCCAATTGCTGACAGCCTACTCGGAAATTCGTGGACCACGCGATGTCCACTTGTTGACTACACGACGATCATTCGTTGACCACGCGACGTTCACTGGTGACAACGCGGCGTCCACCCTTGGACCATCTGTTGACAACGAGTAGACGCCGAATGACGAGGCGGTGCTGGTTGGGTGCAGGGTGGCTCTAATGAGCTTTGATCTCTATTACTATGCTGCCTTTCCCACACCGATATAACACTTTTGACTGGTGGTTTGTCTTAATGATAATTTCTGGGCTCAATAGATACATATTTTCTATTTATAGGGAGAGAAGGAATTGTTATTCTTAGTTATATTTTTGCTATGCACTTTTTTAACAAACTTTTTTATTTCAGGATTTGAAGTCATATTTAGATGCATCCAAAAATGGAGTAATTTATTTGAGTTTTGGCACAAATGTCGTGCCATCTATGCTGCCACGAGACGTAATAGAGACAATTCTTAAAGTATTTTCTGAATTGCCTTACAATGTGTTATGGAAATATGATAAAGATGTGTTGTCAGGTAAAACGGACAACATCAAAATCGGCAAATGGTTCCCGCAATCTGATCTTCTTAGTAAGTTTGATTTTAACTCTTTAATATTATTAAAAAAATACTATTTCACCAGTTCCCTGAATTGTCATCTCTAAATTGGTAAATACTTGCAGGGGGTTTTGACCTGTATTTATGCATGTCTCTCCGATTTCGATGAAAATTACGTCGTTAGATTTGTTTTTATTGCGCGAGTGTCACTGGTTCTATTAAAATTATAAAAATCTAAATGGTAGAATTTTGGTGACAAAATGAATGTTTTCAATCATTTTTTCTCAGTGGGTAATCAAAATAAAAGGTTTTTAAAATATAATTACAAAAATATATAAAACTACATGGTAATTAGTTAGTATTATTAACTCGATTTTTTATACTAAGATTTGTCAAAGAATAAAATGGTTTAATTTTCCGAAGACTCTTCTTTTCTTCTTAGCGCATCTACTTTTCGGTTATGTATATTTTTTTAGGATCATAAATTTCCTCTTGTTATCCTAATATCAATGGTGTATGCACATCACGATGACTCTAATAACTAAGTTTCTTGATTATCTTATTTTTACTAAGGCATCATAATATAAGTGGTGTACGCACATCATGACTCTAAAATCTACATTTTTTTTTTGTTTTTCTTCAGGGCATCCGAATATCAAACTATTCATAACTCAAGGAGGTTTACAATCAACCGATGAAGCGATTACAGCAGGAGTGCCTTTAATTGCCATTCCAGCATTAGGCGATCAATGGTTTAATGCAGAGAGATATGAATATCATAAAATCGGGATCAAGCTTGACGTGGAAACTCTTACTTACTCTGACTTAAAAAATGCAATAACAACCATTCTTGGAGACGAAAGGTTTGTACTTTATTAATATAAAAAATATAGTTTTTTTTCTTTTTCTAAGAAATAGACACATTTAAAAACAAAAATAGCACAGAAATTTTATTTAACACAATAGAGAATTCGCTGTAACTCTCATTTTATCAAATCTCTTCAGGATTTGCAGGCACTTCACTCCAACTCTTCCGTGGAACTTTTTATGTTCATAACATAAACAAAATGTTATGAACATAAAAAAAAGATATAGCCCCCATGAGGGTGACATGTTCATTGTATGATCAAACCCTCAGTAATATAAAGACTAAAAAAAACATAAAAAAATAAATAGTTAATAGGTATCTATTAATCTAAAAGATAATGTAGTGGCTTATGTGGTTATGTTGCTAACTGCCAACGCGCGGAGTATTGTGTACTGGATTCTGAAATGGGACAATTATTCATACTAATACACATTTTTTTTAAGTCTACGTTGGGTAAATTTGTCCATTAACTGTATGTTAGTAAAGATACACACAATACAGATATATTATACAGATATGTTTTAAAATGAGGGAGTTATATTTTCCTTTCCTGTCTATGGGAAATCGTTGAAATTTGTCCTTAACTGTTACCTTCGTTGGGGTGGATATATCGAAAGTGGTTTGGCGGGTTTCCCTTCTCAGTTAGGTTTTTACCGTGTAACACCCGACAATACCTGATTATTGACATTTATTTTTCAGTTATCGTCGCAACATTGTGCATCTACGAGAGTTGATCCAAGATGAGCCTATGAAACCACTAGATCGCGCTGTTTGGTGGGTTGAGTACGTACTGCGTCATGGTGGAGCCAAACATTTAAGATCTCCTGCGGCCAATATCACTTGGGCCGAGTATCTCGAAATTGAAATTGTTCTCATATTATTAACAGGGTTATTAATTTGTTTTACATTGGTTACGATATTTTTGTTTTATATTTTAAAAATTGTTTCAAAATTCCTTGTAACTGGTAATGGTAATGCAAACAAGAAAAAAGTATGATTTTATTTATTTTGTCACTTGTACAATATTTGTTGGCTTCTTTATTAGAAAATAGCATCTAATGTAAATCAAAGTGGATATTTCTATTTAAATTTAAAAAAAAACATAAAAAACAAATTTCAGTTGACTCAATTTCAAGGATCATTGGATTATTTACTATTATTTCTTCTGGGGTTGAAGCTGATAAATAATTAAAAACGAATAGGCTTAATAAATCATCATAACAGCTTCGTGTCGTATAACTATTAAATTATTTTAAGATATTGTATAATAAGAACTATCTATTTACCATAAATGTACATAGTTTCATAGAATTAAGATTTCTTATTAACATGTTTCACCACAGACAATAATATTTAATTATATTTATTTTTTTATTCACACATCTCACACACGGCCGTCTGATCCCAAACTAAGCAGAGCCTGTACTATGGTAACCAGACTGCTGATAAACATACTTAAATATATTTCTAAATACATACATATTATAGATAAATTACACCCAGCCACAGAACAAATGATCGTGCTCATCACACAATTATTTGTCCTGGGTGGGAATCAAACCCACGACCTTTGGCTTAGCAGTCAGGGTCACTAACCACTAGACCAACAGGCTAGTCTCATAAATATAGTTCAATTAATTCAGGCCTACAAATTGATTGTACACCTTATATATGAACAGACGTATTCAATTGTCTATTAAACACAATTTATTTCACTGGGGTATCTTTATTTGACCTGGATTGATTGCTCTCGAATGTATAATAAAGCGGAGGCGTTTTTATTTAATTGTTTGCTTAATCGCGCTAATCTCTGATTTAAATAATTAATTTTGTAGTGGATAGAGTATTCATTAAGGAAAGTTATAGACTATGTTACATAACGCTACGACCCTTAGGAGCGGAGCAGTGACCATAAACGCAGGTCAAAACTGGTACTGCGCTTTATAAAACAAACATGATTCAACGTAACAATAACTCTTTCAAAAGAATACCGAAACCGACTTAAAAAAAAAAAATCCATAAAAGACTTATATTATTATTGTTTCCTCATGGATGCCATTGTCCGAACTGGACCAAAATGAAATGGGACCACATGGGAAGCACCAGCTTTCAAATAAAAAAATAATGATCAAAATTGGTTCACCCAGTCGAAAGTTGTGAGGTAACAAACATAAAAAAACAGTCGAATTGAGAACCTCCTCCTTTTTTGAAGTCGGTTAAAAAGCGAATTGATCGGTATAATCAGAATCGTATGATCCAAATAATTATCTTTTAAAAAAAGTATTACCGACTTCAATGCGCCTCA
This sequence comes from Euplagia quadripunctaria, assembly GCA_963859945.1. Taxonomy (NCBI): domain Eukaryota; kingdom Metazoa; phylum Arthropoda; class Insecta; order Lepidoptera; family Erebidae; genus Euplagia; species Euplagia quadripunctaria. Next base: position 5,454,665 of record OY982583.1, read on the forward strand.
GAATACCCAAATTGCTTCAAGTGTGCCTATAAAATTTGAAGAGTTCCCTCTATTTCTCCAGAATCCCATTATAAGATCCTGACCTGATAACTATGGGACCACCTGGAAATTATACCCTTTCAAACAAAAGAAGAATTTTTCAAATCGGTCCAGGCGTCTTTGAGTAATCAGTGAACTTACATAAAAAAACTCCTTGTGAATTCAGCGGTGCCATATTGCAGGTATGTGCCCAACCCAATTCTCAAAAATGGTCGAGCCACATTTTATTAGCATTGATCTATGATCATTGACAGAACTATTTATTGTCAATAAACCTGATATAGTCGTGATAGACCAATTAGAGCGCCATGAAATAATTGTACTATATCGCTGTGCGTTATAACAAGAATCTCGCGAAAATTGAAAAAAAAAATTGTATTTGTCTCACGAGATTGTTGACATGTGGAATATCGATTCGGTGATTATTTTTCCGGTTGTCTTATTTGTTCATGGATTGATAGCCAAGAGCCTTGATTAACACCTTAAGAGACTCGCGTTAGACGACAGGATTAAGGGACTGATGCAGAAGCCAGTTTTCAGTCAGTATTCTTAAAGATATGTATATACTTTTTAAGTACCTAAATAATTAAAAATGTAACTCATATGGTTTTAAGATAAATAAAGAGAATAATAATAGTTTAAGTGCCAGATAAAGAATAGAGTTGATATATTATATGTAGGTATATTTATTTACATTTACCTACTTACAACATTATAAAAGATTTTCTTTTTTGCCATTTCTTCTGAACTTTGAAATAAAAAGTATAAAAATCACTTCTGTTAAATTGCAATATTGTGTAAAGATTTCGGAAGATACGCAAAATTTATGCACTTGAAATGTGGTGCTGGCGGCGACTGCTGCGGATTCCTTGGACAGCATTGCGGACAAATGTCTCGATCCTGGAAGAACTCAAAATTAAGGAGAGATTATCGTCGACTGTGCAAATACGAATCCTCAAATATTTTGGACACATTGTTCGAAACCGAGATTCCATGGAGCGACTCGTTGTCCAAGGACAAGTCGAAGGGAAGCGGTCACGTGGTCGATCACCTACGTTGGACAGACATTTTAAAAGCTGCAACACAAACCTCCATAGTCCAATGTTCCCGTAACGCTGAAGACCGCAACAAGTGGAGACGCATCGCGGGGGATGCATTTTCTAAACCAGAGCATCATCATGAAACCACGACCACTCTGTCAAGAGTGAACGACTGAGGAGAGAGTAAAGATTTCAAGTCAATTCATCAAATACCGAGATTTGCGAGCACATATATACGGAAGCTGAATTTTTATATAAATATATACACTGATATCATCTCTTTTTATTGGATTTCATGATCACTTTTGAACACACCAAGGCTGGGATCAAAAAACCTGAGCAAACATGGTTAATTGAATTGAAAAACTCAAGTTTATACTGACAATACTTTCTGTAAAGCATTTGCGAAGAGAGAAAATTTATGGGAAGATAAAAAGGCCTTTTAGCGAGGCCTGTTTGCACAGCTTGAATGATTTGGACATTTCTGTGCTCAATTACCGCTCGTCCACGCAAAGCTTTAACGATGTAAACAAATAGATGGTACCCTATTCTCATAAAAAGTATTTTACACGGAAATTGGAATAAAATTAGCGTTTAATTTGGAAACACTTTTTTCCCTACATTCGACGGATCTTCACTGTTATCAAGAATTTAAATAAAGACAGTCAAATTTTGACCTCTGTCCAACCACGAATCTATAAAAACTTTTTACATCGACACGGTAATCATCTTGAAACGCCAAAAGAAATGTTTTATTCACAAACACCTAAGACACACAATAACTATAGTAAACTCTCATCTAAGTACAATAAACGGGATTAAAACATGTGTACCTCACGTGCCCGACAACAATTTATTTGTAATATGCAAACAAGCTTTTCTATGAAACGAAACATCAACTCCTTGTCAGGGAAGCAAACGATTCTTTGCTGTAAGTTTTTATTGATCGGAGAATATTGTATGTCAAGGAAACCATTAAGTATATACCTGTAGTTAGATAATTGAAGGTTATTCATAAATTAATTCTGACGAAAACTTATCAAACGGGTCATACTTATAAAAAATATTCAAAGCACGACCCGTTTCAAAAAATTAATATGTAATGCCTGTACAGGAAACAAAATATTCATGATATACTTTTTAGTTAAATAGCAATGGATCTGTAATGGCAACACTGATGAAAACGGCCGCTTCTGTTAATTGTATGATTGTATATATTAAAATAAGCTTATGTGTTTTACAGAGATTCACTCACGTTAAGAATGTTATCTTTTTAGCTTTCTCTCTTCTTTGAATAATTTTTACAAAGTTTGAGGTCACAAAAAGTAATTTTAATTAAGTTTGTAACCAAGTACAAAATATACCTAGCGTTCACTTCTGCACGCTTTTCCCAGAGTACCACAGTTTTTGCTTACGATTTCGAGTAGTTGAATATGTTAGAGACAAAATAATATTTTAGGCATATACTTTAGTTAGACAGTAACATGAGAAACTTGTTTTAACCCGTGACGTAAAAATGAGGAGTGTTATTAGTTTAACATGTGTGTATTTGAATGTCTGTCTGTGGCATCACAGCTCCTAAACGGATGGACAGATTGTGGCTTGATCGAGAGTGTTCTTAGCTATAATTCAAGAAAATTTGTTCAGCCATATGAAGATCATTAGCTCTTTTCTATTTGTTGATGGAATTTTTGAGTTTCAGTTTTGTAAATTTTGAATTTATTTTACTATGATAAATATGATATGAAAAATGCATTATTTCCTTTCATACTTTTATTTTGCTTTAGACACTACTGAAGTACAAGACTAAGAAAAACTATCTGTGCGTCTCAAAAATAAGTAAACCACTTATTAATCTAACATTGTCTATAGCTAGTCTAGATGAGAATATAGTATAAATAGGGCCTCCCACGCATCAATGCGACGGTCCACGCATTTTGGCGCAGGTTGGCACAAAGTGTAATAGTTTTAGTCGGTTCGATACCGACTAACGGCCTCACGGGAACCAGTTTCTTCACGTAAAAAAGGATTAGAGTGTAGTATGGATGATAAAATAACCGTGTTTAAATATGATATAACTTATTCTCTTAGTGATATAAGTTACAAAGCAGAACATCTCATTGCAATATACCTTCTTAATTTTAATAGACCAACGCGATGTACAGAACGCCAACTGCAGACAGAACGTACTATTCATGAATCAAAAGTATCAAAGTACCGTTTGTTCAACGCGAGTACACTCTTAAGTATTTATTTCACGTCTTCTTCTAACAGCACATGTCTGTGTGCAGCCCCCGTAATGCACTTCGCATGTTCTGTGCTGGGTTGAAGTTATTGCACGTTTTAAACCCAAGTCTGTATACGTACTTTTTCACTGAGTCTGTTTAGCCTCGCTTGATGTTCTTAGAAAGGATCTATTTCACAATTATTACAAATACGACCGGTTTCCATTGTCTATAGTATAATATTATAAAAAAGCTGAAGACTTTTTTTTTCTGGTTGAACAAACGGTACTAAAAGTCCATTGGCATTTGATGCTCAAATGTTTGAGTTAAGTTATAGGTAATTTAACATAATACCTTAGGAGCGAAGCAGTGACTACACAGGCGAGTGAAACTACAGGGAGCGGCTAGTATTTTGTATAAACTATTTATTCCGTAAGTACAGTTGTATGAGCGTCATGTTCGCGTGCCCAATAGGAAGAGATAGTACTGTTGGGTATAGACAATATTACTTTTATAAGGAATGTAAACTAAAAAACAATGAAAACTTTCTTAACATAATTATTTCAACTTCTTCCATTTTTAACTCAATTTTTAATAATACTTTTACTTTTACATTTAACAATAATTACATTTCACAACGACCAAATAAGTTTCAATCTTTGAACGATTCCGTATTAGCGGTATCAACGTGCTTTGTCAAACTCTAAAACAAGAAATCCATTATGTAGTCGGTGTGGAAAAGTTCATAAATTGAATAGTCCTGCACAGGGTGCCAAATGCAAAACGTGCAAAAAATTCAATCATTATGCTGCTTCATGTCATACGCGCCAACTATGTCAAAAGTAAAAATTATTTAACAAATAATAATGAATCCTCACTGTGTATTAGTTCAGTTTATTGTTTTAATTGACAAAATAAATGCTTTTTAATTTGATAAGCAAAACTGTTGGCGCAGCAAGTTCATACAAAAATAGGTTTAAAAAAAAAATCAACTACTATTTTAACACAGAGCACAATAATCAAACACTAGTACCATATTCAAGTAAACAGTTGTCTATTTGTTCATGTTCTATAGAAAGAAGCAACCTGAACTACTGCCATACTGTTTATGATACAGAACGAAGAAAAACTTAGAGCTACTTTAAGATTAAATGGCAATACGCGCCACAAATTGAACTTCAGAGGACGTTGCTCTATCACATCTAGGAACAGGTGCAACTCAGATCGCGCCCGCTCATCTGTGAAACAAATAAATATCTGTAGGATACAACTGACACAATAGCCTCGTGTACAGATTCGTATATACGAGCAGTTACTTAAAGGTGTAGTCTTATTTTAGGGTCGTACAGTATGAAGGAATGAAGTAGGGCGAAAATTAGAGAAAGAAAGAGGGCTAACAACAATGAAACTATAGGTGGTTGGTATTAACCAAAGATCGTGGTAGAATGACTTGTAGGTATAAAAAATAACAACAAAATCATTGAAATTGACATGACATTCACACGAATACGTATTCATAATCTGTCACCAAGAAAAGCATTTTTCTAAAGAAAAAAAAAACATTTTTTTATTTTTTTGGGCTAAATCAACTTTTTTATTTATTCGGCTTATATATTTTAGAGACGTAATATATATACATCACTAAAATATACCATGGTGATAACGATCTGCCAACAGTCAACTGCTTGTCCAATGTGACACTTATGTGGAAAAATAGGGAAAAATACACAGAACATACATTTGGATTTATATTTATCTCGCTGCAGGTGGTGGTAAGACCACCAATCAGTTTTTTTTCAATGTTTAAATTGTAAAATTTTATTATTGTATTTGAAATCCGGTAAATAACACATTATGAAAAAAAACGGCGGAGGCATATTGTGTAATGCGGAACACCGTGTGGTTTTAGTCGGTTCGATTCCGACATACCACCTCACCAATAGCCATGGTGAGGTGATGACCCGTGGGGGTCGATGGATCGAGGGTGATGACACGAAAAAAAAAAAAAGAAAAAAAAATTGTGTAATGTAATGTTTCCTCTGATATAATAATATCAGAGGAAACATTATGTAAACCTACGTTTCTGCTTATTCATTGGAGATAATTTATCTCCAAAGAATTACGTAACGTCTAACATTATCTCAGATATCAAACTGTGAAGTTCAAAACTGTAAATATTGGAATTAACCTTGGAATTTTGTCTATAACTTCCTCCTGTTTGACAAATAACTTCACCTGCTCCACCTTGAAGATAGGTTTCATCATTACATCAATACACTTTAGCAGATTAATCGTAATAGCATAACTAACGAAGCCACAGTAAAAAGTAAACCAAGCCAATTTAAAAATTACACTTTTCTGTGTAAGTGTTCATCGACTAGAATAAAACGAGCGCTTCAATGGACTTTTGAAAATATTCATGGGTTGAGTGGAACAATTAGACGTTAAGACTGGTGGGTGCAAGACTCAAATATATTTGGTGTGTACTAAACGTGATACGAAAAACAAAAGTACACTTACTGCTATATTGCATTAGTTTTTCATAAATCTTGGTTTTAATTATAATCAATTCCTCGTTTATTAGGTCACATATTATGAAACAGTATATTAAACTTGCGTATGTTGGCAAGTTAGTAAAAATCAATCTCAAAGAGGCAGCAGCGTCAAGGCCCTAAAATAAATCAATAAAATTACTTTAATTTATTGTACACTACATAATAAATATTTATTATACTACATAGTATATGTAATTCACCCTTAGGTTTGATATATATTTTTTGATTGATGGATAAAAAATGAATAAAAAAAACAATGAAAGTTACGATCGTAAGATTTGTGGTCAAACCACTCAAATCCACCTTTTAAATCATAAGCACCAATCTTACATCTCATTTTTTTCATGCGAATGCAACTACAACCATACAGTGCGCCATACTCCGCGCCTCACAATGATAGGTCAACACACACAGTCAACCTCCTTTTTACCGTTTTATGGCCAAACTAAATCTTACACCAAAGGTCTTGAACACCTTTCTTTCTTCAGAAGAAATATAAAGTAAGCCAAAAAATTAAACAAAGTCATTAACAAAAATTAAAACTCACAGAAACTTTGAAAATAGAAATTGTTACGACATATTTAAACGTCGTTCTTGGTATTGACGTTATTATGAGGATAAACATCTGTAAAAAGAAAAGATACCAGACTGAACAATGTAACTCCAAATGAGAATTAAGATTATAAGAAATAGGAACTTCAATAGTATTTCAAATACCGTAATTTTTAATGTGGAACCAATATCGCTGACAGAATCCACCAAAGTTTCATACATTTCAATGTAATTCTTCGCTGAATATTTTCCGATGTTAACATGGTCAACTCCTTTAGCTTCTATGGTCCTCCTTACTATACTCAAACGTAAATATATTATAGAAAATATCATTACGATACTGAATGGACCTACATCCCTCATCACAGTTACCATGATGTAATAAAGAAGGTTTAAGGAGAAGCAATTGTCGTGATGTGTACAAAAAAGAATGCCGTTAGAAAGTCTGACGCATATAGTGATAGATAGAGTAACCACTAAAATGTTTGACAACTTTTTAAACATATCTGGTGCACCTGGCAAAGTATCTATAATCAATATACGTCGATAAAATTTTAAATAATAATTATCCTTTGATAGCCATGAAATAATAAAAAATGTAACATATTCAGCTAAGTAAGTCCAATGGAGATGTGATTGTTGTACGGTTGCACTCAAAGATAATACAAATATGAGTAAAATTATTCTGTACACTTTTGATAAAAAACGAAGTCTCGGCGAAAGTACACTAATGTGGTAACCACAAATAAAACGTATCAGTAGCAAATATTTCAAGTCACACACTTGCGAGTTTTGAAATATCATTTTTTTATTTATGTGTCGCAAATGTTTATAATGACCTGTACAGCTCACAAAGCTAACCGTAGGAGGCACCACGCTGTAATACAGCTTTTAATATATAGAAATATGTAGCCGTATGCTTTACTGGTTGCCCTTTAGAATCCTGAATCACAATTCGAATTGAATTAATTAAGAATCTAAAACATTTAAATAGCTAATTGGTCAAAACGTTCGTAATGCTCTGCACAGGAATGTTGTAAATTTATTAAATATTTAGGATTATAATCTTTTAAAAATTTAATGCAAATAGACAATCCAACTACTAATAAGTGTTAATAATTAAATCCAAGGAACAAGCAACACCTAAACGACATCAAGCCAAGTTCAAATAGTTTCAGTGTAAAATTTCAACTGAGAAATCAATATTTTTCCATTTTGCTACCGGAATGATTTTTATTTTCTGAATTGTATCATTTTTGAGGTAAATTGAATAAGAAAATAAATATTCAAAAAAGTATTCCTTTGTTTATTAGCATTAGGAGTTTGAACGGTACCCGTTTTGGCCACTCGGTTTTATCTAAATTGTCTAAATTACTCACTCACTAATAACTATATTTTTCCGTAGGAACCTGTTGTGTTGTTGTTATGTTAAGTAATTGAATATTTCTATTATTGGAACATTTATAATTTACTCATATTCAGTGATGTTCGTACTACGTTTTGTAAAGAAAAAATGAATAATAAATTAAGTCTTAACTAGACTTCGACCCAATTCTCTCCATACATAACGCTGATATTGCTACAAATAAATTTGTGAAATTTGTTACCACCGCCATTTCAAAACATACCTCAACCAGGAGAGTATCTGCGGGAAAGAAGATACTGAAACCATGGATCACGACTGGTATGTTACGCTGCATCAGAAATAGGGATGCATTACATAAAAATACAAAAAAAAATCCAGGAAATGAAATATTAACATTAACTTATAAGCGCTACAGAAACTTCTGTTTCTAAGAAAAACAAAACGTCTTTATGATACACGGGAATTGGATAAAGCTGGTCAAAACCCTAAATTACTCTGGGAAATAATAAAGCGAGTTACCTATACCACAAAACCTAATAATACCTCTACACAACTGTTAAACACTTCATCCTCACCGATAGAATGCTGTGACAAAGTAAACTCCTTTTTCGTCAATGTCGGCAAAAACCTTGCTGATAATATCGCAACCACTCCCCTGCAACGAACGACACCCTCTTATACGGTACATAAGATCAAACCCTCCTCATCGTTCGTCCTAGAACATACTGACAATGACGAAATCATTTCAACCATATACTTTCTACGGACCAACGCTGCTACTGGATGGGATGGTATCTCGCCCTATATCCTAAAAAAATACTCCACCCTACTGGCACCCATCCTATGCCATATTTTTAATCTTTGTTTCGACACTGCTGTCTTCCCTACTTCATTTAAAAAGGCAATCATTCATCCAATTTTCAAGGGAGGGGACGGGACTTTACCTAATAATTACCGACCCATAGCAGTCCTAAGTGCTTTATCAAAGGTGCTCGAACGGTTAATTTGTAAGAGATTGGTTAATTACTGGGAACACTATAAGCTACTATCATCTCATCAATTCGGCTTATGCAGAAACTTGTCAACATGTGACGCAGTCCACGAATGCGTCAATGTCTGCATGCACACGTGCGCAATGTCTATTTTGCCTTTTGCCAATCTATTATCACATATTGCATTTCATGTTGGGGTGGTGCTGCTAAAACGATTATAAAACCGTTAGAGATAGCACATAGGCAGTATTAAAAGTTGCTACCTTTCGCATTATCATATTCCCTACTAATGAATTGTATTGTAAGTGGAATGTATTAAATGTAAGACAACACTTCATCATACAAGTAGTTCTCCTATAATACCAGAAGACGCCATATGCGACAATTCATAAACGTAGAAAAGACAAAATCTGTACGCTCCCACATGCACGTTCGTCATTCGTTAAAATATTCTTTTATTATCTTGGCCCTTCTCTATACAATAAAATAAATGAATAAACATTGTCCAGTATACGGCTTAACATACTACAACTGTAAGAAAATGATTTACTCATTTATTTCACACCAATTATACGAAGAAACAGAACAAATGCTTATTTAATTATCGTTAGGTGCGTAGCACATTCAACATATTATATTGTAACACAACAACCACACACACAAACACACACACATACACACATACACCACACACACACACACACACACACGCACACACATATATCACACACACATACATAAAACAGTTCCTAGTCATATACTTTTTCAAAATGGTTCTCACTTAGTGTTATAATAATTAGTATTTTTTTTTTTTACTTTTTGTTACACCATATTTTATAATTTTAGTAGCAGTGAAATACAAATGTATCGACGTCAATAGTAATATTACATAAGCTTGTAAATTCATTGGGGGATCGGAACTGTCACTCCTTCATACAGGTTATACAGTAACCTAGTTAGGAGATCAGAACTGCACCCACTATACTTGTAGCAAATCAGTAATTTTACCATGTATAAACTATATACCCATGTACTGCAATATTTGAAAATGATCAATAAAAACTTTATTATTATTAAATATAATAAAAGCAATTGAAATAAGCAAATTGAAAGCGAAATTAATGATGTGCTCCACTTATAGGACAAAGTAATGAAATAAAGAAAAAATATGTGTTTTATTCATTTGGAAATATGCACGTCACGTGACTCCAAAATTTGCAAAATACTTTTGAAGTTATCATAAAAGATAGCTCAAAGTATATAACTTTAAATTAAAAATACTGGATTATGCTTTTCACTTTGCTTAGGTTACCGCTTTATAATACTTTTATTTTATCAAATAAAAGCATGAGAAAGCATACAATTTACACGTAGCCTGATAATATTCAATAAACAAACATGACCTACTGGCAACCAAGTAACCAGAAGCAACAGACACAGATGGGAAAATAAGTTTTGGTTTGGTTGTTAGAGAGTTTGGTTAGAAATTATACGACAAGCTATTTAAATATCTTTATCACTCGGCTGATTCACTCGATACATTATCAATATTGGAATCTCTGAAATCGGTGCATCTGATGCAGCATCTATAAAACTGCATTATTTTATCTTCTTTTTTTGTATGTGTTCAATACAATTTTTTTCAAGATATCGTACGTATTTGGCTTAAGCCTTCTTTTATTAACTCCTTAACAGTCATTGTAAAACTTTTGTTATTCTTCACAGTATCCGATTCGGTAAAAGCCGGATTTATCCAGCCACATGGTCCTTACCTGTGCCCGGCTAAACAATATCACTTGTCTATTAAAACTTTACTTTGCTAAACTTTGTATTAAAAATTATTTTTTTTAGTTTTATTAATAAACTGCTTTTATTTTCTAAATTTTTATTTAAATGGTTCAAACCATTTCAGTAAACACTTTGAATCAACATTTTTTAGCATTATTCATATCGTATGTCTTTCTCAAATGGTTTATTAGCTTTATATATATATTATATTAAAGTTATCTTAGCGTAAATACATGATGTTGTAAATTATGAAAACACAAAAAAAACAAACTGTCCTGTGGCTAACCAACTAAATTATTTCGTTCATATTTTCTAATTCATCTGAGAATGGCATTTACTATCTTTAGTACAATAGTGATATGTAGGGTCTACTAAACGGCTCAACCAATTTTGATAAATAACATGTCATTATATTATTTATCAAACTAGTAGCACTAGTTCATCAATCATCCACCAAAGAATCAAGTATATTTATTATGTATTTCGATGCGCTGAATCCGAATCCGATTCATAAAAAAAACTTGCTTGTATAATTGCATTTTTTTGCTGTTGTTAGCAGTTTTTTGCAATTTACTCAAAATTTGTAACGGTCGGTTTAACCCGTACACTCTGTACGGGTTAAACCGACCTAGAATTCGGATTCAGCTGATTCGGATGATGATGTGAACTATTGCACAAGTAAAAATTATTTAACAAATAATAATAAATCCTCGCTGTATATTAGTTCAGTTTATTGTTTTAATCGACAAAATACGGCTTTCACTTCAAAGTCATGGAATGTTGATTTGATAAGCAAAACTGTTGGTGCAGCAAGTTCATACAAAAATAGGCTTAAAAATAAAAACAAACTGTTTTAACGCAGAGCATAATGTTATTTCTACTTACAACGAGTAAATCAAACACTAGTACCATATTTAACTAAACAGTTGTCTATTTGTTCATGTTCCGTAGAAAGAAGCAACCTGAACTACTGCCATACTGTTTATGATACAGAACGAAGAAAAACTTAGAGCTACTTTAAGATTAAATGGCAATGCGTGCCACAAGTTGAACTTCAGAGGACGTTGCTCTATCACATTCAGGAACAGCTGCAACTCAGATCGGTCCCGCTCATCTGTGAAACAAATAAATATCTGTAGGATACAACTGACACAATAGCCTCGTGTACAGATTCGTATATACGAGCAGTTACTTAAAGGTGTAGTCTTATTTTAGGGTCGTACAGTATGAAGGAATGAAGGAGGGCGCACAAAAATTAAGAAAAGAAAAAGGGCTAACTTTAATGAAACTATAGGTGGTTAGTGTTAACCAAAGATCTTGGTGGAATGATTTGTATAAAAATTAAAACAAAATCATTGAGATTGACATGACATTGACATGAATACCTATTCATAATCTGTCACCAAGAAAAGCATTTTCGAAAGAAAAAAATCAACATATTTTTTTTTTTTTTGGATAAATGTTTTTTTTAATTTATTCAGCACACATTTGGATTTTTGTTTACCTCGCTAATTTTTCTTCTTAAACCTACAAAATAAAAATACTCTTGGAATTTTCTCTACAACTTCCTCCTGTTTGATAAACCACGTCTTCACCTTCTCCACTTCGAAGATAGGTTTCATCATTACATCAATACACTTTAGCAGATAAATCGTAATAGTATACTGAAGAAGCCAGTAACACACCAGTAACACAGTAAAAAAGTAAACCAGGCCAATTTAAAAATTACACTTTTCTGTGTAAGTGTTCATCGACTAGAATAAAACGAGCGCTTCAATGGACTTTTGAAAATATTCATGGGTTGAGTGGAACAATTAGACGTTAAGAGTGGTGGTGGTGGGTGCAAGACTCAAAAATATTTGGTGTGTACTAAACGTGATACGAAAAATAAAAGTACACTTACTGCTATATTGCATTAGTTTTTCATAAATCTTGGTTTTAATTATAATCAATTCCTCGTTTATTTGGTCACATATTATGAAACAGTATATTAAACTTGCGTATGTTGGCAAGATAGTAAAAATCAATCTCAAAGAGGCAGCAGCGTCAAGGCCCTAAAATAAATCAGTAAAATTACTTTAATTTATTGTACACCACATAATATGTATTTATTAAACTACATAGTATATGTAATTCACCCTTAGGTTTGAAATATATTTTTTGATTGATGTTTAAAAAATGAATAAAAAAATCAATAAAAGGTACGATCATAAGATTTGTGGTCAAACCACTCAAATCCACCTTTTAAATCATAAGCACCAATCTTACATCTCATTTTTTTTCGTGCGAATGTTTGTATACAGAACTGAAGCAACTAGAACCTTACAGTGTGCCATACTCCGCGCCTCACCATGATAGGTCAACCTCCTGTTAACCGTCTTATGGCCAAACTAAATCTTACACCAAAGGACTTTCACGCCTTTCTTTCTTCAGAAGAAACATGAGGTATGCCAAAAAACAACAAAGTCATTAACAAAAATCAAAACTCACAGAAACTTTGAAAATAGAAATCGTTAGGAAATATTTAATGGTCGTTCTTGGTATTGACATTATTATGAGGATAAACATCTGCAAACAAAAAAGATACCACACTGAACAATGTAATTCCAAATGAGAATTAAGATTATAAGAAATAGGAACTTCAATATCATTTCAAATACCATGAACTTTACTGGTGAACCAATATCGCTGACAGAATCCACCAAAGTTTCATACATTTCAATGTAATTCTTCGCTGAATATTTTCCGATGTTAACATGGTCAACTCCTTTAGATTCCAAGGTCCTCCTCACTATACTCAAACGTAAATATATTATAGAAAATATCATTACGATACTGAATGGACCTACATCTCTCATCACAGTTACCATGATGTAATAAAGAAGAGTTAAGGAGAAGCAATTGTCGTGATGTGTACAAAATAGAATGGCGTTAGGAAGTCGGACGCAAATAGTGATAGATAGAGTAACCACTAAAATGTTTGAGAACTTTTTATACATATCTGGTGCACCTGGCAAAGTATCTATAATCAATGTAGGTCGATAAAATTTTAAATAATAAAAATCCTTTGATAGCCACGAAATAATTAAAAATGTAACATATTCAGCTAGGTAAGTCCAATGCCACAACACATTATTTACATTGGCATTTACAGTCAAAGACAATACAAATGTGAGTAAAATTATTCTGTACACTTTTGATAAAAAACGAAGTCTCGGCGAAAGTACACTAATGTGGTAACCACAAATAAAACGTATCAGTAGCAAATATTTCAAGTCACACACTTGCGAGTGTTGAAATATCATTTTTTTATTTATGTGTCGCAAATGTTTACAATGACCTGTACAGCTCACAAAACTACACGTAGGAGGCACCAGGCTGTAATACAGTTTATAATATACATACACAAATTTATATAGCCGTATGCTTAACAGGTTACCCTTTAGAATCCTGAATCACAATTTGAATTTAATTAATTAAGAATCTGAAATATTTAAATAGCTAATTGGCCAAAACGATCGTAATGCTCTGCACAGTAATGTTGTAAATTTATTAAATATTTTTCGTTCGTTTATAATCGTCGATTGTAATCTTTTAAAAATTTTATACAAATACACAATCAAATACTAATAAGTGTTAATAATTAAATCCAAGAAACAAGCAACACCTAAATGATATCAATCCCAAAATGTTATTTATTCTTGCTAAATAGTTCAAACAGTTTCGGTGTAAAATTTCACTGAGAAATCAGTATTTTTCCATTTTGTTACCGGAGTGATTTTTGTTTTCTAAATTGTTTGTATGACTTTCGAGGTAAATCTAATCACTACATATTATAAAACAAAGTCCCCCGCCGCGTCTGTCTGTCTGTCTGTTCGCGATAAACTGAAAAACTACTGAACGGATTTTCATGCGGTTTTCACTAATAGATAGAGTGATTCATGAGGAAGATTTAGGTGTATAATTTGTACCCGTGCGAAACCGGGTTGCTAGAAAGAAAATAATATTCAAAGAAGTATTCCTTTGTAAGTAAACTCCACTACGTAACAAGTTGGTTAATTTTAGAATTAGGAGTTTGAACGGTACCCGTTTTGGCCACTCGGTTTTATCTAAATTGTCTAAATTACTCCCTCACTAATAACTATATTTTTCCGTAGGTACCTGTTGTGTTGTTGTTATGTTAAGTAATTGAATATTTCTATTATTGGAACATTTATAATTTATTCATATTCAGTGATGTTCGTAACTTTCTAAAGGGAATATGAATAATCAATATAATAAAAGCAATTGAAATATAATGATGTGCTCTAGTTATAGTACAAAGTAATGAAATAAAGAAAAAATATGTGTTTTATTCATTTGGGAATATGCACGTCACGTGATTTCAAAATTTGCAAAATATTTTTGAAGTCATCATAAAAGACAGCTAACGTATTTAACTTTTAATTATATACTGGATTATGCTTTTCACCTTGCTTAGGTTACCACTTTATAATACTTTATTTTATCAAATAAAAGCATAAAAAGCATACAATTTACACGTAGCCTGATAATATTCAATAAACAAACATGACGTACTGGTAACCAAGTAACCAGAGGCAATAGATACAAATGGGAAATAAACTTATAGTGATCACTACCGTTTACATTGACATTGTAGTTTGGTTAGAAATTATACGACAAGCTATATAAATATCTTTATCACTCGGCTGATTCACTCGATACATTATCAATATTGGAATCTCTGAAATCGGTGCATCTGATGCAGCATCTATAAAACTGCATCATTTTATCTTCTTTTTTTGTATGTGTTCAATACAATTTCTTTAAGAAGTCGTACGTATTTGGCTTAAGCCTTCTTTTATTAACTCCTTAACAGCCATTGTAAAACTTTTGTTATTCTTCACAGTATCCAATTCGGTAAAAGCCGGATTTATCCAGCCACATGGTCCTTACCTGTGCCCGGCTAAACAATATCACTTGTCTATTAAAACTTTACTTTGCTAAACTTTGTATTAAGAATTATTTTTTTTTGGTTTTTAATAAACTGAAAAACTGCCTTTAACTTCGAATTTTTTATTTAAATGGTTCAAACCATCCAGTAAACGCTTTGAGACAGCAGTTTTCAGTATTATTCATATCGTATGTCTTTTTCAAATAGTTTAAAATATTAATCCCAAAACCAAAAATGTTTGATTTTGGTTTGAAGAAACTCTTATTTTCTTAGGATTGTATTTAGTATTTTTGTTAGTTTACTAAAGGCAGCAACAGTTGGTCACTATGGCAACTCGGTTGCTCGGTAAGGTTTTTAATGCTAAAGTTATCTTAGCGTAAATACATGATGTTCAATTATGAAAACACAAAAAAAAACTGTCCTGTGGCTAACCAACAAAATTATGTCGTTAATATTTTCTAATTCATCTGAGAATTGCATATACTATCTTTAGTACAATTAAAAGTGATATGTAGGGTACCACCATAATATATGTCCGTCCCTATGTTTCTCATAACTACTAAACGGCTCAACCAATTTTTATAAATAATATGTCATTATATTATTTATCAAACTAGTAACCGTACAACCAAAGAAATTTTTTACAATTTTATACATACAAAATACGAAAAGACGTTTTCCCCGACCTATTATCAGTTTGTAACGAAATAAAAAGAAAATGATGTGACTACAATTTTTTTCTTTTACCTGTGCTGTGAGGCCTTTCTTCTCGCTAATTAAAAATTTCACATAGGTTTTGATTTACAGCAGGTAAAGTGTTAAAATTGGTTAAAATATAAGTCTTTTGATTTCGCTGACTTAGAAGCTTGATTATCGTACAGATTCAATGGACCGCAGACATATAATATGTATTTGATGTCAATTTCAACTTGATACCTGAAAAAAGGGGCTCGAGAGACAGACAGACAGACGGATTACGAAATGATTTTATAAGGTTTCCGTTTTTCCTTTTGAGGAACAAAACCCTAGAAAAACAATATTTTCACTAATCTAAGATATTGATAAACAAAATAATGTCAACTCATCAACTAACAGGTGTGCAACAAAGACTTTTTTTAAGAATACTAATAACGTGGGTCGCACATTACTAGTTTTATCTTTAGGTGTAATCCCTATTAAACAGTCCTAGTGCCCTCTATAATCACAGGGCGGATAAACGGGTATGCGAACCCGGAGGTACGTCCTTGCGGGGGAGACTGCAGTAGCTTGAAGATGCTTATGATGATAAAGATCTTTAAACTACTGCAGTCTTAATCCCGTATTCTCCTGTGAGACTGACGGTATTCCTCACCCTTGCTTCCTCACTCTATCCGTTTTATCCACCCTAATTTACCTTCTTCCTTTTTTTGTCTGAAAATATTATATTCCTAAGAAGGGTTGGCTTCAGACAGGCGGCTGTCCGGAAGAGTAAGGTATGCAAGTTAGAATGTTGGAACAATAGTTTTCTAGCAATCTCAATCTCGCTCTTCTGAGTGAGATTGAGATTTCTCCGATTTCATGTACTTCGGTTCGCTCCTAAAAAGCAATAGTGAAATAGACCGGACTGTACATCATCGAATCAATACAAGGTAGATGAAGTGGTGACAGGTAACAGGGACAGAACGTGAACCTAGGTTTCCAGTTAAACTGAAAGGAGAGATCTATAAGACCACCATCAAACCAGCCGCCCTGCAGGAATCTAAATGTTGGCTCACAAAGATACAGGATGAGAAATGCCTGCATGTAGCTGAAATGCGAATGTTGAGATGGGTGTGTGGTGTGACTAGGATGTACAAGATGCGCATTAACTATAGAAAGTCTGAAAGTGGACATGTTATGCGAAGAAAGAAGTAGGCAGAAAAATGACGAATGATGAAGTAAAATCGAAGAAAATACACATTGCGCCGGCCCCAAACAAATTCGAAAAGGACAGGAAGGTGATAATTATGATTACCCTTAAAAATCAAACTTTACTTCACAAGGTGTGGATTAATTTTAACGTTGTGAGTTTGTACGGTACTCAGTTTAGTCACTCTGTTATATCCCTAGTGTCTTATCTATTCGAATGTTTTCCATACCTACAATATTTTATGCTTAAGTAATTGAATTTTTCAATTCAGGGAAAATTAATAAATAATTTATTGATATTCAGCCACGTTTTTACTGCGTTGTAAATACTAAAAGGGATTGTTTAGGAATTAATTTATTTAAACCTGTTACTTTTCATAAGTGAATTTGCATTAAATTTTCAGAGTTTAAGGCTGAATGATTGCTCTCCTTGATGTAGACAGATGCCTGTACTTCTCACAATAATTGCGCACCCGGATGTT
This sequence comes from Euplagia quadripunctaria, assembly GCA_963859945.1. Lineage (NCBI taxonomy): Eukaryota > Metazoa > Arthropoda > Insecta > Lepidoptera > Erebidae > Euplagia > Euplagia quadripunctaria. Next base: position 5,472,545 of record OY982583.1, read on the forward strand.
ATGGGAAGCATGTCACATCACTCAGCTTACCTACCGTGATAACGTTAGCAAAGGGTCTACAAAAGTGTATTCGGAATTACAGATGAGCAATGCCATGCCAGTTAACAACCAGATGTCTCATACCGCACCACTGTTATTCAATGATGCGTGCTCTAGGATAAGCTAAGATTTGTCTTTAATATTCAAGTGTTAAGTATAAGTAACTATAGAAGCCACGTATTTTCTATCCTTAGAAGTTACTTATTATCAATTATGACAACCTTAGCAACCGGTTTGGATTGTTATAGCCTAGTTGTAAATATAAATAATAAATAAGGTTCCCAATACAAAATAATTCAATTACTTAACCACAAAGTGAATAAAAGTCAAGATGAAAGAAAAGTGACTATAGTGGGCACCGTTCAAACTCCCAATATTAAATAAATAAAGTCTTTACAAGGCAGTGTCGTCAGTTTTTAGAGAGCAGTTCAATTATGATTATTTTCCTAAATAACTATACCTCAAAATATGTGTAGGTCATATGAATGTAATATTAAAATAAAAACTAGGAAAAAGTTAAAGGTAAAAAAAATGGTAATTACACTTGGCACCCGTAAGCAGTTTGGAGAGTAGTCCTGTCAGTTTGTAGCCATAAAATAGGAAAATCATGTAAAATCAGTTGTCCTCGATAGCCGATATGATTTCGGACCACTCTTTCGGCAGCTGGCCCCCAGACTGCCCAACTTGTGAGGGTTTAATACAGCCTGCCGAAAGTTGTATACAAGGATTGTACGGTCTATGTCGCTCTACAGGGCGCCAGTGTGGGTGGACACTCTGAGAGCCCGTAATATCGCAATTCTGTAATGGCCGTCAGAGTCATAAGGTATCCTACGATCTCCTTCGAGGCGGTTAGCCTGTTTGCTGGATCCGCACCCTGGGATTTGGAAGCAGTGCTCTTTGCGCTGCAGTATCGATGGCACAGGGATGTCCTAGATCGGGGAGACTAGCCAGTGCCTTGGGGAGTAGAGGCACACCGAGCCGAGCTCCACTAGATCCTGGTGATGGAGGGGGAGCAAAGACTTGGGTGACCTAGCGCGGGGCACGCTGCTACAGCGCTGGTAAGACCCGTTCCACGAGTGTAGCTGGAGAGAGGACACGGAGCCCTCACCTTCCGGGTGACTTGTTATTTTAATAATGATGATGATGAACTATTATATTAATTTGACCAATAACACCGACTTTGAATTTAATGTTGACTTTATAAATGAAAATATCATATATATCAACAATACTAACATAATATTCTTAAGCCCGACAGACCCAATGGGAGTATACAATTTGATCAACAGTCTTAATAATACGAACTTTGTAGGAGCGGTTTAATCAATACTAAAATAATAAAAAAATGTGCAAAACATATATGTGAATCCTTGAGTTTTATAATTAATACGTCATTTATATATCATTTATATTCGACAAGTATGTTAAAAAAAAACAATCTTAATTTGTAACTGTAGAACTTAATACTTACCGTGTGTCTTCCTGAAGTGGGCGTTAATGGCTGCAACTCAGTCATACAACTATATCAGCCATTATCAACCATATTACCGTACATTTTCTTATTTTTGGTTCCAAAATAAACTTATTATTATTATACTTCAACGAATAACTTTTCCTGAGAGTCTAAAAAAATCAATTGTAAAGTCAATATTTAAAAAAGGAGACTTTACTTCACTTCAGTTTTTTTTTTATGGTATAGGGGGCAAACGAGCAGACGGGTCACCTGATGGTAAATGACTACCGCCGCCCATGGGCACCTGCAACTCGAGAGTCACAAGTGCGTTGCCGCCCTTTAAGGTGGGAGTAGGAGAAGAGGGGGAGGGGGGAAGAGGGGGGAGAGGGGAAGGACGGGAATAAGGGAGAGGAAAGGGTTAGGGCCTCCGGTAACCTCACTCACGCGGCGAAATGCAATGCAGGCATTGCTTCACGGCCGGTTTTCTCTGAGGCCGTGGTAACGAGCGGAGTCGAGCCGGCCCATACGTGCCGAAGCATGGCTCTCCCACATAATCAGTGCATAATTATCGTCCAATAACTTTAATTTCAGTAATTTAATTTTTTTTTTTAAAAGTGATGTTAAGAAGGTTGTATAATTTTGTTACTAACCAAAACATACTAAAAGAAGAACAATTCGGTTTTCGGAAAAATAGTACAACATCACCAAGTTCTTTTAATATAATAAAATTATTACAGAGGCTGTTAATGACCGAGTACCTGCGACAGCCTACGACAGATATTCCTAGGTATGAGTAAAGTTTTTAAATTAGGGAAATATGGTGTTATAGGAATAGCAAATGATTGGATAAAAAGTTATCTAATGGACCGTTATCAATCCGTTGAAATAAGCAAAATACAAAACGATATCATGATGTTGAGCAGATCGAGCTTCAAAATCAATAATAGATTTGGTGTCCCATAAGGGAGGGTCCGAAGAGGGGTAGGGAAGTGGTATTTGGAGGGTAGTGGTCGCTATACCTCACAGTGACCAACTGTCTTGGGGTGAGTGTTTTGGTTGTTGCGTTGGTTTTTGAGTTGGTTTTGAGTTGTCGTTGATTGGTTTGGGTTCCTGTTGTCTATGTATATTGATCATTTTTTTGTGATTGTGGGTAGTGATTGCGATGCGGATCTACTACGTGTCACGTAGTCTAGCATGTTTGTTTTGTTTATCTTCTTTGGAGCTGATGTATATGCAGTCTCTGTTTCTCTTGTCTCTTTTATCATCTTTAGGCTCTTTGGTGATTATTTTATCTTTTGACAAAATAACAGATTTTAACCTTTGCCCTTTCTTCTTTTAGTTGGGGTAGAAGTTGCTTTCTTTTCTCCAAGGTTTCTTTGCTGAGATCCTCCTTATCTATGATATCCGAACACAGTTTTTTTTTTATTCTTAATCACTTCATTCCTTCACCAGGTTGTTGTGAAAGTTGCAAGTATAGGACGCGTCCTATACTTGGAACTTTAAGCAAGCAACTTGGCAAGCCGCGGCATGTTGTCTTTCTTTTCTCCTAGTCGATAAGCGTTATTTATTTCATGTGAGTTGATGTGAATATTCATGTCCTTTCCAAGCATTTTTAAAATAGATTCAATTGGGGACTCGCTGCGTGGTTCCTCTTTTATACCAAAGAAGATGTCCACCCCGTCAAAAAAAAACTGTTAATAGAAATTTCGTTTGCGTTGAAAACTGGCAACAACAATATTTGTTTCTATTGGCCAAGTGCCTTACATAATTAGTAATTAAGCTTTATTATTATCATTTACTGCTTTAAGTTTTTAATTTATTTTTATAATTAAAAAATATTAATATATTGATTTTGCGGCTAACCATCAACGGGTAAGTGGTAAGTATCTCGCTTCTTTTGAAATTCTTTTACTTTAGATTTTAAAATCACTTACTAAAATCTAAAATGTTAATATACCACAATGATCAATTTAGTTACATATTGATTCTATAATTTGTCATATCGTGTATTGGCCAATTAGCTCATTTCTCTTTAAACTGCTTAATTATATAATTTAGTTCTTAATTGAGAGATTCAGGATTCTAAAACGAATCCGTAAAGTCGTAATTGAATTACAATTAAATTAAATAAATGAAAAATAATAGTATTACAGTATGTTAGCTTATACCGTCACCTTTTGTGAGCTTTAGACCTCAATTATTTACGATATTTAAATAAATAAAAATGATATTTCAACACTCGCAAGTGTGTGACTTGAAACTTTTGCTACTGATACGTTTCATTTTTGGTTACCACATTAGTGTACTTTCGCCGCGTCTTCGTTTTTTATCGATAGTCTATAGAATAATTCTACTAATATTCGTATTATCCTCGAGTTTAATCAATTACAAAGTGTTCATTAACTATTCGCATTTGAGTTACTTAGTTGAATATATTATATATATTGTTATTTCGTGGCGATTAAAGGATGAGTACATTTCACAATTTTACCGACGTATTTTGATTATAGACACTTTGCCAGGTGCACCAGATATGCATAAAAAGCTCTCTAAATTTTTAATGGTTGTTCTACTTATTTTTATTTGCGTCCGACTTGTTAACTTCGTTATATTGTGTACATATGCGACCGAGTGCGTGTCCTTCCATATCTTTAACTACATTCTCGTATGTCTAATGAGAGATGTAGGTCCATTCAGTGTCGTATTAATATTTTCTATAATATATTTACGTTTGAGTATTGTGAGGATGACCATAGAAGCTAAAGGAGTTGACCATGTTAACCTCCAAAAATATTCAACTAGGAATTACACTGAAATGTATGAAACTTTAGTGGATTCTATAAGCGATATTGGTTCACCGTTAAAGTTTATGGTATTTGAAATGATATTGAAATACCTAATTCTTGACAATGTTTTTAATTTCCATTTTGACGAAAAATAATTCAGTCTGGTATATTTTCTGGTTGCAGATGTTTACTGGCATAATAACGTCATTACCAAGAACGATCCTAAAATATTTTAAAACAATTTCTGTTTTCAAAGCTTCTGTAAGTTTCATAATGACTTTATTGTTGTTGGCTTATAAATAAAAAAGATCAAAATGTACCCTCGATATGTCTCAAGGGTCTACATATCTGTAAAACTTATTAAGTTGAAACTGTAATATAGTTAAAATTTAAACACAAATATTTTTCAAGATTTATCTAAGTAACCATTTTCTTTGCATTCATATTCCTAAATTATTTTTTATTTTTCTATTTTATTGAAATCAAATATAAACGGGTACAACAGGGAGGCTGTAGCAAAGACTCGATATGATTTGTGACAACGACAAAGAAGGATGTGATTTGCCGTGATCCAGTTAGAGAGAGTGTATGGAGAGGCTGCCAACATGTTACGGGCCTAGTTGCATGCTCGTGGCGTACCTTTACCACCCATTTTAATCGCAGATTATTAGGCAACGTGTTGCTGTAATCATTTTAGTTCCAATTCCTAAACTCTGGTGTAACCTGTCGACGAATTTACACTTAAAATAAAAAGACCATCATAAATTTAAAATACCCCCAACTCGAAAATCCCTTTAACGATTAGAAAAGAGCCGATGATCTTCGAACGGCTCAACAGATTTTCTTGATTTTTATCTAAGAACGCTCTTGATCAAGTTACCCTTCAAACAAAAAAAAAACCGTAGTCAAATAGGTTCATCCGTTTGGGTGCTATGATGCTACAGGCAGACACACAAATACGCATATACACGTGTTAAACTTATAACAACCCTCGTTTTTACGTCGCGTCGTTGGTTAAGAAATGTGTTGCAATTTTAATTGCTAGCTCTGTTTAGCTCGCGACTTGTACTTTTTTTCTGGGTGAAAAGTACCCTAATGTTTTCTTTACCTCTAAAAATGTGTATGCAAACGTGATTGGTTAAGTAGCTGAAAGCGTAAAAAACGAACAAACTCAATTTCACATTGACAATATTAAGTTTTTTATACACAAACTGTTACAGAAAGGTGTAGATAAATTTTAGGAGCATTATGCGTAGCTGACAAATAGTTGATTTAGCTTTAAAAGGGTACTTTGAAAAAAAAAAATTCCTTCAGGAAATTCTTTTTTAAAGTGTAGGAGCACATTTTTTTATGCATTCGTTTTCAGAAAAATCTGAACAGTCCATCCTTGGTATTAAATACCCCTAGTTTCATTCATGTCAGCTTTCTCTCTTACGAAATATTAGCTTTATCAATCAATTTTCAAGTCCAATTTGGTAGTTTCAAATTGAACTTTTGGAATAAAAGTCATAAATTTTCCTAAAATTGTTACGCGCTACACTTTATTACCTTTCCGTAACAGTATGTATAATATATATTGAACACGAAATATTAATGTTTTTAATTATGTACATTATTTAACTTATTACTTTAAAGATATGAAATATATATCTACATATTATTTCTTTATTTATATATTAAAAAAATAAACGTTTTATATGTGTGTATACGACAACATACGATTTGTTCTTTTTGTTATCAGGGTACAGGTTAAACTATTGAGTAATATTTGCTTCACTATAGGGCCTCGACGCTTATATGGCTTCAAGGTTGGTATGTACTCTATTGCCAACACACGGAAGTTTGATATGTGCTATGATAATATGTGACCTAATAAACGAAGAAGTAATTACAATCAAAACCAAGATATATGAAAATTTATTTCGATGTGCCGGTAAGTGGAACCTAATTTGATTAACAGACTATTAAAACTGGCTGAACTATTTTCTAAGTGTTGAATGTCCACATAAAACTGATACATATATGACTAGTGACCCAAAATAACGCCTTGTACGTTATTTTCGACTATGGGGAACACCTTTTAAAAAATTGTAAAAACATATTATGTTTTCCTCTTTTTTGCCAAATATTGCAAATGAGTAAGTTTTTTAATAGCTGAGATATGAACAAATACATAGAAGAAGCAGATTAGAATAAAAATAAACTTTGAGTAGTATTCATTTTAATTAAGGACTTACGGTTTTACTCATCTGTGTTTTTTGGGGATACACAACTTGTTTTGGAGCCAACGGGAGAGGAGGAGAGGTTCATCAAGAAATGAAGCGACCTTTCGCATCGGTGTCAGACGCTGCACTGGATTGACACAACCTCCAGCGATTTCAATGACGAGGATGTGAGGAGCGCGCGGAAGCCGACGTCTACGTTTCTGTTGCGATGTTTGTTGTGGAGTTGTTTTTATCAGGCACTACGGTACGAGATGAATCGACTATCAGTTTTTGTATGCGGAACAGGCTCATGAGACATTATTTTCAAGAGCGGTCGCCAGCCTGGAGGCAGTGCTGCGACGAGTCTCTCCCACATAGCTCAAGCCACTGTAACACGGGATTGAGTGTACATCGGGGTCCCCTACTGGGTCCACATCCAGGGAGCACGGTTTGGTTCTCCTCCGGCTGTCCGCCGATTATATCTACACCGCCGATACGCCGATATGCCACTAATATTCGTATCCGTACGTTTCTCTCTAATATATGGTATTGGTGTTTCATCTCTTTTTCTAGATATTGTGAATCGCACAGGTTCAGAGTTTAGTTGATCAATGACTTAGGCACAGAAGATGGGTAGGAAGGATGGTGTTAAGAGTCAGCTCGAAGGGGTTTTGGTTTTCTGAATACCGTGTGTATTAGTCGACCTTTCCAGCCGTAATTAGTACGTCCAAGAAAGGCAGTACTCCTTTATTTTTTTCTTTGAACGTGAACTAAATCTTCTTATGCCTTGCATTCAGATGCCTGTTTAGATCCATCAGTGAGTTTCGGTCAACGACCGCAAATAGAGTAGTCCTGTCAGTTTGTAGCCATAAAATAGGAAAATCATGTAAAATCAGTTGTCCTCGATAGCCGATATGATTTCGGACCACTCTTTCGGCAGCTGGCCCCCAGACTGCCCAACTTGTGAGGGTTTAATACAGCCTGCCGAAAGTTGTATACAAGGATTGTACGGTCTATGTCGCTCTACAGGGCGCCAGTGTGGGTGGACACTCTGAGAGCCCGTAATATCGCAATTCTGTAATGGCCGTCAGAGTCATAAGGTATCCTACGATCTCCTTCGAGGCGGTTAGCCTGTTTGCTGGATCCGCACCCTGGGATTTGGAAGCAGTGCTCTTTGCGCTGCAGTATCGATGGCACAGGGATGTCCTAGATCGGGGAGACTAGCCAGTGCCTTGGGGAGTAGAGGCACACCGAGCCGAGCTCCACTAGATCCTGGTGATGGAGGGGGAGCAAAGACTTGGGTGACCTAGCGCGGGGCACGCTGCTACAGCGCTGGTAAGACCCGTTCCACGAGTGTAGCTGGAGAGAGGACACGGAGCCCTCACCTTCCGGGTGACTTGTTATTTTAATAATGATGATGATGAACTATTATATTAATTTGACCAATAACACCGACTTTGAATTTAATGTTGACTTTATAAATGAAAATATCATATATATCAACAATACTAACATAATATTCTTAAGCCCGACAGACCCAATGGGAGTATACAATTTGATCAACAGTCTTAATAATACGAACTTTGTAGGAGCGGTTTAATCAATACTAAAATAATAAAAAAATGTGCAAAACATATATGTGAATCCTTGAGTTTTATAATTAATACGTCATTTATATATCATTTATATTCGACAAGTATGTTAAAAAAAAACAATCTTAATTTGTAACTGTAGAACTTAATACTTACCGTGTGTCTTCCTGAAGTGGGCGTTAATGGCTGCAACTCAGTCATACAACTATATCAGCCATTATCAACCATATTACCGTACATTTTCTTATTTTTGGTTCCAAAATAAACTTATTATTATTATACTTCAACGAATAACTTTTCCTGAGAGTCTAAAAAAATCAATTGTAAAGTCAATATTTAAAAAAGGAGACTTTACTTCACTTCAGTTTTTTTTTTATGGTATAGGGGGCAAACGAGCAGACGGGTCACCTGATGGTAAATGACTACCGCCGCCCATGGGCACCTGCAACTCGAGAGTCACAAGTGCGTTGCCGCCCTTTAAGGTGGGAGTAGGAGAAGAGGGGGAGGGGGGAAGAGGGGGGAGAGGGGAAGGACGGGAATAAGGGAGAGGAAAGGGTTAGGGCCTCCGGTAACCTCACTCACGCGGCGAAATGCAATGCAGGCATTGCTTCACGGCCGGTTTTCTCTGAGGCCGTGGTAACGAGCGGAGTCGAGCCGGCCCATACGTGCCGAAGCATGGCTCTCCCACATAATCAGTGCATAATTATCGTCCAATAACTTTAATTTCAGTAATTTAATTTTTTTTTTTAAAAGTGATGTTAAGAAGGTTGTATAATTTTGTTACTAACCAAAACATACTAAAAGAAGAACAATTCGGTTTTCGGAAAAATAGTACAACATCACCAAGTTCTTTTAATATAATAAAATTATTACAGAGGCTGTTAATGACCGAGTACCTGCGACAGCCTACGACAGATATTCCTAGGTATGAGTAAAGTTTTTAAATTAGGGAAATATGGTGTTATAGGAATAGCAAATGATTGGATAAAAAGTTATCTAATGGACCGTTATCAATCCGTTGAAATAAGCAAAATACAAAACGATATCATGATGTTGAGCAGATCGAGCTTCAAAATCAATAATAGATTTGGTGTCCCATAAGGGAGGGTCCGAAGAGGGGTAGGGAAGTGGTATTTGGAGGGTAGTGGTCGCTATACCTCACAGTGACCAACTGTCTTGGGGTGAGTGTTTTGGTTGTTGCGTTGGTTTTTGAGTTGGTTTTGAGTTGTCGTTGATTGGTTTGGGTTCCTGTTGTCTATGTATATTGATCATTTTTTTGTGATTGTGGGTAGTGATTGCGATGCGGATCTACTACGTGTCACGTAGTCTAGCATGTTTGTTTTGTTTATCTTCTTTGGAGCTGATGTATATGCAGTCTCTGTTTCTCTTGTCTCTTTTATCATCTTTAGGCTCTTTGGTGATTATTTTATCTTTTGACAAAATAACAGATTTTAACCTTTGCCCTTTCTTCTTTTAGTTGGGGTAGAAGTTGCTTTCTTTTCTCCAAGGTTTCTTTGCTGAGATCCTCCTTATCTATGATATCCGAACACAGTTTTTTTTTTATTCTTAATCACTTCATTCCTTCACCAGGTTGTTGTGAAAGTTGCAAGTATAGGACGCGTCCTATACTTGGAACTTTAAGCAAGCAACTTGGCAAGCCGCGGCATGTTGTCTTTCTTTTCTCCTAGTCGATAAGCGTTATTTATTTCATGTGAGTTGATGTGAATATTCATGTCCTTTCCAAGCATTTTTAAAATAGATTCAATTGGGGACTCGCTGCGTGGTTCCTCTTTTATACCAAAGAAGATGTCCACCCCGTCAAAAAAAAACTGTTAATAGAAATTTCGTTTGCGTTGAAAACTGGCAACAACAATATTTGTTTCTATTGGCCAAGTGCCTTACATAATTAGTAATTAAGCTTTATTATTATCATTTACTGCTTTAAGTTTTTAATTTATTTTTATAATTAAAAAATATTAATATATTGATTTTGCGGCTAACCATCAACGGGTAAGTGGTAAGTATCTCGCTTCTTTTGAAATTCTTTTACTTTAGATTTTAAAATCACTTACTAAAATCTAAAATGTTAATATACCACAATGATCAATTTAGTTACATATTGATTCTATAATTTGTCATATCGTGTATTGGCCAATTAGCTCATTTCTCTTTAAACTGCTTAATTATATAATTTAGTTCTTAATTGAGAGATTCAGGATTCTAAAACGAATCCGTAAAGTCGTAATTGAATTACAATTAAATTAAATAAATGAAAAATAATAGTATTACAGTATGTTAGCTTATACCGTCACCTTTTGTGAGCTTTAGACCTCAATTATTTACGATATTTAAATAAATAAAAATGATATTTCAACACTCGCAAGTGTGTGACTTGAAACTTTTGCTACTGATACGTTTCATTTTTGGTTACCACATTAGTGTACTTTCGCCGCGTCTTCGTTTTTTATCGATAGTCTATAGAATAATTCTACTAATATTCGTATTATCCTCGAGTTTAATCAATTACAAAGTGTTCATTAACTATTCGCATTTGAGTTACTTAGTTGAATATATTATATATATTGTTATTTCGTGGCGATTAAAGGATGAGTACATTTCACAATTTTACCGACGTATTTTGATTATAGACACTTTGCCAGGTGCACCAGATATGCATAAAAAGCTCTCTAAATTTTTAATGGTTGTTCTACTTATTTTTATTTGCGTCCGACTTGTTAACTTCGTTATATTGTGTACATATGCGACCGAGTGCGTGTCCTTCCATATCTTTAACTACATTCTCGTATGTCTAATGAGAGATGTAGGTCCATTCAGTGTCGTATTAATATTTTCTATAATATATTTACGTTTGAGTATTGTGAGGATGACCATAGAAGCTAAAGGAGTTGACCATGTTAACCTCCAAAAATATTCAACTAGGAATTACACTGAAATGTATGAAACTTTAGTGGATTCTATAAGCGATATTGGTTCACCGTTAAAGTTTATGGTATTTGAAATGATATTGAAATACCTAATTCTTGACAATGTTTTTAATTTCCATTTTGACGAAAAATAATTCAGTCTGGTATATTTTCTGGTTGCAGATGTTTACTGGCATAATAACGTCATTACCAAGAACGATCCTAAAATATTTTAAAACAATTTCTGTTTTCAAAGCTTCTGTAAGTTTCATAATGACTTTATTGTTGTTGGCTTATAAATAAAAAAGATCAAAATGTACCCTCGATATGTCTCAAGGGTCTACATATCTGTAAAACTTATTAAGTTGAAACTGTAATATAGTTAAAATTTAAACACAAATATTTTTCAAGATTTATCTAAGTAACCATTTTCTTTGCATTCATATTCCTAAATTATTTTTTATTTTTCTATTTTATTGAAATCAAATATAAACGGGTACAACAGGGAGGCTGTAGCAAAGACTCGATATGATTTGTGACAACGACAAAGAAGGATGTGATTTGCCGTGATCCAGTTAGAGAGAGTGTATGGAGAGGCTGCCAACATGTTACGGGCCTAGTTGCATGCTCGTGGCGTACCTTTACCACCCATTTTAATCGCAGATTATTAGGCAACGTGTTGCTGTAATCATTTTAGTTCCAATTCCTAAACTCTGGTGTAACCTGTCGACGAATTTACACTTAAAATAAAAAGACCATCATAAATTTAAAATACCCCCAACTCGAAAATCCCTTTAACGATTAGAAAAGAGCCGATGATCTTCGAACGGCTCAACAGATTTTCTTGATTTTTATCTAAGAACGCTCTTGATCAAGTTACCCTTCAAACAAAAAAAAAACCGTAGTCAAATAGGTTCATCCGTTTGGGTGCTATGATGCTACAGGCAGACACACAAATACGCATATACACGTGTTAAACTTATAACAACCCTCGTTTTTACGTCGCGTCGTTGGTTAAGAAATGTGTTGCAATTTTAATTGCTAGCTCTGTTTAGCTCGCGACTTGTACTTTTTTTCTGGGTGAAAAGTACCCTAATGTTTTCTTTACCTCTAAAAATGTGTATGCAAACGTGATTGGTTAAGTAGCTGAAAGCGTAAAAAACGAACAAACTCAATTTCACATTGACAATATTAAGTTTTTTATACACAAACTGTTACAGAAAGGTGTAGATAAATTTTAGGAGCATTATGCGTAGCTGACAAATAGTTGATTTAGCTTTAAAAGGGTACTTTGAAAAAAAAAAATTCCTTCAGGAAATTCTTTTTTAAAGTGTAGGAGCACATTTTTTTATGCATTCGTTTTCAGAAAAATCTGAACAGTCCATCCTTGGTATTAAATACCCCTAGTTTCATTCATGTCAGCTTTCTCTCTTACGAAATATTAGCTTTATCAATCAATTTTCAAGTCCAATTTGGTAGTTTCAAATTGAACTTTTGGAATAAAAGTCATAAATTTTCCTAAAATTGTTACGCGCTACACTTTATTACCTTTCCGTAACAGTATGTATAATATATATTGAACACGAAATATTAATGTTTTTAATTATGTACATTATTTAACTTATTACTTTAAAGATATGAAATATATATCTACATATTATTTCTTTATTTATATATTAAAAAAATAAACGTTTTATATGTGTGTATACGACAACATACGATTTGTTCTTTTTGTTATCAGGGTACAGGTTAAACTATTGAGTAATATTTGCTTCACTATAGGGCCTCGACGCTTATATGGCTTCAAGGTTGGTATGTACTCTATTGCCAACACACGGAAGTTTGATATGTGCTATGATAATATGTGACCTAATAAACGAAGAAGTAATTACAATCAAAACCAAGATATATGAAAATTTATTTCGATGTGCCGGTAAGTGGAACCTAATTTGATTAACAGACTATTAAAACTGGCTGAACTATTTTCTAAGTGTTGAATGTCCACATAAAACTGATACATATATGACTAGTGACCCAAAATAACGCCTTGTACGTTATTTTCGACTATGGGGAACACCTTTTAAAAAATTGTAAAAACATATTATGTTTTCCTCTTTTTTGCCAAATATTGCAAATGAGTAAGTTTTTTAATAGCTGAGATATGAACAAATACATAGAAGAAGCAGATTAGAATAAAAATAAACTTTGAGTAGTATTCATTTTAATTAAGGACTTACGGTTTTACTCATCTGTGTTTTTTGGGGATACACAACTTGTTTTGGAGCCAACGGGAGAGGAGGAGAGGTTCATCAAGAAATGAAGCGACCTTTCGCATCGGTGTCAGACGCTGCACTGGATTGACACAACCTCCAGCGATTTCAATGACGAGGATGTGAGGAGCGCGCGGAAGCCGACGTCTACGTTTCTGTTGCGATGTTTGTTGTGGAGTTGTTTTTATCAGGCACTACGGTACGAGATGAATCGACTATCAGTTTTTGTATGCGGAACAGGCTCATGAGACATTATTTTCAAGAGCGGTCGCCAGCCTGGAGGCAGTGCTGCGACGAGTCTCTCCCACATAGCTCAAGCCACTGTAACACGGGATTGAGTGTACATCGGGGTCCCCTACTGGGTCCACATCCAGGGAGCACGGTTTGGTTCTCCTCCGGCTGTCCGCCGATTATATCTACACCGCCGATACGCCGATATGCCACTAATATTCGTATCCGTACGTTTCTCTCTAATATATGGTATTGGTGTTTCATCTCTTTTTCTAGATATTGTGAATCGCACAGGTTCAGAGTTTAGTTGATCAATGACTTAGGCACAGAAGATGGGTAGGAAGGATGGTGTTAAGAGTCAGCTCGAAGGGGTTTTGGTTTTCTGAATACCGTGTGTATTAGTCGACCTTTCCAGCCGTAATTAGTACGTCCAAGAAAGGCAGTACTCCTTTATTTTTTTCTTTGAACGTGAACTAAATCTTCTTATGCCTTGCATTCAGATGCCTGTTTAGATCCATCAGTGAGTTTCGGTCAACGACCGCAAATACCTAATATCATCCACGTATCGCCGCTCGCCACCAGTATTAGGCTTTTATTGTCGCTGCGTTTCCTTATCAACCCGAAATATACACGTAAATAAAACCGAATCTCTTTTATAAATATATCCTACACAGTGCAGCTAGCACCCGGCATGCGTTACAATGCCATTTTTTTTGTTTTTTTTTAATATTTATTTTGGGGCCAGAACCCCTCACGGGCGTCTCCAAAGCACCCTACCAAAGTTTCAACACAATCTGATCAATGGTTTCAGAACGCATAGAGGACAAACATACAAACATTGATTTTTATTTATAAATAGATAAATGTATTTATATTTCACAGATGAGCGGATGCGATCTGAATTGCAGCTGTTTCTTGGTGTGATAGAACGACGTCCTCTGCAGTTCAATTTGTGTCGCGCATTGCCATTTAATTTAAAAGTAGTTTTAAGTTTTTTTTCGTTTTGTATCATAAATACTATGGCAGTTGTTCAGGTTGTTTCTTACCCCATGGGGAGACATAACATTTACGAATAAACAATTTACTTTCAAAGATAATCAAATCATTTAACTCAACAACTCAATAAAATAATACACAATAAAAAAAGGTTGTAAACTAAGATTGGGCAACAGTTGTAATGCAAAATAAATTACAAGTGTTAAGTTCCATAATTGCTATATTCAGCCCTAGATGGCGTAAGCGTCAACATAAATCGCGCTATGGTTTTGTTCACAATCATTGTATTTATGGATACACAGCTTGTTTAATAAATGTTTCACTCTGAGGTACTACCGTAGTTTTATTGGAATATCACTCGAATCTAGGTACTTTGTACTAGCAGAAGCAGGCCTGGGACGGTGGCGCGACGTGTTCCGCGTGCGCCTCTCTAAGTCGGAAGGAGGGCAAGGCCGGCCTGGTGTGGCTGCCTTCCATTTGAGGGTATCCAAAGTCTGCTAGGGTTCTCGGAGACCTCCTTCCTAGGGTATACCCGAGTCCCTTCCGTTAGACTCACTTGTGACGGAACACCGTGTGATTTTAGTCGGTTCGATTCCGACATACCACTTTACCAGATATTTTACAACCTCCATTACTTGAAATCTAAACCTTCATTAGTCGCAACAATCAGTAAGTCCCTACAAACCATTTCAGTTAATATTTTCCCTCCGTAACTAGTAAAAACAAATTTAAACCCTCTCATACATGTTTGATTTTACTTGACAATTTAAAACTAATAACCTCTAAAGCTCGAAGAGAAATACAGTATAGTACCAAAAAAAAATTGTGCAGTTTTTAAGCAATAGATGTCGCTGGGTTACTGTATTTTAGTTTGTATAAAAAGCAAAAAAGACACCAACCTTAACCATCCACCTTCACATGCGAAGCTCAGCAGCTCAGTAGACCACACACGGCGTGTAGGTTGAGAAATCCACTATTCGGCACTATACAAGGTGTTTGATGCTCCAAATAACAGTTCATAGCACTCAACACGGTTGAGAAGATAGTAAAAGGCGAATTGTCCTCGTGAAACGTTCACAAGCCACCATTTTAGCGAGATGGAACAGTTACAGAACCATACACGCGCGGCGTAAGAAGACAAGAGTATTCTTAACAATGTACGGTATTGTTTATTCCCTACGAAATAATTCTATAAAATGATACAGGTTTTATGGCGGACGTTAACACTTGTTTGTTTACAAGGTGTCAGATGTCTAATTTTGGATTTGTACTTTTTGTATTATTATTGATTTCACTTGAACGTGCGCTCCAGGGCTTTCTATATAGTCTGAGCGCCAAACAACTTACTGTAGACATCGTTGCGATTCATCAATTAGGATTTGTCGAAAAAAAATTTTCAATGTCCGACGATATAACATATTTGTGTTGACGAAATCGCAACAATATGGATAATAAGTTCTCCTGTATTCTAAACCTTATAGATTGAATGTCGTTAAATTACCTACCAGAAGATGTGATGGTTGAGGCATCAAAGACGAAGCGGAGATTTGTTGTCGTACTAGTCTCTTTGAATACGCCATGATGTGGGAGAAAGTATTGCGGTGACGATGATACTGACATACTAGATACTTCACTCATATAACCTAATGCTTCGCACTCTTGCATAAACTCTATATAGATATGTATAAGTACAGCATCCTTCTCGAGTCTACGTTCAAGAGATAACAAAATGACGTACAGCCAGTTAGCCGTCCAGAGTTTCCCAGGACTGTCAGGCTTTCCTTTAATGGGATTGTGAATACAAAGCGCCCGTCAGCATTACGTTTCGTTGTGTTTATGAAATTGCTTTCACATGCTCGCTCTTTTGCTGTTAAATGAATGTAGACTGAGTCTAGTGATGTTAATTTCAACTTGAAGCCTCCAGGACTTCCTGAGGAACCTTATCCTTTCTGACAGACAAGTGAAAACTTCTTTAGGCACGTTGGGCACTTTTGGTATGGGGAAAAGCACATCGCGTGACGGTCACGCTCAGATAGATATATACCGATGAGTTTATGTGTGTGTCTGTATAATAATTATGTATATGTGTAAGTTATGTTTTCACTTTTTTTTGTCACCATTCACATAGATGACTATTCAAAAAGTTGACATCATTTTTCGCCATTCACAAAAGTGACACAGTTTTACGCCGCTCACAAAGGTAACACAGCGTTACGCCATTTACAATGGTGACAGAGTTTCACACAAGACATAGTTTGACAGCACAAGTAATGGAAAAAATCCGAAAGTCATTAATTTGTTTTTATATCACATAAAAAAATAGTTTTTGTAATTACAAATTTATATTTTCCGGTTGGAAATTTGATTTTGTCGTAAATCGATGTATGGGAGATGTATTTTTAGAACTTCAAAGTTAAGTTTGTCTTCCGAAAAAGACGGGCAAAAATCTTCGAGAATTGGTTCCCGAGATGGACTTACTGTCTATATACAAGTTTGTTTTCTTACGGAACCCTCGGTGCGCGAGTCAGACTCGCCCTTATCCGGTTTTTTTTAATTTTTTAATTAATTACTTGTGCCATTAGTCTAGATTGATAATAGAGTAATGTGTAGGTATTTGCATAAAAAGTCTAAATATGCTTATTCCTGTTGCATGCTTAGTTTGGGTTTAAATAACACTGTGCAGTGTCCCAAACATAATTATCATAATTTTATTATAGTTCTTAAGAACCTGTAACTCTGACTGTAATATTCTTAATCCATATTGTTTTCAACGAAATATTATTTACAGAATAGACGCAGAATATGGGATATACACGACCTCTTAAAGTATTTAGGACCGAAGAACAGCCATTTACCCACAATCGTTCTCACTTATTCTTGTGAGATAACACCAAAACAGTAAACATCTTTAAAGTAGATTTATGGCACTCATAAAGTAGAGGAATAGTGGTAATACTGTTGGTGCCTTTAGTTTTATGGCTGACTACAAACAACACGTTACAGATTTAAATTTTTTCCTTGTTTGTAGTATAATAAGGTGATTTATATGATTATGGCTATATTGTCTTGGTCATGATGACTACCATTACTAGCGGTTGCGCAAAATAGTATTGTGTATTTAGCGACAAAATAAAATAAATAAGAGTGGAAAGAAGATATATATGGACTGGATGCGGAAGGTGGAGGATCGGGTGCTATGGCGTACATCCAGGGGGTCTCTCTGGATGTGCGCCATAGCACCCGGTCGTAAGAAATATGTGACTCAGTGAACTGCAACAGGCCGATCGATTTTTTTAATAAAAGCATTTTATGCATCTCCATAAATTACAGTTTATCATAGTTAAATACACTTCATAAAAGCGGATTTCATGTAATTTGTGGAAGATCTGGTGTCTAATCTAAGCCAAGGCCAAGCCAGTTTTGGAGCAACAGCATACACAATTTTACTTATTTTACATTAAAAAAAAAGTTAAATAAAAAGGAAAATAAGATAAACACTATAGATTTAAAGAGATTATAACACTTAAATTATTCGACATCCTCTATATATGCCACATAAACTGGATGATTGAATATTTTGTTTAATTAGTATCGTGAAGGTAGTTTTTTTTTGGAGTGGTTAATACCCTATAGAGTTAAAAACTATGCCATCTTGAGGTCAGCCTCTCTGGTGGGTGGATGGCTGATTAGAGGCACACGTTCGTAATAATTATTAGTCTATTTAATTATTACATTCAACTAAGTGAAATAGTCGCATTATTGAACATCGCATATCGTCTTTTGTGGCAATTACAGACGCGCACATTGCCCGAACAACGTGATGTAATAGCAGATCATTATTGTTCCCCGTTTGGCGACTCGGTATATATATATAACGGAATCGGCAATAATTAGTAACCAACACGGACACTGCTATCAACACGGGACGCAAACGCCATCTGTTGGCACTCGACAGAAGCTACGAGTCGGCGTGTGACACCGTCGGGAGTCTTATCGCAAAAATCAAATATAACAAGTCATGGTAGAAATTGTCTCTAAATACCTACCTAGTCAGACAGCAATTTCTTTGTTACGTAATTATTATAAATTATTCACGCTTCATCATGCTCCAATACCTAAATGAAACGATAATTTCATAAAAATAAACTAACCAGTGTGCGATATAATTTTTTTTTTTATTATCGTTTCATTTCATTTAGTTGGAGCTTTAATAATGCTAATATAACATTGTGAAAAAAGGTTTTTTTTTACTGGGATCGATATTTTTCCGACCCATCATCAAAGGTATTACTACTTATATCGTTTGTCTTTGTCTTAGGGAGTATTTATCTAACACCCTGTATTTTTCACCCTTCTGGCAACTCGCTAGCGCTGTTTTTTAAATGAGCCTGTACATCACCAAATTGTTTATACGCTTTTCCCAACTTTATTTGGGGTCGGCGTAACATGTATGTAACAATGAAAAGGGATTTGGCTGGTTCCTTTTGTGGCCGGCTGCCTGCCTGACACCAACCCTCCTTGGGAATGTAATCGTTATCAGACGGGACAAGAGAAAAAAGTAAATTAGGGTATGGAGAAACGGATAGGGCGAGGGAGCTAGGGTAAGGGATACTGCAAGTCTCGGATGGGGAAATGGGGCTGAGACTCCAGTAGCTTGAAGACGGCCTCTCGGTCGCATACCCGAATGTCTGTCCTGTGATTGAAGAGGCCACTAGGGCAGGATCATCAACTGGCCAATACATATAATACAAATAAATTCAATAAAAAAAAACCATATGCAGGATAAAGGTGTCTACTGTTCTCTGTACTTAATATTAGTTCCGAAACCGTTCATTTTCATAACCAACATTGACCTATGCATATAACGAAAAAAATTTCCATAAACAAAAGTAAGTGCATGAAAATAAACCGAATTAATAGTAAAACTCCTCTTAATGTAAAAGCTTCATGCAAACAAGACAAAGCTTTGCTACGAAAGCTTGTTTTGTTCACAGATCTTAAGTTAATCTAAAAGGAAATGGTATTTGAAGGCTTAAGAGATATTGTGAAAGTGTCTGCATAATAAGGATTACCTTGTGCTTTCTAAACAATGCATATGACCATGCATGATAATATCATGAAATATTTCAGACTAGCAGTTCCCGCGTGGCTTCGCTCAGGTGTTCGTCATCAATACAAATAAATAAAATTGAAGTGTACGTAATTTCAAAATAATATATTTTTTAAGCTCATATTAGTTATTTGCACGATACCTATGGCTAAAATTCAGTTTTTTTTAATTTTTTGTCTGTCTGTCTGCTTGTTCCGGCTAATCCCCGGAACTGGTGGACCGACTTCTTACTTTCACTGACAGATAGCTGGTATTATAAGGAGTAATTTGGGCTACTTTTATTTTGGAAAAATAATTAGGGTTCCGCGCAAAATATATAAATTTGTAAACGTGAGCGAAACCGCGCAGGATATGCGGGTTGGAAGCTGATTGTGCTCTCATTTACAAAAAGTATGAAATAACATACAATTTGTCTAAAAAAATGTATTTTCAATGTATTCAAATGTCAAATGCGTGAAGCATTTGTGTCCATAAAAATAGCAGAGGCTAGATTTTTTCTATCTACTGCAGTTATGACTTTATTGAGGTGTGATGCTATGCAGCATGACTACGGATTATTACCTCGATTTTTATGCGGTACATACTCATGAAAAATAGTGTACTTTATTGTACTATGGAGTGTAAAATATGTACTCTCATATTTTCGCAATTATAGCACATGGCTCTGGCCGTGCTAGGTAGTACTTTTCTGGCACGACCACTATTATATGGAGTTTAGGTATTTTTATCAACTTTAAGATAAAAAATGATATACATCTATTTGTTTTGTTTCAGCGGAACATCAATAGCACAATGTTACGCCATTACTATTTCTAAGTCTGTTTTTTTTTTATTTTACATAGCTAGCAAGCAAGCGTTGCTTACCTTATTAGAGCCGATGATTAGTGATCACCGCCATATCATGCTGCCACCCTGATCCTGATCTGATTTTTTTATAATATGGCCTAGCACGATATAATTGGGGACAGTACCATCTGTTATCGAGCGGTGGTATTACTCACCCGTGTTGCTTTGTTAATTTTAAGGTCACATTGGCGCCACAGTATTACATCCCGGAGGCGTTATATCCACATATTTTTTCAAACTACCTACCTAATACTAATAATTTTGATGATTTTACTCGTTTTAGTAAAGTTATAATTGACAAATATGAAGGGGGGAAAACGTTTATCTATCGCTTTAGATGAGCAAAAAATAAGTTTTGTAGAGTTTAAAGAACATTTTAGTAACGTTAATTATTTGCCGTCATGTGGAAGTGTATAAAAATTTAGCAAAAAATTTGTCTTTGCGTATGACTCCAAAGGCGTTGTATTTATCAGTTCAAAGACACTATAACTACTCTTTTTGTGATAGTGATAATGTTAACAAAGTTGAGTTACCAAATGTTATGCAGCACAGTGGTGGCAGTGATAGTGATGAAGGTACCGGAAATTAATCTACTTCTAGTGATGTTGCGAGTGGTGATGAATATAATTTTTTTCAGTTTTCTACATTGTTTGAGGTATGGAATTCTATTAAGCCATAATACTATTTGGGACAACGCAATGACCCTAAAAAACTCAACGTAATTACTCACTTGCGGCAATGTTTAACTCCGCGTAAATGGACCAATGAATATTGGTAAAATTATTCTATAGACTTTCGATAAAAAAGGAAGATGCGGTGAAACTACACTAATGTGGTACCCAAAAATGTAACGATCAGTAACAAAAATTTCAAGTCACGCACTTGGAAGTTTTAAAATATCATTTTTATTTGTTTATATATCGTAAATAATTGAGCTCTACAGCTCACAACAGTAACGGTAGAAGGTAATACAATTATGATTGAATTATGTACTTTAAGGATTCGTTTTAGAATCCTGAATCTCACAAAACTAAATTATAAAATTAAGCAGCTTAAAAGTATATTAATATTTTATTACTTAAGTGATTTTAAAATGTAAAATAAAATCATTTCAATTTAGGAAAAAAATCATAATCGATCTGCAAGGACTTTATTTATTTAATAATGGGAGTTTGAATGGTACTCACCATAGTCAGTTTTCTTTAGTCTTGGTTGGTTGGTGGTTAAGTAATTGAACTATTCTGTATTGGGAACCTTATGTATTATTCATATTTACCCGTGTTTACAACTAAGATTTAACAATGTTGCTAAGGTTGTCACAATATGATAATAGGTAACTTCTAAGGATAGAAAGTACATGTCTTCTATAATTACTTATATTCAGCACTTGGATATTAAAGACAAATCTCAGTTTATCCTAGATCACGCATTACCGAATAACAGTGGCACGGTATGAGGTCTGGCTTGTAACTGGCACGCCATTGCCCATCCGTGATTCCATAGAACAGTTTTGTAGGCCCTAATTATAGTGATCAGTACAAGAATCTGTCCAAATCCACGATAGCCATAATTTAGCCTTAAAGTCTAAAAAGTTAATTCAAATACACCTTTAAAAAGTAACCGATTTTAATAAATTCATTCCTAAACATATTTTTTTTTTTCATATTTACAACGAAGTAATAAACGTGGCTGAATATTAATAAATGATTTATTAATGAAAATTTAGAAATCATTTATAATAGAATAGAAAATGAATAGATAATGCAATAACTTAAGAATAAAATTCAATTACTTAAGCATATAATATGTAGGTATGGAAAAACATTAGAATAGATTAGACAATAGAGATAAAACAGAGTGACTAAAGTGGCTACCGTTCAAACTCACAATGTACAAATTAATCAACACCTTGTGAAGTAGAGTTTTGATTTTAAAGAGGAATCATAATCATTCATCACATTATTTGGGGACGGCGCAATGTGTTTTTTTTTCCATTCCTCCCCATAATTAATCATTTCTCTGCTTTTTTTTCACATACCATGTCCATGTCCACACGATACTCTATTTCTCCTCAGCTGTTCGTCTGCTATCAGACTTTCTATTATTGCACATCTTGTACATCATAGTCATACCACACATCCACCTCAACATTCACATTTCAGCTACATGCAGGCATCTCTTATCCGTCATCTTTGTGACCTGCCGACCTGCATGGATCTCAAATCCATGCAGGTCGGCAGGTCTGATGATCATCTTATAGATCTTTCCTTTCAGTTTAACAGGAAACCTGGGATCACATTCTGTTCCTGTTACCTGTCACCACTTTATCTACCTTGTATTGATTTGATGATGTACAGTCCGGTCTATTTCACCATAGCTTTTTAGGAGAACCGAGGTACTTAAAATCGGAGCAGACTGGTATAGCCATTCCATTTAGTGAAATAGTTTCAGAACTAAAGAGACCATCGAAATTACAGAACATGTTGTCAGTTTTGACAATACTGATTTTCAAGCAAACTATGCAATTGCCAATGGCAACAAAGACTGAGAACGTCTTCTTGCGATTGATTTGGAGAAAAACATATATATTTATATAAATATAAGTAAAAAATAAATATAAGTATGAATGAGATCATCGCCACTTTTTAGACGATAACGAGGCAATCTGCAGTAGGGCCTCGTCATTATTATTTTGATTGCCGAACCCCTGTCCACCATTCACTCGTACACAATCATCATTCGCTACTCTCATATGTCCATTAAAGTATCAACATTCCCAACATAACCGTGTCAATATTTTGTCACAGTTTTTCTTTTACATCATCCTTGCATTCAGTTTGAGGTGCATTCTCCCATAGTACTTTTACAACTATCGCACACTCTTACACAACACTATCCAACACTACTCCCACCCATTTTTCTTACCATCACTCCCACAATAATAAAACACGTATTCTTCTCCAATCTCTCGCTTTGGTGCCCTTCTATTTCGTTTCTTGCGAGCATGCCAAATTTATCCCTCTGCCTTGCAACACATCCACTATCTCTCTCGCTTTAATCCAACGTTTTAACCTTACTCTTCCAGCCAGCCGCCTGTCTGAAACCAACCTTTCTTGGAAATATAATCGTTTTCAGACATGAAAAAGGAAGCAAGTAAATTCGGGTAAACCCATATGTCCGCGTCTTATGATTATAGAGGCCACTAGGACAGTATGTCTGTCTGTTTAACTGGCAAAGTTTACAGAGTAACTGTATTTTAATTATTCTTTTTATTCAGTATAGATAGAAATTGGTCATTTTCCCATCGAAGCCTTTGAAAAGTAAAAACAATTAAACTTAAAAAATATTTGACAAAAAAATGAGATCATTTTAATTACATATTAATTCACTAACTTATTTGATCTAACTTAGTTATTAATATTGAATTTTCTTGTTTTATCTATTTATTTCTAAAAATATTATACTGCCTATTGTTTTGAGGTTGACAAACCAAAGGTGGACGATCGCCTCTCTTGTCAATTCTTATAATTTAAAGACTTTAAAATCACTGTCTACAATCTTAATGTATCACAAGAATGTTGAATGATTTTTAACAACTAACTGCGCAGAACATTAATTAATTTAGAATTGACCATATAATTTACCACATCGTGTAGTGTCCAATTAGCTCTTAATATTTAAATAGCAAATAAGCTTCTTAAATAGTTCCAAATAGTGACATTCAGGATTCAAAAGGGTAGCCTGTAAAGCCCTCGATTATATATATCAAAATTATATAGTGTACTACAGCGTTCTACCTTCCACCGGTAACACTTATAAGCTGTAGAGCTCATTAAAAACACTCACGACACGTAAATAAAAAATGATATTTCAACACTCGCAAGTGTGTGACTTGAAATATTTGCTACTGATACGTTTTATTTGTGGTTACCACATTAGTGTACTTTCGCCGAGACTTCGTTTTTTATCAAAAGTATACAGAATAATTTTACTAATATGTATTTTATCTTTAGGTGCAATCTCTATCAAAGATGTTGGACTGTTTTATTGGAGTTACTTAGCTGAATATGTTATATATTTTATTATTTCTTGGCAAACAAAGGATGAGTACATTTTAAAATTTTACCAACGTGTATTGATTATAGATACTTTGCCGTGTGCACCAGATACATATAAAAAATTCTCAATTTTTTTAGTGGTTATTTTACCCACTATTATTTGCGCCCGAATTGTTAACACCATTCTATTTTGTATATATCAGCACGATTGCTTCTTCTTACCTCTCTACTCTTACAACATCTTAACTGTGATTAGAGATGTAGGTCCGTTCAGTATTGTAATGATATTTTCTATAATATATTTACGTTTGAGTATAGTGAGGAAGAGCATAGAAGCTGAAGAACTTAACCACATTCACGTCCAAAAATATGCCATGAGGAATTACATTGAAATGTATGAAACCTTGGTGGATTCTGTAAGCGATATTGGATCACCGTTAAAGTTCACGGTAGTTAAAATGATATGTTTTTTTTTTATTTTTTATTTATTTAATCACAGAAAGTTAAAATGATATAGAAGTACCTATGTAATTGTTACAATGTTTTTAATTCTCATTTAGACGTAAATCATTGATTCATGTACATTTTCTGTTTACAGATCTTCATCCTCATAATAATTTCGATACCAAGAACGACCATAACATATTTCTTAACAATTTCGTTTTTCAAAGTTTCTGTAAGTTTTAATTATTGTTAATGACTATGTTTTTTTTGGCTTACTTTATATTTCTTTGTGAAGATTAAAGTCGTATGTTGACAATTGGGTCGACGCACAGGCATTCGTCTAAAACGTTCATGTTTGGAAAATTGTGACTCATTTAGATACCTTAAGCATTATATAATGAGGGTTACGTTTTATGTCTTTACCCCTACTTGTCACAGTAACTCAAACATTTATTTTTATAATTTCGATATTCTTAAACGATTTCAAACGAGGATGAGGTTCTTAATTCAACTGTTTTTTTATTTATTGTTGCGCATAGTGTGCATTATTATGTTGTACTAGCTGCACCCCGCGGTCTACCCCGCATAAGTCCTGATCCCGTGGGAACATCGGGATAAAAAGTAGCCTATGTGTTAATCCAGATCTTCAGCTATCTACATACCAAGTTTAATCGCAATCGGTTCAGTAGTTTTTGTGTAAAAGAGTAACAAACATCCATCCATCCATACTCACAAACTTTCACCTTTATAATATTAGTAAGATTTTACCAATCCTAAAGAGTAAATAACATCATATTTTATAATGGCTGAAAGATATTTATAACGGGATGGAAACATAAGACATTTTTTTTCTGACGCACATTCTTTTGGGGCAATCGATCGTCATAAGAAAATTAAGTCCCATATACTGCCACTACGCCTATGAGCCATACCAAGGACTTGACGTAACACATGCCCGAGGACGGTCTAGCTTGGTGTAATGCCAGGATATTGCTTTTTCAGTGGGAGTCAATCCTTACACACAGTTGTACAAATTTTGTTGGTTACGGTGACTGGGTGCATTGCTATATTCTCGGTGAATTTTAGCCCTTCGGATTGACCAGGGTAAATAGCACGGCTTTTATGTTTTTGGCTGCAGTAGAGACGAAGGGTGTTCAGATTAGACTGGACGTGACACATTTATAGAGACTATTTAGAATGAGTTCACAGAGAGGCTTCTTGAATGTCACGGGCCGTTTATATCAAATTGTCGCAGGACCAGGTGGTGCAACTACTCGTATCTTAGGCGCAGAATTTGGTTAACTGTTATGATCTTAGTTGCAACAATTTTGTGAAGGTAAACATATTCGCACTTAAAAAATATGGTGTAAGATTGATTACTATTGTTACGGCAGTCGGTATGGGATTGGAAGGAAACGACGACTACTTTCTTCGTTACATACAGACTCTCGAACTGTGTGACATGTCTCTCTCGACGTGGCATAGCTGTGACATGGCTCTCTCTAACCTAGGTTTTCTTCGACCCTAACAACTTTCACAACCCTAACTTTTCCTCATATTTTCTAATCCTCTTGTTTTCGCTTTCTTCGACTTGACTTTGAACTTATGTATTTACTAAACTCGTAATTTCGATGGTATTGATAGTATTTTTGATCTTATTTACGTTCTTCCTTCGTTCGTCTTTCTCTAGATCATTTAGCCTTAGCCGAGCCTCTGTTAAAAGCAAGTTTAGAAATCCAGAAAATTCCCAAAATCTAACTTCGACGAGAGACGTAAAAGAAATCCTAAATGGCATGTGTCAACATTGCCGCGAGCTAAGGATGTATTTTTTTTTTATTTGTATTTGCGATGTGAGAACGTTCGGCAAATGGTTTAGTATTTAGCTATTGTTCTGGAAGGCAGTCAGTCCAGCGACATGTACCCTATACTAGTAAATTAATTATTATATTATTATGGTTCTTATTTGCCTTTGATTTGTATTCGGTGTTATAGTTAAACAATTTCCTTATAAATCTCTGGGGGCCTTTCTTTTTAGTCTTTTGAATGTCGTATTACTGTTCATTAGGTGCTTGGCAAGCATGTTAGGATGATTGTCCATTCGATTTCGATATGACGACGTCGAGTATTTTATTTCACCCTGGACTGTTCTGTGTGTGTTGAGGTCGTGGTGTAGCTGTTGCTGATTTGTTATGAACCAAGGAGCATTAGTGATTATCCTCAGCATTTTGACTGGAATCGTTGTAGTATTTAGATAAATATATAGAAAGATATATTTATATTTCTATAAAGATAAATAAAGATATTGAATTTGAATTCAAATATAGAAATACTGCAGAGATTCCAGTAAAAAATACTGAGGATTATCACTAATGCTCCTTTCAATACTGATTATTTTCAGTATTTTTGATCGACTTAGCTTTTTGGTTGCCCTTCAAAGGGAATAGTCATTCGCCGCCGGGGCATCTAGGTTACGAAGGTGGTTCTTTTACTACTGCGTTCCTTTTATCACGCAGTACTCTTTTAAGTTTAGCCGTTAGGTTAGGTAATTGAGTCGTGATTTGTCAGCAGGAAATCTGGTCTTTTTTCGGCTACGAGTTTTCGTATAGGTTTCGAGCAATTAGGCCTTTTGTGTTTCTTAGTGGCAGGAGTGCTCTCCCAAGCAGCTTTTTGAACACACTCATTAAAATGTTCGACAGCTAACATACTCATATGTCCTCTTCAGTCATAAAAGGCAAATTAGCATTTAATGAAGTCACTAGTAAGGAACAAAATATGTCCCAGGTAGTATCGCGCTCATGTAACTACATTCACTGTAGGTTTTACATGTGAAAAAATTTTAGTCAACCTCCAGTCTACTATGATCAGATGAGATGTCATAGGATGAGGTGCATTTAAACAGTTTGCAGGAATCCCCTTTATGATACTGAAGTCTATCAATCCAAATCCGGAACTTTTCTTGAGTCAGTGGACCAGTAAGTTGCTTCACTGCTCGGAATTGCATGTAAGTGTAGGACATTCATAGCTGCATGTAGTTGTCGTCCTTTGGGAGTTGTTAAGCGAGAGCCCCAATGGGTGTTTTTGGAATTTTAATCTCCACCTGCTATAAATCTTGGACCTTATGTTTTAAAGAAATTTAAGTAGTCCTCTTTTTGATAGTATGTTTTGGGGGGGGGAACACAGTGCAGTTACAACCAGGTGTCCCCACCAATCTTCAATAACAATGTGGCTATTATCTCAAGAGATTTATATGACTCTGCCTCGTGATGATTGATGTTATTCTTTATGAGGATATTAGATCCTTCGTGGTTAGTTCCATCCGGATGCATAGTTTGGTACCTCCAGATTTTTTTTTTCGTAAACTTTTGTATTTGTTTGTTGTTTCAAATATCAATAAGATATCAATTTTAATTATGTGTAAAAATGTCTCTACTTCTAAGACATGGTGTGCAAAGAGCAATTTTTAATGACCAGAATAATTCAATTTTTTTGATATTAGTTTATAACTCTGTTATTAGTAATTAATGATGTAACAATTTCTGTGTGAGAGAAGAAAAAAAAAACAATTTTGGACGTGATTTCCATAAAGATATTTGTTATTGAGATTAATTGTTTCATTAGTTGACTTATAGTATTCATAATTTCCTTCATGTCGTTACTACTGGATGAGTAGTTACTAGATTGAGTTTTTGTTGATTCATCAGGACTTTGCTTGTTAGCGGGTACGAATGGAAGTTTATTGTATGTTAATACTTCCCTATATGATGATTGGTTGTGGTACGTAGTATTAACCGTTTTGTCTGGGTGATGTTCGATATGTTGCTGTCTATGTTTTGCTGGTTGAGTAGAATATTTTATTTTTTGAAGTTCCTTATATATAAAGCACCCTTTGTAGTTTGCAGGATAATTTCCTTCACAAATACACATTTCACAGAATCTGACCTCTGTTTTCGTTTACATTTGATCGATGCATGATCTCCAGCATATTTAACACATTTGGGCTACCTAAAACAGTACTTTTTTGTGTGTCTGTATTATTGGCAGTTACCATATTGTGGAATTTCAAAAAAATTGGGTCGCGGTGGTTCAATTATGACTGTACAGTGCAAAAGACTTTTGATATCTTAGATAAACATATTGCTTCTGTTGGCTTTTATTTCCACAAAGTATATTGGTGATGGTTTTTTGGAAATCCTTTGTTCAACATTTCAAACGTTGGTGACCTTATGTCCATGCATTTCTAATTCTGCTTATTTCTTGAAGGTCTGTAAAGGGATGGAGCTTTTTGAGAACTACTTTGAAGCAGCGGGCTTGTTTGGGTTTGTACGTCTAAAAAAAATGTTTTTTTTTTCTCTCAGGCTTTTAACTATTTTTGTGTATGATTCTGTTAATTTGGGTGTAATTCTAACTTGTTCATTACGAAGAACTCTTACCTCATAATTGCTTTCAGCTACTTCAGAAATTTTAGTAGTGGTTGGATATTGCGAACTATGTCTACATATAAAAGCAGAGCTTTGGTAGGTTTTATAATGATTTCCATAATTTGTGTATTTTGTATATCATTGTCCAATTTGGAAAAACTATTTTGATTGGTGTAGGTTGACTAAGCCAGTATGCGTCTAATTTCTTATGTTTTGGGATTTGGGTGGTCTCTGGACTTTCGCGCTGTCGTTTTCTTATAGCTACTTCATTCCATTCATTGTAATCAGATGGAGCAGCAACCATTTCTGTATTAACTGGCGCTGGGTTGTCATTGTTATTCAGGGATTGAGTTCTTGTTCTATTAAAAAAGTTGCATGAAAAATTTGTTGCGTTAGTACTTGGTTTTGGGGCTTTTCGGGATTAGGGAGTATTTATGATTGTTTTATTTCAGCCGTAAGGTTCCCAAGAGTAGGGTCAAATAAACAGGTCACACATGGGGTAACGCCCATTCTCATGAGAAGGCATTATACAACAATATGGGCCAGGTCCATTTAGGTTGGCGCTTGAGGCTGATTTCACATCAGCCATTCATCCTATTGGCACGTCTCCCACCGTGAGATTAGGGTAATTTTTTGTGGAGGTTTTCTATCTCTTGGCCCGGGCGGCTAAGCCAAAACCCCCGATTTCGCTTCATATGAAAGCGAAGTTGCGGGTCGCAATGATCATTTCCTATGTCTGCCGTGTGTTGTATTGGGTTTATTGACCGTCAACCGAGACTCGACGATGACCTTTTACAGTTGGTTTGGCCTCATCTCAACCAACCCTCCTCCTTTTGCATACGGGCTTGGAATCGTCAATGGCGGAATTAAAAAATCTAGAACATTCTGAAAATCTAAATTCAACCAGAGACGTAAACGAAATCCTTAATGGCATGTGTCAACATTTCCGCGAGCTGACGATGATATTTAAAAACAAAACATTATGTTATTAAAAAGTGGACTTTTACCATAATTGAAATTTCACTGATACATTTTAGGGCCTCGACCCTGGTATCTTTTTAAGATTGGTATCGAGTATGTGGCCAACATATGCATGTGTGATATAGGCTATGATAATATCTGATCTAATAAACGAGGAGGTGATTACAATCAAAACCAAGATTTATGAAAAATTAATACAATATACCAGTAAGTGTAAATTTGATTTTTTGATGCGATAACAAGGTTAGTAAATGTGAAATCAAACCTCAGTATTACAATATTAGAATTCAATATGTGTATATTTAGAATAATAGCTTTGTGTGTATGGAAAGAGTAACGAAGCACCATAGTAAAGGAGCAGCATGTACAGTGGAATGCGCGGTGCGGGCCGGCAACGCGTGGCGTCCCTTTGTCGACATGTTTTTGAATTTCATTTTGTTGTGCCCGTTCTACGGAGGTTTATATGTTTCACAGATGAGCGGGTGCGATCTGAGTTGCAGCTGTTCCTGGATGTGATTGAGCAACGCCCTCTGAAGTTCAACTTGTGGAGTGCATTCCCATGTAATCTTAAAGTAGCTCTAAGTTTTTCTTCGTTCTGTATCATAAACTGTATGGCAGTAGTTCAGGTTGTTTCTTTCTATAGAACATAAACAAATAGATAACTGTTTACTTTAATACGGTACTAGTGTTCGAATTATCTCGTTGTTAGTAGAATATGTTATAGTAGTATATTTAGAATATAAATGTAGTCATTTTCTAATTAAAAAGCCATTTTGGTATAACCTTACTGCACCTACATCGTCGCTTTTACAGTGACCGTGTGATAAAAAACTATTGCTGGACTACCTACTATTATAATCCGTTTATTCATCGTTACATGACGTAAAACAAAAAAAAATTACAGCCAAATTTAAAGCGAGAATAAAAACATTATGTATGTTTTGGAAATAAAAGTCTTAGATGCACACCTGTTGATGAGTTGCGATTATATTGTTTCTCAATATCTTAGATCAGTGAAAAGCAAAAAGTCAAAAGGAAAAACAGAAACCTTATAGGATCACTTCACTTAGGTGTAACTTATCTATAATATCAGTAGTTTAGTCTAAGAGCCAGTGAACGGCAGACCACACATAATTTAGGAAAGCCTAAAATTTCCTCAGTGAGTCTGTTATACCTACCAACTATGAGGTGCGATAATCAGACGATTATCACGGTTCCAAAGTGGTGGCAGACAATTTGTCTGTTTGTTTGTCTGTCAAGCCCCTTTTTCTAACAAATGCGTGGAGGTTTCAAGTTGAAATAAACTTCAAATATAAATTATTATGTCTGCGATTCATTGAAGCTGTACAATAATCAAGCTTCTAAGTCTATGCAATTAAAAGATACGGACGTTTGAGACCTATATTTTAACCAATTTTAACTTTACCTGCTATAAAACCTATATAAATCATGAAATTTAGCGAGAAGTAAGACCTCGCAGTACAAGTAAAGGAAATAAATTTTAGTCACATCATTTTTTTTTGCGTTACAGACCAATATTTTGGGCTTGGAAAATTGACTGAGACATAAATCGATGCATGGAGGAGCATTTTTAAAACGGCGAAGTTAAGTTTGTCCTTGAATAATAACTAAAATAATTATAAAATAACGGGCAAAAATATATTCGAGAATCGATTTCTAAGACAGACGACGTCTCCATAAAGCTTTGTATGGAACCCTCGGTGTACGAGTTAGACTCTCACTTGTCCATTTGTATTATATATTTGAGTATTTATTATAGGTCAATAAGTTCTTTACCTTAGAATGAAGCGTTGAATTATGTGTCATAGCTACATCAGGTATAGGTACAATACAACTTTGATGTCGGATATCGGAGTTATTGGATACTCGATTGGAGGTATACTAGCTATTATATATATAAATAGCTATACTTGATCGTACCAATATGTAATATCTTCATACATTTGAAACAGCATAACTGTGGTTGTAATTAAGTTTATTTAAATTTGGTTCAGTAAGATAGAAATCAATTTTAGCGTTATGCGTGTATTTCATGTCAATAAATCTTTATTTTAAAATGTATGCTATTTTATTTAGAAGTTAAATACATTACATTATTATAACGTATATTTTACGTATATTTATTTAACTATTATATATTATATAATATTACGTATATTTAGTTAATCGTATTTACGAGTTTGACCTGTGTCAAATATCTTACCCTTCTTTTATGGCTTCCGCAGTCGGAAAAAGTTTATTCAAGAGAAATATACATATTTAACAATAATTTGGCAGAAAGGTCAAAGAAATCAACATACATACATACATACATAAACAATTGGTTTTTCCTATAGAAAACATATTTACAAAACATCACTGAATATAAATAAATTATTAATGTTCACATAATTGAAAAATTTAATTACTTAACCAAAAAATATCTATGGAAAAGTAATTTAGATAAAACAGAGTGACCAAAATGGGTACCGTTCAAACTCCCAATGCTAAAATTAATCAGCTCGTTACGTAGTGGAGTTTTAAGACTTTACAAAGTAATATTCTTTTGAATATTTATTTTCTTATTGGGTTTACCTCAAACGTGTTGCAATTTACAAAACAAAAATAATTCCGGTAGCAAAATAGAAAAATATTGATTTCTCATTTGAAGTTTTACACTGAAACAGTTTGAACTATTTAGTAAGAATATGTGACATTTTGGGCTTGATATCATTTAAGTCCCTGTATTGCTTGTCCCTCGTATTTAAATTATTAACACTTATTAGTATTTGATCGCCTAGTTCCATCAAATTTTTAAAGATTTTTAAAAGATTACAGTCATAGATAGTTTATAAATCTATAACGGAACTAAGCAGAACATTAATTCAGTTAAATACTTATCAATAATTTACTATATCGTGTCTTGGCCAATTAGCAATTTTAATGTGTTAATTTAGCCTCCTTACGTTCCGTGAACCATGTGGGGTTCAATAGACCCCAGTTGCACAAAAATTATTATAACTCTTTAAAAATTCGCGCTGCGTTTTCGACGCTTTGAGTAGCTGGAGTTGCGGCGTTTCCATTCCACAGCTCTTGGTGACAGATGTTTCGTAATCGCATCGCCGACGCAGCAAACAGACGTGTGCATAGTGGCTTCTGAACCCAAATACCCCACGTAGTTCAGGATGTCGCATCGTCTAAAAAGTAAGTAGTAATATTTTTCTGAAATGCAGTATTTATAGAATATTTGTATTTATTTTTAGACACATTTATTAACAGGTCCAAAGATTATAATAACTAGTAGACTTGTGTGAGTGTAATTTTTTTTTGTCAAAGTCAGGTCAAAAAGAGGCTAGGTTCCAGTTTGTAAAAAAATTCTATGTTTTGTTCCTTTCTTGTAAAGTATTGAAACTTTTCATTTGATTTTGTTTTATTATTGCCCTTAAATAGACAAAAACCGTATTTTTAAATAAAATAAACAAATAGTTACAAATTACACATTCCTTCCCCTAATCATTCTTAGGGTCTGAGAAACCCCACATGGTTTGCGATGTAACTTTTATGTATATGGATCAAACAAAGTTAAATAATAAGTTCCAAATTGTGATTCAGGATTCTGAAGGGTAACCAGTAAAGCACACAACTATATATACCTATCTATATATGCATATTATAAACTGTATTAAAGTGTAGTGCCTCCTACCGTTAGCTTTGTAGTTGTACAGCTCAAATATTTAAGACACTTAAATAAAAAAAATGATATTTCAAAACTCGCAAGTGTGTGACTTGAAATATTTGCTACTGATACGTTTTATTTGTGGTTACCACATTAGTGTACTTTCGCCGAGACTTCGTTTTTTATCAAAAGTATACAGAATAATTTTACTCATATTTGTATTATCTTTGAGTGTAATTGTACAACAATCACATCTTCATTGGACTTACTTGGCTGAATATGTTATATTTTTTATTATTTCGTGGCGATCAAAGGATAATAATATTTTTAAATTTTACCAACGTGTATTGATTATAGATACTTTGCCAGGTGCACAAGATATGTATAAAAAGTTCTCAAAATTTTTAGTGGTTACTCTGTCTATTATTATTATCGTCCGACTTGCTAACACCCTTTTATTTTGTTCACATGACGACAATTGCTTTTCTTTAAATACCCATTATTACACCATCGTAACAATGATAAGAGATGTAGGTCCATTCAGTATCGTAATGATATTTTCTATAATATATTTACGTTTGAGTATAGTGAGGAGGACCATAGAAACTAAAGGAGTTGACCATGTTAACCTCCAAAAATATTCAATGAAGAATTACATTGAAATGTACGAAACTTTGGTGGATTCCATCAGCGATATTGACTCACCATTAAAGTTCACGGTATTGGAAATGATATTGACGTTCCTATTTCTTATAATCTTAATTCTCATTTGGAGTTACATTGTTCAGTCTGGTATGTTTTCTGTTTCCAGTTGTTAATCGTCATAATAACGTCAATACCAAGAACGACTATTAAATATTTCGTAACTATGTCTACCTTCAAGGTTTCTGTGAGTTTTGATTTTTGTTTAATAACTTTGTTGTTTTAGATTTACTTTATATTTAGTTCTGAAAAGTGTTCTAAGTCATTTGGTGGAAGATTTAGATTAGCCATAAGACGGTAAGCAGGTAGT
The DNA here is from genome assembly GCA_963859945.1 of Euplagia quadripunctaria. Lineage (NCBI taxonomy): Eukaryota > Metazoa > Arthropoda > Insecta > Lepidoptera > Erebidae > Euplagia > Euplagia quadripunctaria. Next base: position 5,507,585 of record OY982583.1, read on the forward strand.
TCACCTAGCCTGGTGAGGCGCGGAGCGGCACACTGCATACTTTTAGTTGGTTCGGTTCAGGGTAGAAATATTCGCACGAATAAAAATGTAATGTAAGATTGGTGGTTATGTTTTAAAAAGTGGATTTGAGTGGTTTGACCACAATTCGTGCATGACATACTGTTTATTGTTTTTTCATTTCACGTTTTAACCATCAATTAAAAAAATATATCAAACCTATGGGTGAATTAGTCATACTATGTAGTATAATACATATTATACGATAAATAAAAGTAATTTTACTGATTCATTTTAGGGCCTTGACGCTGCTGCCTCTTTGAGATTATTTGTTACTATCTTGCCAACATACGCGAGTTTTATATATGCCTTGATAATATGTGACCTAATAAACGAGGAAGTGATTATAATCAAAACCAAGATTTATGAAAAACTAATACAATATAGCAGTAAGTGTACTTTTTTTTTATTTTTCGTGTTACATTTATCAATATTTTTTTTATAATGTATAAATAATAAAATCATTAGAGTATAAATAATACAGATAAATTGGTCACAGTCAAATGTACAATAATAAAAATAAAAATAAAATATAATTATTCAGTGTACCTACAACGTGCTGAATGTCAATCAGCCGATGCCTCCATATGCAACTCAACAGCATCTATTGATGTATACACAGTCCAGCCGTCCTACACATACTTTCAGCATGCTGCTAGCACTCCCCCGCACCCGCCGCACGCGCTGGTGCGCGTGCACGCCGCACCAGCGCGTCGGATCTCTTGCGCATTGTTGCATAAAAGCAATCAACGCGCGCCTCCGTCTTACACCCACCACCCTCGACATCTAATTGTTCCACTCAAGCCATGAATAATTTCCAAAGCCCATTGGAGCGCTCGTTATAATCTAGTCGATGTACACTTACACAGAAAAATGTAATTTTTAAATTGGCCTCATAGCTTCGTCAGTATGCTATTACGATTAATATGCTAAAGCGTATCGACGTAATGGTAGAGTGATTTGTCTATCCTATCTTTGAAGTGGAGGAGGTGAAGTTGTCAAACAGGATGATAATAAAGAGAAAATTCCAAAAAGAGATATATATTTAGTATTTTTTTTTATTATTAAATATTTACCGTTTACTTTACAGTTTGATAACTGAGATAATGTAAGCTGTTACCAACGTTTTTGCTTATTTTCTGGAAATAAATTATCTCCAAAAAATTTGCAAAAACGTAGGTTTACATTATGTTTTCTTTCATATAATATGCCTTCGCCATTTTTTCACAGTGTGCCATTTGCATCATTTCAATTACTAAAATAAAATGTTATAATTAAAATATAAAAAAAGTGATTGGTGCTACGTATGCAGTGAGGTAAATAAAATCCAAATGTGTGCTCTGAGTATTTTTCCACATAGGTGTCACAATGGACAAGTAGTTGACAGTTGTCAGATCCTTATCATTGAGAGACCACCATGAGATATTTTAGAGTCGTATAAAGAACGTCTCGAAAATATTTAAGCCGAACGAATAATAAATTAATTGTATTTTTTTAAACAAGCGTTTTTACAAACTACGGATTCTCAGAGCATCTCCATAGTACCATATTATTATATTGTCACCGAAGATACATATGTACACCAAATTTGACCCCAATCGGACATCGGGAAGTGGTTCTAATTTAGCTTCCAAGATTCGTGCCAAAAACACACATACAAATATTGCTAAAAGCTTATAAATTAATTGTAAACAAATATTTTTAATACAAAACTTTATAATAAACTAAGTTTTATTTTAGTGTAGATTTGATATTTAAAAATTACTTCTCAAGACGAATGAATCGAACCCAAACTCCATATAATGTCTTGTTTAGTTCAGAAGTTCCTATGGCGATCTTCCAATTATATCATCATACCCTGGATATCATGTAGCACCAAAGAACTCACCAAGACAAAACAAATGAGACCAAACTCGATGGGTTTATCTTATTTAGTTAAGAAGTTCCAATGACCGTCTTCAGGCTCCAAAGGCTTAATGAATTGTCACTAAAGATATATATGTACATGTACACCAAATTTGAGCACAATCGGATGTCAAGAAGTGATTCTAATTTAGCTTCCAAGATTCGAGGCGAACACTCACATAAAAACTTTGCAAGTAAATTAAAAGCTTGTAAAAATGTTGATATAGTCAAAAAAAAATATTTTTTAATGTTGTTTTTTATTGGCAAATGCTTTTCCTGGTTATCACCAATTACCCAACAATTCTTGTCAATGTCATGTCAGTTTTAATGATTTTGTTTGTATTTATTTTTTATTCTACCACGATCCTTGGTTAATGCCAACCACCTTTAGTTAAATTTATGTCAGCCCTCTTTCATTTCCAAATTTTTTTCGCTTTACGTCACTCCTGGGGGTGGACCCCAGGAGTGACGTAAATTTTTTTAATTTTTTTAAATTCTTTATACGACCCTACAAAATAAGAATACACCTTTAAGTAACTTCTTGTATCCTACAGATATTTATTGGTTTCACAGATGAGCGGGACCGATCTGAGTTGCAGCTGTTCCTGGGTGTGATAGAGCAACGCCCTCTGAAGTTCAACTTGTGGCGCGCATTGCCATTTAATCTTAAAGTAGCTCTAAGTGTTTCGTCATTCTGTATCATAAATAGTATGGCAGTACTTCAGGTTGTTTCTTTCTATAGACCATGAACAAATAGACAACTGTTTACTTGAATGTGGTACAAGTGTTTGAATTATCTGGTTATGACTAGTTGTTTCAAATTGGAAAGCTATTTTTGTATGAACTTGCTGCACCAACAGTTTTGCACAAAGATGTATACTACGAAACCTTAGGATGAGGCTTTGAATTTTATGGCTACTATTGCTTACAATATATACTACGATATATTATTGAAGTGAAAACTTCTTTAGGCACGTTTGTGCACTTTTACTATGGGGAAAAAGCACTGAACTCGTGACCGTCACGCTAACAATACATGTATAGATCCACTAGAGGGCGCTAATCTTAACATTTAGTTCTGTCAGCTCCTAATTAATTAATGTGACCAACTTGCTAATGTGACGTTTTAAGTTCGTCGTGTCGTTTAAGTTTGCACTTCTGCCGGCAGTCCCATGACTGTCTATTTTTTATTATGTTTAAATACAAAAACATACAAACATACCTTTTACGTTAGAGACGGACTAAGTTATCGGAGTCATTGGATACTCGGTTGGAGCGATACTTGGTCGAACCAATATGTAATCAACATGTTATATTTTCATACATTTGTAATACTTAACTGTAGTTGTAATTAGGTTTATTACCGTTTAATTTAGTAATATAAGTTACACTGTCATCGTGTGATCAATCTCAATCAAGATTATCTGACGATCTCATTTGAATAACTGCCATGCTTGCAAAAACTTTGCTAACGAAATTAGTAGCAAAGGACTGTAAGAAATTGCTTTCAGCGATATGGACGTAATTTGAACATTTGCATGTATTTCATGTCAATAAATATGGGTTTTAATAACTGTGTTTGTTACTACATATTTTACATATTCTTTGCAAACTAAGAAATCACTTTAAACCCACAAAAATAAAGTTAATAATGACTTAGTTATGTTAACTTATAGTAAACATATTTTTTTCATTTGCTTCATAATGTCAATGAACTTGCTCATTAGTACCATCTTAACGAAGACACGAAGAAGCGGTTACGTCGGTTCTCAACAAACCTATCTCGGCCTATCTGAGATCATATTGCGATCCGAAATGAGTCGCGTTAAGTTGGGGCCTGTATTAATCAAGTGACCAAAACGGGACTTCATCGTTCTGATTGGTGAGTGAATTTTCAAGCTAAAAAAACATTTTTTAAGAAAATCGGCTTATTTTAATTCCCTCAAAGCGAATTAAGTCCTCTTGTTGCGACTGATTCTAGCAGGGAGCACATGCAAGTCCCATTCTGGTAATACTGCGCTAAATGGTGTAGCTGCCGACTATTATGTGCTACTTATGTATTCCCATACGTAACGAGTATAAAGGGTTTTGAAATTAGTATTTACAACAATATTTACAAATACATGTTTTTTACTGTGTTCTTACGCGCATTAGTGTTAGTAGTTTTAACGCAGCCTGGTTTTTATTATTTTTTAATTTATACTTATCAACTGATAACTGATCTTCTCAAAGTTACAAAGGCAAATTATAACTTTGTTGTACCGAACATTGATACTAAACCATGAATGCTGCTTGCATAACTGTTTCTATGTTACTTACATAGTATACAAGCTGCACCCCGCGGTATCACCCGCGTAAATATAGATGCCGTGGGAATATCATGATAAAAAGTAGCCTATGTGTTTATCCGGGTCTCCAGCTATCTACATACCAAGTTTCATCGCAAGCAGTTCAGTAGTTTTTGCTGATTGATTTTTGATGCGTCAAAGACAACGTGGAACTTTGTGGTTGTGCTGGATTCCCTGAAAGCCCCATGATGAGGTAAAAAGTACGAGTGTGGTATTGTAGACATTAAGTTAGAAGTCTTGTTCATGTGCCCTAATGTTTCGTACTCGCTCATAAAATCTATGTATTGTTGAGTATTTTTTATCTATCTTTACAGGTTTGCTTTTAATGAGATAGTGTTACACAATCTACTTATTTATAACAAATAATTTTTGACGCTATCATTGTGAATCCACTTAGTGAGAAATAGAATAGGATAGTGAGCAATAGAGTAATGGATCTCTATCGAGTCTACGTTCTAATGATACAAAGCGACATTTAGCCATTTCATAGGAATCGCCTGAGACTTCGGGCGATTCCTTTAAAGGAACAGAAATGATGAAACGCCCATCACTATTACGTTTCGTCGTATCTATAAAATTTTGCTCACACGCACGTTCTTCAGGAGTGTAATTTTGTATATAGGAGATATGGAATCAAGTTCCCAGAATCATGGAAAATCAGTATGTGTTTGAGTGAGTGCCTTATTCTTATTATGTGAGAACGTGCAAAGTGATTGTTTGGAGTTAAATTGAGGTATACTACCTGAAATGAGCCAACCGTGCTTTGTTTCGAAAAGCGTTGGCATTTGTTTCCCCAGCTATATACAACTTTTGCCAATCATGCTCCAAAAGATGTCCGCTTCAACAAGTATGTCGATGGAGGATGGGACATAGAATTTAGGATCAGCTAGGTTTACGCCTTTTTTTGTTTTTTTAATTTGTGGAAACCCCCACGGGTCATCACCTCACCGGGGCCAAACGGCGAGGTGGTATGTCGGACTCGAACCGACTAAAACCACACAGTGTTCCATCACCGGGTCTTATAGCCGGGGCCTCAGGTGTACCCTGGAAAGGAAATCCCTATGAACCCCGGCAGACTTGGCCGCCTGTTAAACCAGGCGACCCCACTATGAGGTGCAGATGGTTCTATCCCCTCTAGTTTTGAGAGGCGCGCGTGGAACACGTCGCGCCACCGTCTCGGGCCTGCTTCTGCAAGGGTGACAGATAGCCCCTTCTGTCGCCCCCAGGCAAGCGCTCATGGAGGCCGGAGATCGTTTTGCACTCTCCAGCGCCTGGTGCGTCTTCTGCGGGACGGAAGAGTACTAGTTCTCTCCCGTTCCCTCTCCGCCGCTTCTTTGGCATCCATCACTACCTCACAGAAAGTGGCGGCGGAATCCCACGCACTCTCGCTCTGGACCATGGACATAATCATAGTCTCCAGCGAGAGGCTACCCACACCAATGGCCGCCTCACGGTCAGCACGCTGCTGCGCCCACGCAGAGCACTACACCAGAGTGTGCGTCACCGGTAGGAGAGAGCGTCATGTTGCCTCTCCAGCCAATCCTCCATGACGGGCCTTACCGCAGCTAGGTTTACCCCTACCAGTATGTGAAAGTCATGTTCATGTATGAACAAAGAATAGATGTTGTTTTATTTGGCAGAACAAAACAATCAATGTATATTCTATATTACCCATCGCTTGATTGTAGTTGTATAGGACATACTTGTGTAATTGTTGATGACTGATTGTTTATGCCCACAATGGTTGTGCTTACATTACACATATGTATATGCAGCTTACCATATGAAATGAATAATGATATGAGCCGTGCTTTCATTGTCCAATAAGACTCTGGCGTTGTGCGGCTTTCCGTACACACCCAAGACTTTCACTATGGCTGTAGAAAACGAGCGACGATGATATTTAAAAACAAAACATCATGTTATTAAAAAGTGGACTTTTACCATAATTAAAATTTCACTGATACATTTTAGGGCCTCGACCCTGGTATCTTTTTAAGATTGGTATCGAGTATGTGGCCAACATATGCATGTGTGATATATGCTATGATAACATCTGATCTAATAAACGAGGAGGTGATTACAATCAAAACCAAGATTTATGAAAAATTAATACAATATACCAGTAAGTGTAAATTTGATTTTTTTTTTTTTTTTAATATGAAATCAAACCTCAGTATTACAAAATTAGAATTCAATGTGTGTATATTTAGAACAATAGCTTTGTGTGTATGGAAAGAGTAACGAAGCACCATAGTAAAGGAGCAGCATGTACAGTGTAATGCGCGGTGCGGGCCGGCAACGCGTGGCGTCCCTTTGTCGACATGTTTTTGAATTTCATTTTGTTGTGTCAGTTCTACGGAGGTTTATATGTTTCACAGATGAGCGGGTGCGATCTGAGTTGCAGCTGTTCTTGGATGTGATTGAGCAACGCCCTCTGAAGTTCAACTTGTGGAGTGCATTCCCATGTAATCTTAATGTGAGTTTTAATGATTTTGTTTGTATTTATTTTTTATTCTACCACGATCCTTGGTTAATGCCAACCACTTTTAGTTTAATTTATGTCAGCCCTCTTTCATTTCCAAATTTGTTTCGCTTTACGTCACTCCTGGGGTCCACTATACGACCCTACAAAATAAGAATACACCTTTAAGTAACTTCTTGTATCCTACAGATATTTATTGGTTTCACAGATGAGCGGGACCGATCTGAGTTGCAGCTGTTCCTGGGTGTGATAGAGCAACGCCCTCTGAAGTTCAACTTGTGGCGCGCATTGCCATTTAATCTTAAAGTAGCTCTAAGTTTTTCTTCGTTCTGTATCATAAACTGTATGGCAGTAGTTCAGGTTGTTTCTTTCTATAGAACATAAACAAATAGATAACTGTTTACTTTAATATGGTAGTAGTGTTCGAATTATCTCGTTGTTAGTAGAATATATTATAGTAGTATATTTAGAATATAAATGTAGTCATTTTCTAATTAAAAAGCCATTTTGTTATAACCTTACTGCACCTACATCGTCGCTTTTACAGTGACCGTGTGATAAAAAACTATTGCTGGACTACCTACTATTATAATCCGTTTATTCATCGTTACATGACGTAAAACAAAAAAAAATTACAGCCAAATTTAAAGCGAGAATAAAAACATTATGTATGTTTAGGAAATAAAAGTCTTAGATGCACACCTGTTGATGAGTTGCGATTATATTGTTTCTCAATATCTTAGATCAGTGAAAAGTAAAAAGTCAAAAGGAAAAACAGAAACTTTATAGGATCACTTCACTTAGGTGTAACTTATCTATACCAACCATGAGGTGGGATAATCAGACGATTATCACGGTTCCAAAGTGGTGGCAGACAATTTGTCTGTTTGTTTGTCTGTCAAGCCCCTTTTTCTAACAAATGCGTGGAGGTTTCAAGTTGAAATTAACTTCAAATACATTATGTCTGCGATTCATTGAAGCTGTACAATAATCAAGCTTCTAAGTCTATGCAATTAAAAGATACGGACGTTTGAGACCTATATTTTAACCAATTTTAACTTTACCTGCTATAAAACCTATATAAATCATGAAATTTAGCCAGAAGTAAGACCTCGCAGTACAAGTAAAGGAAATAAATTTTAGTCACATCATTTTTTTTGCGTTACAGACCAATATTTTGGACTTGGAAAATTGACTAAGACATAAATCGATGCATGGAGGAGCATTTTTAAAAAGGCGAAGTTAAGTTTGTCCTTAAATAATAACTAAAATAATTATCTAACGGGCAAAAAAATCTTCGAGAATCGATTTCTAAGACAGACGACGTCTCCATAAAGCTTTGTATGGAACCCTCGGTGTACGAGTTAGACTCTCACTTGTCCATTTGTATTTTATATTTGAGTATTTATTATAGGTCAATAAGTTCTTTACCTTAGAATGAAGCGTTGAATTATGTGTCATAGCTACATCAGGTATAGGTAATATAACTTTGATGTTGGATATCGGAGTCATTGGATACTCGATTGGAGGTATACTAGCTATTATATATATATATATATATATATATTTATATATATAGCTATATAATACATTACATTATTATAACGTATATTTTACTTTTATTTAGTTTATCGTATTTACGAGTTTGACCTGTGTCAAATATCTTACCCTTCTTTTATGGCTTCCGTAGTCGGAAAAAGTTTATTCAAGAGAAATATACATATTTAACAATAATTTGGCAGAAAGGTCAAAGAAATCAATACATAAACAATTGGTTTTTCCTATAGAAAACATAGTTACAAAACATCACTGAATATAAATTAATTATTAATGTTCACATAATTGAAAAATTTAATTACTTAACCAAAAAATATCTATGGAAAAGTAATTTAGATAAAACAGAGTAACCAAAATGGGTACCGTTCAAACTCCCAATGCTAAAATTAATCAGCTCGTTACGTAGTGGAGTTTTAAGACTTTACAAAGTAATATTCTTTTGAATATTTATTTTCTTATTGGGTTTACCTCAAACGTGTTACAATTTACAAAACAAAAATAATTCCGGTAGCAAAATGGAAAAATATTGATTTCTCATTTGAAGTTTTACACTGAAACAGTTTGAACTATTTAGTAAGAATATGTGACATTTTGGGCTTGATATCATTTAAGTCCCTGTATTGCTTGTCCCTCGTATTTAAATTATTAACACTTATTAGTATTTGATCGCCTAGTTCCATCAAATTTTTAAAGATTTTTAAAAGATTACAGTCATAGATAGTTTATAAATCTATAACGGAACTAAGCAGAACGTTAATTCAGTTAAATACTGATCAGTAATTTAATATATCGTGTCTTGGCCAATTAGCAATTTTAATGTGTTAATTTAGCCTCCTTACGTTCCGTGAACCATGTGGAGTTTAATAGACCCCAGTTACACAAAAATTATTATAACTCTTTAAAAATTCGCGCTGCGTTTTCGACGCTTTGAGTAGCTGGAGTTGCGACGTTTCCATTCCACACCTCTTTGTGACAGATGTGTAGTAATCGCATCGCCGACGCAGCAAACAGACGTGTGCATAGTGGCTTCTGAACCCAAATACCCCACGTAGTTCAGGATGTCGCATCGTCTAAAAAGTAAGTAGTAATATTTTTCTGAAATGCAGTATTTATAGAATATTTGTATTTATTTTTAGACACATTTATTAACAGGTCCAAAGATTATAATAACTAGTAGACTTGTGTGAGTGTAATTATTTTTTGTTAAAGTCAGGTCAAAAAGAGGCTAGGTTCCAGTTTGTAAAAAAATTCTATGTTTTGTTCCTTTCTTGAAAAGTATTAAAACTTTTGATTTGATTTTGTTTTATTATTGCCCTTAAATAGACAAAAACCGTATTTTTAAATAAAATAAACAAATAGTTACAAATTACACATTCCTTCCCCTAATCATTCTTAGGGTCTGAGAAACCCCACATGGTTTGCGATGTAACTTTTATGTATATGGATCAAACAAAGTTAAATAATAAGTTCCAAATTGTGATTCAGGATTCTGAAGGGTAACCTGTAAAGCACACAACTATATATACCTATCTATATATACATATTATAAACTGTATTAAAGTGTAGTGCCTCCTACCGTTAGCTTTGTAGTTGTACAGCTCAAATATTTAAGACACTTAAATAAAAAAAATGATATTTCAAAACTCGCAAGTGTGTGACTTGAAATATTTGCTACTGATACGTTTTATTTGTGGTTACCACATTAGTGTACTTTCGCCGAGACTTCGTTTTTTATCAAAAGTATACAGAATAATTTTACTCATATTTGTATTATCTTTGAGTGTAATTGTACAACAATCACATCTTCATTGGACTTACTTGGCTGAATATGTTACATTTTTTATTATTTCGTGGCGATCAAAGGATAATAATATTTTTAAATTTTACCAACGTGTATTGATTATAGATACTTTGCCAGGTGCACAAGATATGTATAAAAAGTTCTCAAAATTTTTAGTGGTTACTCTGTCTATTATTATTATCGTCCGACTTGCTAACACCCTTTTATTTTGTTCACATGACGACAATTGCTTTTCTTTAAATACCCATTATTACACCATCGTAACAATGATAAGAGATGTAGGTCCATTCAGTATCGTAATGATATTTTCTATAATATATTTACGTTTGAGTATAGTAAGGAGGACCATAGAAACTAAAGGAGTTGACCATGTTAACCTCCAAAAATATTCAATGAAGAATTACATTGAAATGTACGAAACTTTGGTGGATTCTATCAGCGATATTGATTCACCATTAAAGTTCACGGTATTGGAAATGATATTGACGTTCCTATTTCTTATAATCTTAATTCTCATTTGGAGTTACATTGTTCAGTCTGGTATGTTTTCTGTTTCCAGTTGTTAATCGTCATAATAACGTCAATACCAAGAACGACTATTAAATATTTCGTAACTATGTCTACCTTCAAGGTTTCTGTGAGTTTTGATTTTTGTTTAATAACTTTGTTGTTTTAGATTTACTTTATATTTAGTTCTAAAAAGTGTTCTAAGTCATTTGGTGGAAGATTTAGATTAGCCATAAGACGGTAAGCAGGTAGTTCACCTAGCCTGGTGAGGCGCGGAGCGGCACACTGCATACTTTTAGTTGGTTCGGTTCAGGGTAGAAATATTCGCACGAATAAAAATGTAATGTAAGATTGGTGGTTATGTTTTAAAAAGTGGATTTGAGTGGTTTGACCACAATTCGTGCATGACATACTGTTTATTGTTTTTTCATTTCACGTTTTAACCATCAATTAAAAAAATATATCAAACCTATGGGTGAATTAGTCATACTATGTAGTATAATACATATTATACGATAAATAAAAGTAATTTTACTGATTCATTTTAGGGCCTTGACGCTGCTGCCTCTTTGAGATTATTTGTTACTATCTTGCCAACATACGCGACTTTTATATATGCCTTGATAATATGTGACCTAATAAACGAGGAAGTGATTATAATCAAAACCAAGATTTATGAAAAACTAATACAATATAGCAGTAAGTGTACTTTTTTTTAATTTTTCGTGTTACATTTATCAATTTTTTTTTTATAATGTATAAATAATTGAATCGTTAGAGTATAAATAATACAAATACATTGGTCACAGTCAAATGTACAATAATAAAAATAAAAATAAAATATAATTATTCAGTGTACCTACAACGTGCTGAATGTCAATCAGCCGATGCCTCCATATGCAACTCAACAGCATCTATTGATGTATACACAGTCCAGCCGTCTTACACATACATTCAGCATGCTGCTAGCACTCCCCCGCACCCGCCGCACGCGCTGGTGCGTGTGCACGCCGCACCAGCGCGTCGGATCTCTTGCGCATTGTTGCATAAAAGCAATCAACGCGCGCCTCCGTCTTACACCCACCACCCTCGACATCTAATTGTTCCACTCAAGCCATGAATAATTTCCAAAGCCCATTGGAGCGCTCGTTATAATCTAGTCGATGTACACTTACACAGAAAAATGTAATTTTTAAATTGGCCTCATAGCTTCGTCAGTATGCTATTACGATTAATATGCTAAAGCGTATCGATGCAATGGTAGAGTGATTTGTCTATCCTATCTTTGAAGTGGAGGAGGTGAAGTTGTCAAACAGGATGATAATAAAGAGAAAATTCCAAAAAGAGATAAATATTTAGTATTTTTTTTTTATCATTAAATATTTACCGTTTACTTTATAGTTTGATAACTGAGATAATGTAAGCTGTTACCTACGTTTTTGCTTATTTTCTGGAAATAAATTGTCTCCAAAAAATTTGCAAAAACGTAGGTTTACATTATGTTTTCTTTCATATAATATGCCTTCGCCATTTTTTCACAATGTGCCATTTGCATCATTTCAATTACTAAAATAAAATGTTATAATTAAAATATAAAAAAAGTGATTGGTGCTACGTATGCAGTGAGGTAAATAAAATCCAAATGTGTGCTCTGAGTATTTTTCCACATAGGTGTCACAATGGACAAGTAGTTGACAGTTGTCAGATCCTTATCATTGAGAGACCACCATGAGATATTTTAGAGTCGTATAAATAACGTCTCGAAAATATTTAAGCCGAACGAATAATAAATTAATTGTATTTTTTTAAACAAGCTTTTGTACAAACTACGGATTCTCAGAGCATCTCCATAGTACCATATTATTATATTGTCACCGAAGATACATATGTACACCAAATTTGACCCCAATCGGACATCGGGAAGTGGTTCTAATTTATCTTCCAAGATTCGTGCCGAACACACATACAAATATTGCTAAAAGCTAGTAAATTAATTGTAAACAAATATTTTTGATACAAACTTTTATAATAAACTAAGTTTTATTTTAGTGTAGATTTGAAATTTAAAAATTACTTCTCAAGACGAATGAATCGAACCCAATCTCCATATAATGTCTTGTTTAGTTCAGAAGTTCCTATGGCGATCTTCCAATTACATCATCATACCCTGGATATCATGTAGCACCGAAGAACTCACCAAGACAAAACAAATGAGTCCAAACTCGATGGGTTTATCTTATTTAGTTAAGAAGTTCCAATGACCGTCTTCAGGCTCCAGGCTTAATGAATTGTCACTAAAGATATATATGTACATGTACACCAAATTTGAGCTCAATCGGACGTCAAGAAGTGATTCTAATTTAGCTTCCAAAATTCGAGGCGAACGCTCATAAAAACTTTGCAAGTTAAATAAAAGCTTGTAAAAATGTTGATATAGTCAAAAAAATATTTTTTTAATGTTGTTTTTTATTGGCAAATGCTTTTCCTGGTTATCACCAATTACCCAACAATTCTTGACAATGTCATGTCAGTTTTAATGATTTTGTTTGTTTTTATTTTTTATTCTACCACGATCCTTGGTTAATGCCAACCACCTTTAGTTTAATTTATGTCAGCCCTCTTTCATTTGCAAATTTTTTTCGCTTTACGTCACTCCTGGGGTCCACTATACGACCCTACAAAATAAGAATACACCTTTAAGTAACTTCTTGTATCCTACAGATATTTATTGGTTTCACAGATGAGCGGGACCGATCTGAGTTGCAGCTGTTCCTGGATGTGATAGAGCAACGCCCTCTGAAGTTCACCTTGTGGCGCGCATTGCCATTTAATCTTAAAGTAGCTCTAAGTGTTTCGTCATTCTGTATCATAAATAGTATGGCAGTACTTCAGGTTGTCTCTTTCTATAGACCATGAACAAATAGAAAACTGTTTACTTGAATGTGGTACAAGTGTTTGAATTATCTGGTTATGACTAGTTGTTTCTAATTGTAAAGCAATTTTTGTATGAACTTGCTGCAACAACAGTTTTGCACAAAGATATATACTACGAAACCTTAGGATGAGGCTTTGAATTTCATGGCTACTATTGCTTACAATATATACTACGATATATTATTGAAGTGAAAACTTTTTTAGGCACGTTTGTGAACTTTTACTATGGGGAAAAAGCACTGAACTCGTGACCGTCACGCTAACAATACATGTATAGATCCACTAGAGGGCGCTAAGCTTAACATTTAGTTCTGTCAGCTCCTTATTAATTAATGTCACCAACTTGCTAATGTGACGTTTTAAGTTCGTCGTGTCGTTTAAGTTTGCACTTCTGCCGGCAGCCCCATGACTGTCTATTTTTTATTATGTTTAAATACAAAAACATACAAACATACCTTTGACGTTACAGACGGACTAAGTTATCGGAGTCATTGGATACTCGGTTGGAGCGATACTTGGTCGAACCAATATGTAATCAACATGTTATATTTTCATACATTTGTAATACTTAACTGTAGTTGTAATTAGGTTTATTACCGTTTAATTTAGTAATATAAGTTACACTGTCATCGTGTGATCAATCTCAATTAAGATTATCTGACGATCTCATTTGAATAACTGCCATGCTTGCAAAAACTTTGCTAACGAAATTAGTAGCAAAGGACTGTAAGAAATTGCTTTCAGCGATATGGACGTAATTTGAACATTTGCATGTATTTCATGTCAATAAATATGGGTTTTAATAACTGTGTTTGTTACTACATATTTTACATATTCTTTGCAAACTAAGAAATCACTTTAAACCCACAAAAATAAAGTTAATAATGACTTAGTTATGTTAACTTATAGTAAACATATTTATTTCATTTGCTTCATAATGTCAATGAACTTGCTCATTAGTACCATCTTAACGAAGACACGAAGAAGCGGTTACGTCGGTTCTCAACAAACCTATCTCGGCCTATCTGAGATCATATTGCGATGAGTCGCGTTAAATTGGGGCCTTTTTTTTTTTTTTTTTTTTTGTGCGTGTGGAAACCCCCTCGGGCCGTCACCCCGCCGGGGTTTTCAGCGGGGCGGTGTGTCGGAATCGAACCGACTAAAACCACACGGTGTGCCGTACTGCGCCTTAAGTAGGAGGGATCCGGGAACAGCTTTATTACGACATCCGGAACCCTCCTAGCGCCTGCCCGCTAATGCGCGGGCACCACCTTCGGGTAAAATCCTCTCAATTAGGCGACGTCCAGGCACACGCGGACGCCGCCTCCTCGCGGGGGGCCACTACAGCGGGTGGAGGGGAAAACCCGTCCCGTCCACCCGCGGCCACACTCAGGGCGGCATGAGGCGCTGGTATGCGCGCCTTCGCCGCCCGGTTCGCCGGCGGCGAATTAGGTCCGAGTGGAGCTCGTCCTCCCGGACCCTTTCCGCCGCCTCCTTCTGCGAGATGACGTCCTCACAGAAGGTCGCGACCGCGGTAAAACTCCTGTCGCTACCGGCCATGGAGCGTATGACGGCCGGTAGCGAGAGATCCCCTCCGATGACTGCAGTGAGAGCCCGACGCTGCGTCGCCCAGGCGGAGCAAACCGCCAGCGTGTGCTGAGCCGAGTCCTCACTGCAGTCGCAGTGGTGACAGGCGGGACTCAGTTCCCTCCTAGCGACCGAGTGCAGGTACTTCCCGAAGCAGCCGTGCCCGGAAAGGACCTGCGTCAGTCGGAAGGAAAGGGTCCCGTGCTGCCGCCCTGCCCACTCGACGATGACCGGCTGGAGCGCCTCCACGGCGGCAAAGCCAGCACGTGGAGCCTCCAGCCGGGACGACCAACGAGCCATGGTGGCTCGGCGAGCGGCCTCACGCCATTCGCGTACCTCTTCGGGCGGGGGCTGACTGCCGCTTCCCGCCCGGAACTCAGCCGTTCGCCGATATACTTCGGCGAGCACTTCCGCCTCCAAATCCCACGGGGGAGTTCCGGCCAACGCGCACGCCGCCTCCGTCGACACGGTGCGGTATCCGCGTATGGCTCTGACCGCCATAACCCTCTGAGGGCGCCAGAGGCGCGCCCTATTTTGGGCGGTCAGAGCTCCCGCCCACACCGGTGCACCGTACAGCGCCATTGACCGGACAACCCCCGTGTACAGCCGTCTCGTAGCGACGCTGGGTCCGCCCAAATTGGGCAAGAGTCGCCCAAGGGCGGACGCAGCGCCGACCAGCTTCGGAGCAAGCTGTCGGAAGTGCTCGTCGAAGAGCCACCTACCGTCGAGGATCAGGCCCAGATACCTTATGTGGGCCTGAACCGGTACGAGGACCGAGTTGACCACGATAGAGGCGCCAGGGGGTGGACCACGACGGGGCCCATGGAATAAAAGGGCCTCCGTCTTATTCAGGGCCACCCGCAAGCCCAGCGCCTCGATGCGCCCGACCACCAGAGAGACTCCCCTGGTAGCCAAGCGCGCCGCCTCCTGAAAGTTCACCCCCCGGGCTGTGACCAATGTGTCATCGGCGTAACAAATTACGCCGAGCCCGGGGGGGAAGTCGCCTCGAAGGGCCCAGTCGTATCCCATGTTCCACAGGAGTGGTCCAAGGACAGACCCCTGCGGAACACCGCACGACATGGGCCGACGACTCAAAACTCCATCTCGGTCCTCGTACATGACGGTACGCTCCTCTAAATAGTCTGCCACTAGCCGCCTCAGGTACCCTGGCACTCCGTGATACTGGAGCGCTTCCCTGATGCAGCTGAATGGCAGACTATTGAACGCGTTGGCGATGTCCAGCGACACCGCCAACACCACGCCGCCACAGCTCACTACCTCTTCGGTCACGGCCCTCAGGCGCAACACAGCACCGACCGTCGAACGCCCCGCTCGAAAACCGAATTGGGCGTCCGACAAATCGGGGCCGACCTCGTCAAGGTGCCGGACGATGCGGGCAGAGAGGACCCTCTCAAACAATTTACCCGCCTCGTCCAGCAACACGATGGGCCTGTAGGCCGCGACCGAGTCGGTAGGCCGTCCCGGCTTCCTTAAAAGTACCAGCTTCCCGCTCTTCCAGCAGTCAGGGAAGCGTCCGTACGCCAAACTAGCGTCGAACACCTCCCTGAGGCGGTCGGACATGTGGTCGAGGGCTAGGGCCAACACTCGGGCAGGGATCCCGTCTGGCCCGGGGGCGGTGTTCTTGGAACGGATCCGTAGAACAGCCGCCCCTACCTCCGCCTCCGTGACGGGCGGAACACCATCATCTTCGTCCTCCCCGTCGTCTCCGGCCAAGGGGGCCATCGACGGGGGTACGTGCTCCACCCGTTGCGGGAAAAGGCCCTCAACCACTTCCTGCAGGAAGCTGGGCTGGAGAGTCTCTGTAAGGGGGGGGGCCCGACGCGCGGAGCTTTTGTTGCGCCGCGCGATATGGGCGACCCCAGGGGTCACGATCGAGACCCTCCAGCATCTCCTTTCTCTTTCCTTCTTTGGCACGGCTAATGGCCAGCTTCAGAGTTTCCCGCGCCTATCGGTACTCCTCATGAAGCTGGTCCTCTTCCCCCTCTTCGCGGTGACGCCGCCGGCTGCGAGTGTAGGACCTCCGGGCACGAGTACAGACCGCACGGAGGTCCGCCAACTCCTGGGACCACCAGTAGACCTCCTTCCTTGGAGGCCGACGACCTCGGACGCGGGGCATGGCCGCATCGCAAATCTGCGTAACCGCATCGCGAAAGCGGCCTGCCCCCGTCATGTCTACCTCCTCAGTCAGAGGCTGCGGAGACAGCCAAGAGTAAATGATGGCTGCCTCCTCTAGTAGGTCCCTGTCCAACTTTGAAACAGCCCACCGCGGGAAGCGGGAAGAACGCCGCGCCGTGTGACCCCTTCTGGGGTCCTGGGTCCGGGAGAGCTCAAATCGGATATACAGGTGATCCGAGAGCGTCTCAACCTCTTCCAGGACACGCCAGTTCCTTACTCGTGCGGCGAGAGCAGGGGTAGCGAACGAAAGGTCCACTATCGACCCCCCCTGCTGTCGCACGCACGTGTTGGTGGAGCCTCTGTTTAGGAGACAGAGGCCCACCGATGCCGCCCATTCCTCCACGGCATCGCCCCGTGCGTCCGTCCTGGGGGAACCCCACGCAATGGACTTTGCGTTGAAGTCCCCCAACACTAAGACGTGCCCAGACGCTAGTCGCCGCATCGAGGTCTCCAAGTTGTTAAGGAAAACCTCGAAGTCGCTCAGACTCCGGTTGGGGGAGAAATAGACACCATATATGGTGATCCCCCCCCACTCGGCAGCAACATATCCAGTACCCTTGTCTCTTAGCGACAAGGGTGGGGAATGAGCCGCCGTGGAGCTGACGACTGCCACGGAGCCGTCCCGGTCACCCAGCCAATTTGGACGGGGAGGAACGTAATAGGGCTCCGCGGCTACGGCCACACCGATCGACCACTCCGCCATGGTTTGCAGGAAAAGGTCCTGCGCACCGGCAGAGTGGTTTAGGTTCGTCTGGACAAGGAGGCCAGAGACTTGGTCCATTTATTGGACCGTCTCTACAACCTCCTCCATGGGTGACGACGACGACGCCAAAATTACATCGGTGGCAGCCTGGGTCGATAGGCTGGCCCCCGATGATTTTTGAGTGCGGGGAGGCTTGCAGCCCCCCTGTCCCATCTGGTGATTGGCGGGCAAACCACCCGCCGCACACGCTGGGCAGTGAGGGGCAGCGGAACATTCCGCTGCCTTGTGCCCCGGTCGACCGCAACGGAAACAGAGTCCGCTGCAGTCAAAACAGCTCGCGCACTTGACGCGGGTGTGTCCCGACGATAGGCATTTGAAACACCTCATCGGTCTCGCCACCAGGACTGTTACCCTGGCGTTCACGAAACCGATGAGGACCTTGCCGGCGTCGCCCAAAATTTTCGCTGATGCTACGGGACAGCTGACCCACACCGCGCCAAGGCCTCCTGGACCGGGGCGGATGGTGCCGACTCTGATTTTGTCCGCGTTGCATCCCGTCCTCTCCTGAACGGCAACGCGGACGTCCTCCACCGTAACAGAATCATCCAGGCCCGAAATGCGCAGCTCCGCGCACTTGGTGGGCCTGGCGATCTTGACACCATCCGTGGCTGCAAATATACCCCGCAGCTTCTCGGCGAAAGTATCAGCCGCTTTCGCGCCTTCAGCCCCGGGGAACTCCAAAACTCGAGCCCCCGTCTGGGCGAGGCGCATCCTCACACCTACAGCCCCGAACTCTCCGGCGAGGCTGTCCCGGGCCTTCTTGAAAACGGCCGCGTATGACAGCCCGCCGTCTGTCGCCTCCGGCGACACAGTGATCACCACAGCCGCTGTTTTCGGCGGTTGCAGTTTTCGTGGCTTCTTCGTGGTGGCCGCTGCCGCCGACGGTGACTGCGGTGTAGAGGCCGCCTTCTTGGCAGCCTTCTTACCCCGCTTTCGGGACTTCTTACCCCCCGCGACCACTTGCCATTCGTCGTTTGAAGGGGTAGATGCGGAGGGGCCAGGCACAGTTTTTGCACCAATAGGGACTGTAGTGCTCGTCCCTTTAGGTACAGGAGTGGGGAGCGGAGGAAACTCCACCACTGCTTTATTCGTGGCCTTAGCCAGTTGCCCGGCTTTTGGTACAGCCGCCTTTGGTGCAGCCGCCTTTGCTGTGGCGTTAACTGGTCGCCTGGCTTTCGGTGCGGCTGCAGAGGCTGGCGCTGACGTCACTGCCGCAAAGGAACCCGTGACGCGGCCACCCGATACAGGGAGAGGCGTCGGGGCTGATGCGGCCTTTGCTTTATCCGCTGCAAGTGGCGGTCGAATGATAGGCGCCGGTGGCAGCCTAGCTTCGAGGCCCGCAAGACGCCCGTCCATCATCCTCCACACTGCGTCAATAACCTGACGCAGGTGGGAATCCGGAACTTCGGTGGGAGAGGGGGCGGAGGGAGCAGGCTGTGCCGCAACCGGGCTCAGCTGCCCAGGGCATTCTGAGCGTGCTCGAAACTGCGCAAACTGAGCGCTCAGTTCAGCAACTTGCTTCGTGAGGCGGTCGTTTGATGCCGTAAGGCGGTCATTTGCCTTTTGAAGGCGCGCTACGTCCTCGATGAGGCTTTCAACAGCCACAGACACGGCAGAGGAGGAGTCCTTCAGGGCCCTAACAAAAGAACCCTTCAGATTGGTGGATTTAGTGGCCACTTTGTTTATGATGGCCACCGCCGCGCACGTCCTCTCCTTCAACGTCGCCGGTGATTGAGGGACAGAACCCCCTTCCACCGGCGCACGGATCTTAGTAAGGAGATCTGCGATCTCCTCCTCCGCGACTATTTCGCCCTCTGCACGAGCTCGCGCATACACCTCCGCCTTAGAGAACGCAGAACCCGCCGGAGCTGAGGTCGGCGTACGCGATCTCGACCTCCCTCTTAGGCTGGTGGCGACTTTGGGAGGGAGCATCACCTGGGCCGCGTCGGCATCCTCGTCCATGGAGCGTCCGCGTTTTCGACTATCATTGCCGCGAACCTCCACTTCCATCGTCTCTATGTTATCTGTATTTCTGTCTGATGGTACGACAGACCTAGAACGGAGACGTTCTGAGAATCTTATGGCACTCCCAGGAGTCGGATTGACTTCTGGGAGCTTCTCCGAGATAGGCGTCCTGACTAACAGCTCATCATTAGACGAGGTGTCGTCCGCCTTCTCATTATTCTTCTTCCTCACACTCTTCTCCTTCTTTTTTTTTTCTTCCATAATATTTTTAGTTTTAAGTTGTTCAATTTCCATAATAGACCCACGAGAGGGGGAGAAATAGAAGTCCACCCGGGCAGAGATCCCCCAATACCCGGGCAAGCGAAGGTTTATGCCCAACCGAGGGTTCCGCAGGTGCCCCGGCTGGGAGTGCGCTTGCGACTGAACTACCCATCAGCCATGCATCCCCTGGTCACGCACCAGAACACGGGATTCGGGGTGATTTTTTAGAGAGGTTTTCTTCCTCGCAGTCCGGGCGGTTAAGCCAAGACCCTCGTCCCCGATCGGAGTCGCGAGACATGACCACGACTCCTTTCGGGATTACGATATGCCGACGGTGGCAAGAAAATTAAATCTTCCCATGCCTGCTCGGTGGCAGTGTGAGTGCACACCGAGCCCGTCCTCTTTCTCCACTCAGAACAGCGGAGAAACTCCGACCCATGGAGGGTCCCTCCTTGTTGATTTTTTACCGAGGTTTTCATCCTCACAGCTCCGAAGAGCGAAGAGCCGACAGGAAGATGTGCTCTGTTGAGCCAAGCCTCAACCAAGTGGCCGAAGACAGATGGCCTCGTCTTCATACTAGAATATTAGCCGTTGGCGATGACGCCGTCCTCAAAACTGAGGAAGAAAGGCAGCGTCATCGCCAACGTTTCCAGGGTGCACCACGTGGAGGTTTTCTAGACAGCACCCCCGCGTTAAATTGGGGCCTGTATTAATCAAGTGACCAAAACGGGATTTCATCGTTCTGATTGGTGAGTGAATTTTCAAGCTAAAAAAACATTTTTTAAGAAAATCGGCTTATTTTAATTCCCTCAAAGCGAACTAAGTCCTCTTGCTGCGACTGATTCCAGCAGGGAGCACATGCAAGTCCCATTCTGGTAATACTGCGCTAAATGGTGTAGCTGCCGACTATTATGTGCTACTTATGTATTCCCATACGTAACGAGTATAAAGGGTTTTGAAATTAGTATTTACAACAATATTTACAAATACATGTTTTTTTACTGTGTTCTTACGCGCATTAGTGTTAGTAGTTTTAACGCAGCCTGGTTTTTATTTTTTTTTTAATTTATACTTATGAACTGATAACTGATCTTCTCAAAGTTACAAAGGCAAATTATAACTTTGTTGTACCGAACATTAATACTAAACCATGAATGCTGCTTGCATAACTGTTTCTATGTTACTTACATAGTATACAAGCTGCACCCCACGGTATCACCCGCGTAAATATAGATGCCGTGGGAATATCATGATAAAAAGTAGCCTATGTGTTTATCCAGGTCTCCAGCTATCTACATACCAAGTTTCATCGCAAGCAGTTCAGTAGTTTTTGCTGATTGATTTTTGATGCGTTAAAGACAACGTGGGACTTTGTGGTTGTACTGGATTCCCTGAAAGCCCCATGATGAGGTAAAAAGTACGAGTGTGGTATTGTAGACATTAAGTTAGAAGTCTTGTTCATGTGCCCTAATGTTTCGTACTCGCTCATAAAATCTATGTATTGTTGAGTATTTTTTATCTATCTTTACAGGTTTGCTTTTAATGAGATAGTGTTACACAATCTACTTATTTATAACAAATAATTTTTGACGCTATCATTGTGAATCCACTAAGTGAGAAATAGAATAGGATAGTGAGCAATAGAGTAATGGATCTCTATCGAGTCTACGTTCTAATGATAGAAAGCGACATTTAGCCATTTCATAGGAATCGCCTGAGACTTCGGGCGATTCCTTTAAAAGAACAGAAATGATGAAACGCCCATCACTATTACGTTTCGTCGTATCTATAAAATTTTGCTCACACGCACGTTATTCAGGAGTGTAATTTTGTATATAGGAGATATGGAATCAAGTTCCCAGAATCGTGGAAAATCAGTATGTGTTTGAGTGAGTGCCTTATTCTTATTATGTGAGAATGTGCAAACTGATTGTTTGGAGTTAAATTGAGGTATACTACCTGAAATGAGCCAACCGTGCTTTGTTTCGAAAAGCGTTGGCATTTGTTTCCCCAACTATATACAACTTTTGCCAATCATACTCCAAAAGATGTCCGCTTCAACAAGTATGTCGATGGAGGATGGGACATAGAATTTAGGATCAGCTAGGTTTACCCCTTCCAGTATGTGAAAGTCATGTTCATGTATGAACAAAGAATAGATGTTGTTTTATTTGGCAGAACAAAACAATCAATGTATATTCAATATTACCCATCGCTTGATTGTAGTTGTGTAGGACATACTTGTGTAATTGTTGATGACTGATTGTTTATGCCCACGATGGTTGTGCTTACATTACGCATATGTATATGCAGCTTACCATATGAAATTAATTATGATATGAGCCGTGCTTTCATTGTCCAATAAGACTCTGGCGTTGTGCGGCGTTCCGTACACACCCAAGACTTTCACTATGGCTGTAGAAAGTAAAATATGTGGGGTTATAATTATTACCAGCTAAAGTATGTTAAATGTTCTTCATGAGACACAGAAGGCTTTTCATATTAATCAAATAATAAAAAAAATAAAATAAAATCATGGATAAAACTATCGTATGTCTCATATTTGACCAGATTGCAAACAGTGTGCAACATTTCATTAAAATCGGTTTAATAGTTTTAAAGTTCATCACGGATAAACAACGCGATACGAATTTTTTAAATATTTTATAAAGATTTAACATTCTTAATGTCCTACTAAAAAGCTCTTATACCACTAAAGTACAAGGATACGGCCCACCTAATGGAATCAATTTCCAGGATTACAACGAATAAAGGTGTACACATAGTGAAGGAATGATCAAATAGTTTATTCATGTTTTTCACAGATGAGCGGATGCGATCTGAGTTGCAGCTATTCCTTGATCTTATTGAGCAACGCCCTCTGAAGTTCAACTTGTGGCGTGTATTGCCATTTAATTTTAAAGTAGCTCTAAGTTTTTTTTCGTTCTGTGTCATAAACACCATGGCAGTCGTTCAGGTTGCTTCTTACTACAGAACATCAACAAATAAAGAACTTACTTAAATATGTTACTAGAGCTTTATCTATTTGTAAGGAAAACGTTGTGTTTAAATGAGCACAATAATTATAAGTGTAAATATATATTAGCAAAATATGTTTAACTACGGTAATTTTGGCAGCTTAGATTTTACAATTATCCCATTCCATGTAATGATTGGGACCCAACATTGTATGATTTAAAGAACAATTGACGTGCTTGTGCTAAGGTCAAAAAACAAGTCTAAAGGTAATAAAGAAAATTTCATAGGAATCAAAATCTAAACATTAAAATTGACTGGCCTGTTGGTCTAGTGGTTAGTGACCCTGACTGCTAAGCCAAAGGTCGTGGGTTCGATTCCCACCCAGGACAAATAATTGTGCGATGAGCACGATAATTTGTTCTGTGTCTGGGTGTAATTTATCTATAATATGTATGTATTTAGAAATATATAAGTATGTTTATCAGCAGTCTGGTTACCATAGTACAGGCTCTGCCTAGTTTGGGATCAGACGGTCGTGTGTGAGATGTATGGAGTTATTACTATATTATTATTATTATTCACTTGTATTGCTAAAGATGAGATTTTGTTACTTGTTAACTTGGGTACTATAGGCTGAATCTCAGGTGGTCATGATTCCAGTCAGCCCAAACCATAAGTCACATGCCTATATCAATTGGTGTTCGGTGGTTGGTGATATAGGATAAGAGAAAGTATCCTCGTTTGTTTAACTTGCTGCACTTAATTGAATAAGTTATAAGAGATTGAGAACGTAAAACCCCCTTTTTTTAAGTCGCTTAATAACAAAAAAAAATTATCACGTTAAAGGTCAATGTTGCTTCAAGAAAAACCATCAAGCACACTACATCTGTCCTTCAGTTCTGAGGGTTTCTTCATTTTCCCTCCGATACCATCATCAGATCCAGACTTGGTGACAATGGGACCACCTGAGGAGCATACCCTTTCAAACCAAAAAAATATTTTTGAAATTGTTTTATACATGACGAAAATATCCGTGAAAATACATAAAAATACATGCAGCCCAACATAGAACCTTCTTCCTTTTTTAGAAGTTCGTTAATGATAACGATAAGTAGAAATGGAAGTTTCCATAATAGATTGGCAAGTTTTGATAAAAAAGGTCCATTAAAATGTTTACTATTTTACAAGTTATTACAGGATCTCAAAAGGATTTAAGGTCAAGATAAGTAGATATGGGAATTGTTTACAATTAGAAAAGTACTATGGTTTCTGGATTCCTTTTCTTTCCACAACAAATGTTCTGTAAATCACACAATATTATATCATGTTTTTTCTAAATTCATTTCTGCTTTTACTGATTTACAACTTTGCTTAACACAATATAATTAAATAAAAATTTTCCTCTGTTGTTATACCGATTAGTGTAAATTAAAATGAATATCTGAAGGGCGGCTCAAGACTGTGTATCTCATCACCAGGTGGCAAATATAAGATGGCTTGAGCAACCTCCTTCGTCTTATAAATAATGCTGTCTAACCTTACATTAGTAGATATAGTATAGGGTGCAAAATATGATGAATTAGTCATACTATTCATGACAGAGGGAATTATATATGCTATTAGCTTAGCTATTTGTTTTCTAAGTTTAATAGGATGGTGCATAAATGTTGTTGTTCTCTTAATGGTATAAATTTATTAAGATAATTTCTTAACATTTTTCTACACATTTTTGACGCTTGATGACGCTTCCGATCTAAGCCTTCTCTACCTAAATAAAAATCAATGTTTGTATGTTTGTCCTCTATGCGTTTCGAAATCATTAGTCAGATTGTGATGAAACTTTGGAAGGGTGTACTGGGGACGCCCGCGAGGGTTCCTGACCCAATAAATCTATATATAAAAAAAGAAAAAAATGGCATTGCAACACATGAAGGGTGCAGCTAGTTCACATAGCAGATATTTCAATTATATATTTATTATTAAATACCGGCGGTTACACATATGTAGGATCTTGGTCAAATAAATAGAAACTTTCTTATCAGTTTCTACAAAAATACCAAAATTGCTATAATTAAATAAAATTCAGTCCTTTTTGTAAAGGGATTCTTGAGAACTTGAGGGAACCCTCAAGTTCTCAAGAATCCCATCATCAGATCCTGACCAGATGATAATGGGAATTTAGTGTTTTAGGTTAACTGTATAGTTTGTCACCAATGTTAGCTTAGATTACTTAGAGTGTCCGCGTGTTCTGTGTCTGTTAAATAAAAGATCTTTAAAAGTTCACTGGTTGTATTTATTTGTATGTTACAAGCAATTTTTTGCCTCGTAAAACCAGTCTGTAGAGTAAATTATCGCCTGCGGTATTTCCAGATTTATTCAAACCAAGAAAAGAGCGTAGTCCCACCTCAAAGGCTATCAACATACTTGTGACTCTTGAGTTGCAGGTATCCATGACCCGTTTGCTCGTTTGCCTCTTATACCATAAAAAAAAATATATAAAGATTCTAGAGACGGTTGTGACGGGAAACGTGGTTGTCGCAGTTGTGCGTGTGAAAACCCCCACCGGGGTTTCGGTGGGGCGGTCTGTCAACTAACAAATCGAACTGACTAAAATCACACGGTGTACCATACTGCGCCGAAAATAAGAGGGATCCGCGAAGAGCTTCTATTAAGATTCGGACCTCTCCTAGCGCCAGCCCGCAAACTGCGGGCTCCACCTTCGGGTAAAAACCTCTCAATTAGGTGACGTCCAGGCACACACGGACGTCACCTCGCGGCTGGCCACTATAACAGGTGGAAAGAAAAAACCTGTTCTGTCCACCTGCGGCCACATTCAGGGAAGCATAAGGCGCAGGACGGCGCGCCTCTGCCACCCAGTTCGCTGGCTGCGAATTTGATCCAAGTGGAGATCTTCCTCCCGGGGCCTTTCTGACGCCTCCTTCTGCGAGGATATCATCTCGAAAAAATAAAAAAAAACTCTTGCTACCGGCCATGGAGCGTATAAAGTCTGGTAGCGAGAGATCCTCTCCGATGACTGCAGTGAGGGCTCGACGCTGCGTCGCCCATCAGAGCAAACCGCCAGCGTGTGCTGAGCTGTGTTCTCACTGCAATCGCACTCAATTCCCTCCTAGCGACCAAGTGCAGGTACTTCTCGAAGCAGCCGTGCCCGGAAAGAACCTGCGTCAAAGCGGAGGCAAAGCCAGCACGTGGAGCCTTCAGCCGGGACGACCAACCAGCCATGGCGGCCCGGTGCCCGGCCTCCTCTATATACCACGGGGGCAGTACCCGTTAATTTTCTTTCGGTTTATAATTTGCGATTGGGTCCCTCTTGCTACTAAACTTAATGCGGGTACTTAACTTAGGCTTTCAGCTCATAATATAGTCAGTTAAACCGAAGTAGAGTTTACATTGTTTATAATTTATTTTAATTTTGTTTTCTATTCTCGATCTTGTTCCGGTCTTTTTAGTGCATTACTTTTGAATTGTCTTTTTTGCCGTCGGGTTTTTGATTTTTTAAATTATTTATTTTATTTTTGACTTTTTGGTGTCCCAGCACACTTTTGTGAACAAAAACTGTGTTACTTATACTGCCCTGCTCATTGTACTTGCAGTAATCGACATTTTTGTGATTTTCACTTTTTTGCAAAAATGACATCTTAAGGGGTTAATCTATGCATAAAAAAATTATTCTCATAATTTTTTTTATTATAAACTTTTTTTTTATTTAACGAGAAACGCAGCACTTGCACAAAAACATTGCTGTTGTTAACAAGATCTGCAGCATTCAGCATGTGCTAGAAGGTTGTGCAGTACTTGATACGTTTACTGTAGCTTAGTTTAGCATTATAACTTCTTTTGAAACGAATACTAACTAAAGCCAAACGCAGTATTCTACAATAATGCGTTTGAGTGTAGCGAGCATAACAAAGATCCACTCTTGCGCTGCTAAAACTAAATGCAGTATTAGTACACAGTGCCGCGTTTCGTGCTAGCAAATCAGTACGTGGATGTCATTCGCGGACGGAACCACTAACTAAAAACGCAGTATTGAACACGTGCTAGGTAATTTTGCAGTAATAAACAGAAATACTGCATTTGGCCTTAGTAAAACCGTAAAGCTCACAATCCCAGATGGGAAATCAAAATGCAGTACTGTGCATTTTATCCAAATGAGACATTAAAGTAAAGAAATAAATATGTCAATAGAAAGATTGATTTTTTTCTAATTTTTTAAGTACACTTCAAAAATTATATAACATAGACTTGTTGCTAAGATTTAAAAAAATACGTTTACCGCGTTTATCTCCAAACTACCATTTTGCAAGTACTGCGTTTGCAATAAGGAGGGCAGTATATAGGTCGCGTAAAATGTAGAGATGATTTCATACCAAACAAAACAGTTTATTTACAATCAATTTATTTGTTTCGCTTTAAATATGATTGGGCGGCGGATATTTATAACTATTCTAAATTTCATATGATAGCACGGGGTCGGAAACATGAGTGATTTTTACGCTATCAAAAACCTTTTAAACCAATTTATTATTCGTAATTAAATTTAAACATGTAATCTATATCCTGTATTTTTGTAACCCCTTTTAATTTCTTTTACTTCGAGACCCTGCACGATGGGTTTTTTTTTTTATTAACATGTTACTATTTTGTGCCAAAAATCCACCATCTTGTTTTTTTTTCAAACACCTATCTAAGAACACTTGGGTTTTAAGACGAATATAATGATACCTTAACTATTGAAATCCATCCAGCCATTTGGAAGTAACGAGGTAATAATGAAATTTACAAACATACAAGATACACGCGAAAAACAACTCGTCCAACAATACATAGTAATATTATTCCACATTTAAGTCCATAACTACTATCTGGTTTACCTTAACACAAATTGCGGTCATCCCTTGATGGAGCTGACTTTAAAAGTACGTAAAAACATTATTAACAATATAATTAATGGTAGTCACCATAAAGGCCTACTCTCACAAAAATAATTACTTAGCCCACAGTACCCTCTATAGTGACCCCAACTTGTGTGGGGTTTCATGGTAAACTACCTGTTTTCACGGTGGTTAAGATTCTACTTCCATTTTGAACTTTCCATGATCTCGCTTTCGGTTGTAAACGATCAATTTTTTTTTTTATGCTATAGAGGGCAAACGAGCAGACGGGTCACCTGATGGTAAATGACTACCGCCCATGGGCACCTACAACTCGAGAGTCACAAGTGCGTTGCCGCCCTTAAGGTGGCAGTAGGGGCAGGGGGGAAGAGTGGGAAGAGGGGAGGGGGAATAAGGGAGAGGGAAGTGTTAGGGACTCCGGTAACCTCACTCACGCGGCGAAATGCAATCCAAGAATTGCTTCACGGCCGGTTTTCTGTGAGGCCGTGGTAACGAGCGGAGTCGAGCCGGCCCATACGTGCCGAAGCATGGCTCTCCCACATCAAGTCAAGTCAATAGAAACAAGTTATTGTTTATAAAGGCATTGTATGATAAAGCCTTTAAACAACATTTGTACTACCAAATAAGGTCTGTCATAAGGTGGTTGAAGGAATTTTCTAACAAAATCGTTACGAACAAAGACTTTTTTACAAGTTTTTAAATCTGGATTTACAAAAACTGCTCTTGAATTACTATCACTTAAAATTTTAGGTTTTAAAGAATCTTAAACTTGTCATAAAAGTTTAATAAAATCTTCTCCTTCGCTGTGACAGTATTCACTTACTTCGAAATATTCGCCTGGTAGTCTTAGTATTCTGATAAATATCAAATAAGCTGCGCACACCAGTGAATTTTTACAAACATCTTCCAGTAGAAACATTTCCGGCCCTCCCATTTGTCTGTCTATCACTTCTGATTTCGTTTCAAAGCCGAGTCGCGCGAGGTTGTGGATATGTAACTTGATATCCGCACAACATTCACAAATGATATATAATATAATCTATTGATTGACCAGTACGCTTATTGCGGACACATCTGGCTCCAGTTTTTCAATTATTTACATCTGAACCTCAGCTGCTCGAGCGTAGGCGTTGACTTTCACGACGCTCATCAAGCTTATTTTTCGAACAATAATCGGTCTGTTTCATGCTCTGACGCATGAACTTACCGGACAAGGCTACGTTAGAAATAAAATGTGTTGTACAGGCCAAGAGCCAACGCCTGCGTGCGTGATGTTAACTGAAGAGGCTACGAAAAAAAAACAGGAGAAGACTACAGGGCATATACTCTCCCGTCCCGTAAAAGACGCACCAGGTGCCAGTAAACTTAGAACGTTCTCCTACCTCCATTAATATTCTAAGGCTCTGCAGGAACCGAATTAAAAAAAATGTGGGCCTTAGGGGATCACTTTTTTTTTGAAGTCGTTCGTTTGTTGCTTATGACATCGTTTTTGTTTTTAATTTAAGGTAAATATAAAAATTATTATTTTATAATTTTAAGTTATTTTTAAGTCAATTTAATTTTATTAAATTACTTTTATCAAATAATTAAATGATATTATAAATAGGTTGACATTGAATAACTTAAATATTAATCATAAAAACACAAAATTCATGATGTTTTGAAATAGACAAGCGGCCAGATATAATTATTAATTACAGAATTGAATAAATGCAACAAAATTTTTGTCTTATACATCCAATACATCTTATTTATAATAAAAAATAAATATATACTTTTTTTCTTCTGAAGATGCTTTCCTACTGTTTGTGCCCATTTCTAAATAACACATTATGCATTTTCGTGTCAATTTCAATGATTTTGTGTTTTTATTTTTTTATGCAGACATTTTCAGACAAATCTGCACATTCTATTCACGTCCTTGGTATTAAATACCTATAGTTTCAGTCATGTCAGCCCTCTCACATACGAAATATTAGCTTTATCGGTGAATTTTCAAGATTATTTTTTCAGTTTTAACGACCAGGTAGATAGTATATAGGTAAGACACGTCAGCTAAAACGTATGTAGTTCTAAGGCCTCTCGCAAGTTTACTTAAAAGTCTTGGGTTTTTTATACTAGGAACCTAAAATTTGGAACATAGGTACTTTATAGGTAGTCACGTCAGCTAAGAAAGAATCTTGCAATAAGGCTGGATTAAGGTTGTCTAACGGCTCTCGCGAGTTTATATGAAAGCCCTTAGGTTTTTCTCCTAGATACCTGAAATTTAATAAGGAGGTAGTATATACGTAAGACACGTTAGCTAAAAATGGATTTTACGACAGGGCTAGATTAAAGAGGTCTAAAGACTTTCGTCTCTTTTTATGAAAGTCCTTATTTTTTTTTATGAGGCCTGATATTTGGCAAGGAGGTATTTTATATGTAGAACACCTTCAATGGATATAACCGGGGACACCCAGAATTTTTTGTGAAAGTCCTTAAATAAATTTTAGGTGACGAAGTTTACAGGGTCATCTAGTATCTTATTTTTTTTTTGCCTGCATCTGGGATGTTATGCAGTAGAATATCTATAAAAATAAAAGGGAAAATATTAATTGAAGTGGCTTGCAGGGAGTCACTGATTATTTCGACTTGTAGAAGGTTTGGATTTCAAGCAACGGAGGTTTCGGGGCTTGAAGGGTAGGGCAACAATTTTGTTTTCAAGTTTTTGTATGCCGCATAGCGGTCAAACATGTTAAAATACAATTTATGGAGTTCGTCAACTTTATTTACTTGTTTATCGCAAGATTTAATGATTTAATTTTATTTCAAAATAAATTGTTTATTTATTAATGTTGTTTATTTCTATAGGGTAAGAAACAACCTGAACGACTGCCATAGTATTTATGATACAAAACGAAGAAAAACTTAGAGCTACTTTAAAATTAAATGACAAAGCGCGATACAAGTTGAACTGCAGAGGACGTTGCTCAATCACACCAAGGAACAGCCTTAACTCAGATCGCACCCGCTCGTCTGTAAAACATATACGCACACATCTGTAGGATAAACTAAATAAAAATGTATTTTTTTAATATAGAGATTGGGTTGTAAAATCATGGGATGCTTTTTACTATATTTTTAAAATAACTTTACTTTTTTAAATAGCTGCCAATGAGCTATTTATAACAGTTATGACGCAACCCACGCTTTCAAGTTAATCGGATGTCTTAGATTCCGATAAATTAAATCCGTGTGAAAACGATCGGTATCCATACTTTTTCCAAAATATACATACATATTATTGTTTTATTGTAATGCTACGATTGTATTCAACTTTACTTCACGTGATTAGAAAAAAATGTACACTTACTAGTACACCGTATTAATTTTTCATATATCTTGATTTTGATTGTAATCACTTCTTCGTTTATTAGGTCACATATTATCATAGCACATATCAAACTTGCGTATGTTGGCAACATAGTACATAACGTTCTTAAGGCCACATAAGCGTCTAGGCCCTAAAACAAAGTAATAAAATAACTTAATAGTCTAACACTGATAGTTAGTTAGTATGTTATACACGACTTCCGCAAATAGATTTTTTTTTTATTTCTATATTTTGTATTTTAATTTGAACTGCATTACAGTTTGTAGTTTTTACTAAATAAATTTTACAGGTATGTATAATTATAATTTATAACTGTTGACATATCTAGGATAGCCTTTGATCTTTTTTATTGTCAACTTATAGCAATAAAGTAATTAAGAAAGATTAAAACTTACAGAAGCTTTAAAAAAAGAAATTGTTTTAAAATATTTAAAGATCGTTCTCGGTAATGACGTGATTAAGAGACTGCACATCTGCAAACAGAAAATATACTCGACTGAGTTATGGAAGTCAAAATGAGAATTAAGAACATTATTAACAGTTAAGTACTTCAATATCATTTCAAATACCATGAACTTTAACGGTGAACCGATATCGCTTATAGAATCCACTAAAGTTTCATACATTTCAATGTAATTCCTCGTTGAATATTTTTGGAGGTTACAGTGGTTAACTCCTTCAGTTTCTAAGGTCCTCCTCACTATACTCAAACGTAAATATATTATAGAAAATATCATTACGATACTGAATGGACCTACATCTCTCATTACACATACCATCAAGAACATACTCGTAGAGAAATGAAAGGACACACATTGGTTTACATATACATATAATATAATGAAATTAACAAGTTGGACGCAAAAAATGATAAGTAGAGTAACGACTAAACATTTGGGGAACTTTTTATACATATCTGGTGCACCTGGCAAAGTATCTATGATCAATATAGGTCGGTAAAATTGTGAAATGTACTCATCCTTTGATCGCCACGAAATAATAAAATATATAATATATTCAGCCAAGTAACTCCAGCGCGAATAGTCAACGAATAGATTGTCATCGATTAAACTCAAGGATAATACGAATATTAGTAAAATTATTCTATAGACTATCTATAAAAAACGAAGACGCAGTGAAACTACACTAATGTGGTAACCAAAAATGAAACGTATCAGTAGCAAAAGTTTCAAGTCACACACTTGCGAGTGTTGAAATATCATTTTTATTTATAAATAAAGTTTATTTATAAATAAATCGTAAATAATTGTACTCTACACTCCACACAACTCTATACAGCTCACAACAGGTAACAGTTTAAGGTACCCACTTTAATACTATTACATTTGGGTTTGTTTTAGAATCCTGAATATCACAATTTAGAACTAATTTATATAAGTAAGCAGCTTAAACACTTCTCAGACATGAAAGGAGCTAATTGGCCAATACACGATGTCGTAAATTATAGAAACAATACGTAACTAAATTCGTCACTGTGGTATTTGAAATAATACAATGGGATTTTAGTGAGTGATTTTAAAATCTGAAATAAAAGAATTTAAACAGAATCGAGGTACCACTCATCTTTTGCTTGTTAGCTGCAGAATCGGATGGACAAATGTATTTATGTATGTTATTTATATAAACGTCACCATTTTTGTACTGTGAGCACTGGAGTTTTCGAGGTAAGGTGCTCTCAGTGCTGTCACACTGTCACTTTTATTATGCGATTTGACAATTGACTTGAATTGACAACTGACAGTATACTGGACTGCGTTTCAGTATACTGACTTCCGTTTATAAACAGTAACCAGTATAGCTAACTATAAAGGAACGGCTTCGCAGTATACTGAATTGACGTCATACCTAACAGTGCTCTCAGTATATATCAGAACACACACTATATGTGTTTTCACTTCTGAGGTGCAGTCCTACGACTGACAGTTTTTTTTTATTAACTGATTTTACTTGTTTTTACTATATTATGGCTATGGCTACAAACTGGCAAAACTGCTGTCGAAATAATAAAATATTATTTATTTTAACATTAGGCGTTTGAATGGTACTCACTATAGTCAGTTTTCTTTTATCTTTATTAACTGATTTAATTCCCTAGTACAGTTGGTGGTTAAGTAATTGAATTATTGTGTGTTGGAAAACTTATTTATGTCTTCATATTTAATCGTGTTTATAACTGGGCTATAATTCACCGTTTGTACCTAGTTGAGGGAACACGCATCGTTCGTCTACCTGTTTCCACAGTGGGGATAAACTTTGGGGCCGCTTGTTGTTGTTGTGTTCGCGATATGGTGAAAATGCATCTGACGGTGTTACATGTAGCTTGTGTAAGCGACAGTTTGACTTTGCGTATGCTGGTATTACGGAGATTGGCTTCCAAAAGCTTGGGGACCGCAGAAATACTTGGCATTGCACGGACTGTAAAACTGTACAGTCCCCTGGAGCTCCCTCTAATCAGCAGTTATCACAGCAATTAAGTGAATTGCGATCAACGCTGGACTGCATAATGTGGCAGTTGGCTCCCTTGGCAACATTGGTTGAAGATGTGAAAACCATCAAACGAGATATTAGCGACCTGAAGGACTCTGTTGAGTATGCACAAAAAACTGCAGATGTATCAGTGGCGAAGATTCGTTCTCTGGAATCCAAAATCTCATACGTTGAAGAACATTTCAACAAATTCCATTCCATGAAGGCTGACCTGGACAAGTTTAAGGAAGAACTACAGAACAAGGAGCAATAGGTACGTGCCAATAATGTTGAGACCAAACTTGTTCCACTCACAAAGACACACTCTGAGAACCCATATGACATAGTAGGTAAAATCAATAATATTATCAAGTGCTCTGTACCCAAAGAGGACATTAACTATATTGCTCGCGTTCCTAGCCTTAAATCTGACTCTTCTAAGTCCATCATAGTGGCTCTGAATAACCGCTACTCCAAAGGAGGACTTTGTAGCAGCTGCTCGTGAACATAAGGGTATTATAATCTCGGACCTGGGATATACCGGGGAAAGGAAAGTGTCAACGATCACCTTACTCCCCACAATAAGGCGCTTCTAAAAAGGGTGTAAGATATAATAAATAGCCTTAGGAAATAAATTCAAATACGTATGAGTAATACATTGCAAAATTCTGGTAAGAAAGTTGGATACATCGCCTGTAGTCCGAATAAGGACCGAAAAAGACAAAACCAAACTTTAGATTATTTTAGCAATATCTGTGCTACATTTCTGAAGAATATTTTAATATATCATCTGCATGCCATTATAATATATTGTGATTTTTGCGACCGAAGACTGGGAAAACCTATCCTTATTATATTATTGCTTATTGCTCCTCGCTTTTGTTACTTGATGTCGGTCAGTATTAGGGGTATGTTTACGTTTTTTGCTCTTAACTTAATGTATCTAAGGTTCTGTTTTCTATGTATTTTAAATGGTCTTAGACTATATTTTATTTTAACTGCAAACATTAATGTTATGCTAAAACAAGTTCTTCTTGATCGTGTCCAGTTGATGCATATTATTCATTATGTTCGGATGCCAATATTTATAACTACCTTACGTTTACTTTACGTATGTTTATTGGTGTCACCTTTTTAAGAGTGTTTTAATGCAGTTTCTTCAACCTTTATTCTATATTTCTCTGTTTACTTAGTGTAGAAACTTGTTACATAAACCATGGTACAGCAAATTAATATTTTTTAATCAGAATGCTCGGGGTCTGCGTAGTTTATTTAAGAGAAACGTAATTCTAAACTACTTCGACATAATATCAATAACTGAGTCTTGGCTAATAGACGGCATCAGTGATCGAGAACTTTTTATGACCGATATATTGTTTATAGACGCGACCGGGATTATGAGAGTAGGTACCTTGCAGCGATATGGTGGTAGTGTTATCTTAGCAGTGAGCCGTAGGTTTGCTGCTGTTGAGCAACCAACTTGGCGCTCGTCAGCAGAGGACATATGGGTTTCGATAACGTTGCGTTCTAATAGTGGCCTTACTAAATTGTAATTAATTGTGAACTTATTAAATTGTGAAAAGTGTTATTATTTATTGTAATATAAGTGCATGTTTCGTTATAAATTGGTGCAAAGAAGACAATAAAGTTCACGCAGTCAAAAGCTATTTTGAATTTTAAAAATTAAACATCTATGTGGTGACAGTGACAGTTTCTCTAGATTTGAAAACGTTATAAAGTCTTAAAAATGTAATAATAATAAAATGTGTTATTAATAAACTAATTAAATTATAAATTTGTATTATTTATCCTGTTCTCATAGTTACACACTATAGCTATAACAATTATACATTTTTACAAAGTTAGTCAGTGCCTCTATAGGTGAAGTAGGGAACTAATAAAGTTCCCTTGCTTGAAGTTCCGAGGCGCAGACCTAGACAAAACAAGTTGCCAGTTTTTTTCAGTATTATACATTTCAGGTTATGATCATATCAATGAAACTATAACAAATAGTAAATCAATCCAAATTGCATAGTATTTTCTTTTTCCAGTAAAATATGTACAATGCAATGCAATTTCCCCTTTCCATTAAAACTTCTGAATAAAAAGTTTACAATAAAACTCTTCTGTTAAAATGCAATGTTGCGTAAAGGTTTCATGTCAATTCATTAAATATCTTGCACAATTTACATAAATATAGATTATCCACAGTAGTAGTTTATAATTTATTTATAAGGCCTATTTGAAAATAAATAAAGAATTTGAAGAATTTGATTTTCATTTCATACCTAGGTTTTTCAATGTAATTATTTGCTATTCTCTCAAAATCTTTAGTCACCAAGTTAATATTTGTTCACTTAGAACTTGAAAGCCAATGCTGATGCACTGTAATGAACCAAGAGAAGTAAGTATTGTATATGATGGCACACAAGAGATTCAATGACATTAACCATCGTTGCCAAAATAGATTTGGGTCAATAATTATCCCCCGTTTTCTAAATGTTTCCACTTAATCAAAAAAAATCCATCTTTAGCGGTGCATGATCTTGTGCTCGAGATACAAGCATGGTATCTGGTCCCTTATTGATTTTACGTTTTGATAATCTTATTACAAACACGAGTGAATATGAATAAACAATTAAGGAGCCAACATAGAAATATTCAATTACTTAACCACAAATTATGTATGGAAAGACAGATTAGATAATAAAGATAAAACAAAAGTGACTAAAATGGGTACCGTTCAAACTCCATAATTTTTGAATTAACAATAATAATTATAACTTCACACATCTCACATACGGCCGTCTGATCCCAAACTAGGCAGAGCCTATACTATGATAACCAAACTGCTAATGAACGTATGTTATATATTTCTAATAACTATTAATAAACACCTTATGAAGCCGAATCGTCAGATAGGAGAATAAACGACATCTTTAATAGAGTAATAGAAGATTTCGTTTATTCTCTTGATTGGGTATACCTAAAAGATAATTATTTAAATTTAAAAAAAAATTCTAAGGTAAGGTAGAAAAAGTGACAAAACAGGATATTATTCTATTTTCTAAATAAAACTTGGACCGCGTAACTAGTTTAACGTCCAGTCTATCCAATAAGAAGCCATAAGAAAATTAAAACTATTTAATGCAATTTAAAAAAAAAAATGTTTTAATCCCTACGTAATTTATTTGCCGGTTTATTTTATTAGCCAAGTGTCACAATCAGTAATTATTATTATTCACTTTTCGTCTCTCCTTTTTGTTTTTCTTTACAAAATATTTAAGTCTTCTAGTTTTATAGTCGACAAACTAAGGATAAGTGGCGCCTTTCTTTTCAAATGTTACATTTATGACTTAAAAGTTCTAAGTTCTGTGTAAAATCTCATTGAATAGTTTAAACATTTATTAAGTTAAGTATTGATACTGTAATTTCCACATCGTGTATTGGCCAACTAGCGTCTGTCATGTCCGAAAAATCTTAAGTTCTAAGTAATTAATTAGTATCAAATTTTAAGATTCAGGATTCTACAACGAATTCTTAAAAACAAACGATTAAGTTTAATTTTATTACAGTCCGGTACTTTCTACTGTTAGCTTGTGTGAGCTGTAGAGGTCTGTGAAAATATTTAAGACACCCAAATTAGAAATATGATATTTCAACACTCGCAAGTGTGTGACTTGAAGATTTTGCTACTGATACGTTTCATTTGTGGTTACCACATTAGTGTACTTTCGTCGAGACTTCGTTTTCTATCAAAATTGTACAGAATAATTTTACTAACATTAATATTATACTTGAGTCCAATCGCTAATAAAGAATTTGGGTTATGGTTTTGGAATTACTTAGTTGAATATGTCATTTATTTTGCTATTTCGTGGCGAACAAAGGATGAGTATATTTTTCAATTTTACCAACGAATATGGATTATAGATACTTTGCCGTGTGCACCAAATATGTATAAAAAGCTCTCCAAATTGTTAGTAGGTACTTTACTTTCTATTATTTGCCTCCGATTTACTAATTCTCTTATATTATGTACACAATTGGACGAGTGCTTTTCCTTAACTAACAACTTTTATATCATTACTTGCATCTTAAGAGACGTAGGTTCATACAGTGTCGTTATTATATTTTCTATAATATACTTCCGTTTGAGAACAGTAAGGAAAACAATAGAAACTAAAGGCATTAACCCTATTTACGCACAAAAATATTCAACGAGGAATTACATTGAAATGTACGAAACTTTGGTGGATTCTATAAATGATATTGGTTCACCGTTAAAGTTTACGGTATTG
Source organism: Euplagia quadripunctaria (assembly GCA_963859945.1). Lineage (NCBI taxonomy): Eukaryota > Metazoa > Arthropoda > Insecta > Lepidoptera > Erebidae > Euplagia > Euplagia quadripunctaria. Next base: position 5,546,004 of record OY982583.1, read on the forward strand.
GAAATTATATTGAAGTGGCTAGATTTTCTATTTTCATAAGTGCATAATTCAGTCGGTTTATTTTATTTGCAGTTGTTTGTCATCATAGTAATATCAATACCAAGATCGGCCGTAGGATATTTTCATACAATTTATTTTTTCAAACAATTTGTAAGTTCTAATCTTTCTTAATGGCTTTTTTGCTTGCAGGCTTTATTAGGTATATATGTATATTTTTTTCTGAAGAACAGGTTGTTATGAAGACAGTGCACTAAGCAAATATATATTTAAAGGAAACCTTAACACATTGAAATGTTTGGTACACAATTAATTAGTGATAGATTTGTAACAAATCTATCTATCTATTTATCTAAATAAGTCTAACAACCTTTAATGAGTAACTCTGGTATTTATAATACAAGTGCTTTTTATCGTGGTCTTGGAAAAAAAATACTGCATATCAATAAAATGATCGATAAAATGTATTAATTTAATAAAATGTTATTTTTTAATTTTTATATATATTACTAGCACTACACCGCGGTTTCACACGCGTAAGTCCCGATCCCAAGCCTATGCGTCAATCCAGGGCTCCAGCTATCTACGTATTAAGTTTCATCGTAATCGGTTCAGTGGTTTTTGCGTGCATGAGAAACAAACATCCATCCATCCATCCAAACTTACACATTTATTATATTAGTGGGATTATGAACAATAAGTGTGAATTCGTGGTATCGCCACCCATAGTTTGCACTATGTTCTCTACAACTCACCACGATCGATCTTACTTAATTAAGTGGCATAGCAATTTAAAATAAAGAATTCCAGGCACCACAAAGGCGCGACAGCGCGGTGCTGGTTCCAGACTCGCGCACTACTGCAACCCCCACGTTTCAGTACAGCGGCAACCGCGACCCGCTCAACATTAAATTGAAAGTTTGTTCCTTCATAGTGAAGGGGTTTTAAAACTCATTCGTTCATTCTCATTATTCGTCGTAGGGTTAGCACATACACACGTACACACACACGCACACGCACACGCACACGCACACGCACACGCACACGCCCACGCACACGCACACGCACACGCACACACACACACACACACACACACACACACACACACACACACACACACACATATATATACACTTACATCCATATATAAAAAACCCTAAATGTACTTACTTACATACACCGAATTCTTCACTCATATTACACCTCAGACAATATACATTCATTCATTCATCTTACATGTTATAATTACATTGTAACAAGTACACTTACAGTAAAACCGACTTGTCTAGAGCTAGGAGAGGCTGGTCATCTGTCATACAGGTTCTACCTAGTACGGATACCAGTCTCTCACACAAATTACAATCTCTTGAATTGGTTTATAACTTTGTTATTAGTAATTAATGATGTAATAATTTCTGTGTGAGAGAAGAAATAAAATTATTATTATTATTAAAAAAAAAAGTATGGTTTACGTGCCAATGCGGCTAAGCAGGGTTGGATTACCTCTAGTTCCATCCACCCGAACCATCTTGACTGCAACCCAGCACCCACTCGACTGTATAATTCCGTAAACCAGTTCATGTGAAATATCGAGTATGCCTGAGCAACTCGCCAGACATCGAAAATGATATGCTAGACCAGTTCGATTGGGATTATAGTTCTTATTAGAGAGTCATTTGTAAACTTGTTTCTTTTAAACTATTTATATTAATTTAGTTTCAAAGATTTGAATCGTTATAGCATATTCGTTTCACATATTTAGGCAGAGTTTGGCACACCTTATCATTTATTTGCTCCATATTAATAAGATGATGTAGAATCTGTTAGAATACATAAATAAATGTTGCTTTGGATTTGTAGTATTTACCACAATACGTGTATGTCATACGACTTATTGTTTTGCTATACAGATCATTTATAGTTTTCTCCGTACCAACGACGATTGTATTTAAAAATGGATCCCACCTAAGAGTTTATTTTAATATATACAATAAATAGAGAAATCAAACCCTTGAGTAATTTTAATGATGAATTTCAGGGCCTTGACGGTTGGATTGCTATAAGACTGTTATTTACTTTGTGGCCATCAGTCGCAAGTTTAATATATGGTTTGATAATATTTGACCTAATACATGAAGAAGTCGTTATGATCAAAACCAAGATTTATGAAAAATTAATACAGAAAACCGGTAAGTATTAGTCTATTTTTTTCATATCACGTGAAGTAACAGTTAAATTTATATACAACTAGCTACCCGGGCACACGTTGCTGTGGCTAAGTATGCAAAACAAAAAATGTGACTATAAATTGAGATAAAACCTTCGATCATCCGCGCTCAAAAATGGCACCAACTAAACTGTGCTTACATGCAATGCTAATATCATAGAAATGCAAGAAAGTCTTGAAATTTTTTTAGTATTCTTCACAGTCAGTCGTACTTTCGATAAGAATAATATTTTTATCAAAGCTTTGATTTTTTTTAAAGTATAATAATGGCACTGTAACCATCGATAACTTAAAAAGTTAGTAGTTTTTTAAACATGTAGCTACGTACCTGTCCTTTTCACTCGCGCGAGCGAGCGTGTGGAACACATACCACGAGTCCAATACGCCCCGTTGTGGTAAGTATTAACTACAGTCGCTATACATTGCAGTTTTTTGTATAAAACTACTACAACATATATTCATAGAAACATTCATTGTATGGTCTGGTTTATTTTTACGATGGCATATTAAATGCATACACGAAAAGTAATGATGAACCACCGAGTGCCACTATTTGACGCGATTTTTGTAGTATATTGTATATCTAAGGTAATCATGGATAAAACTATCGTATGTCTCAAGTTTGACCAGATTGCAAACAGTGTGCAACATTTCATTAAAATCGGTTCAATACTTTCAAAGTTCATCGCGGATAAACAACGCGATACGCATTTTTTAAATATTTTATAAAGATTTAACATTTTTAATGTCCTACTAAAAAGCTCTTATACCACTAAAGTACAAGGATACGGCCCACGTGATGGAATTCATTTCCAGGATTACAATGATTAAAGGTGTACACATACTGAAGGAATGATCAAATAGTTTACTCATGTGTTTCACAGATGAGCGGATGCGATCTGAGTTGCAGTTATTCCTTGATCTGATTGAGCAACGCCCTCTGAAGTTCAACTTGTGGCGTGTATTGACATTTAATTTTAAATTAGCTCTAAGTTTTTTTTCTTTCTGTGTCATAAACACCATGGCAATCGTTCAGGTTGGTTCTTACAACAGAACACCACCAAATAAACAACTTACTTGAATATGTTACTAGAGTTCGTTGGCTTTATCTCTTTGTAAGGAAAACGTTTTCTTTTAAATTAGCACAATAATTAGAAGTTTAAATATATAATAGCCAAATATGTTTAACTTCGCTAATTTTGGTAACTTTGATTTTACAATTATCCCATTCCATGATTGTATGATTTAAAGAACAATTAACGGCCTGTAAGCCGCTTGTGCTGAGGTCACAAAACAAATCTAAAGGTAATAAAGAAAAATTCATAGGAATCAAAATCTTAACTTATCTCAGCCCAAACCAGAAGTCACATGCCTTTATCACTTGGTGTTTGGTGGTTGGTGAAATAGGATGAGGGAAAGTATCGTCATTTGTTTAACTTGCTGCACTGATTGAATAAGTTCCAAGAGATTGAGAACGCAAAACCTCCTCCTTTTTCAAGTCGCTTAATAACAAAAACATTTATCACTTTAAACGTCAATGTTGCTTCAAGAAAAATCATCAAGCACACTACATCTGTCCTTAAGTTCTGAGGGTTTCCCTCATTTTCTCTCCAATACCATCATCAGATCTGGACTTGGTGACAATGGGGCCACCTGAGGAGCATACTTTTTTGAAACCAAAAAAAATATTTTGATCATAGATAGCAGCAGATAGCCGAACATAGAATATAGAATAACGCTAAGTAGGAAATGGAAGTTTCCATAATAGATTGGCAAGTTTTGCTAAAAAAGGTCGATTAAAATGTTTATGTTTGCTAGTTGGCATAGCAGATATTTCAATTATATATTTTATTATTAAATACCAGTGGTTACACATATGTAGGATCTTGGTCAAATGAATAGAAACTTTTTTATCAGTTTCTACAAAAATACCAAAATGTTATAAGTAGATAAAATCAGTCCTTCCTGTAAAGAGTTCCCTCAATTTCTCAAGAATCCCACCATCAGATCCTGACCAGATGATAATGGAACTTTAGTGTTTTAGGTTAACTGTATATTTTGTCACCAATGTTAGCTTAGATTACTTAGGGTGTCTGCGTGTTCTGTCTGTTAAATAAAAGTTCTTTAATAAGTTCACTGGTTGTATTTATTAGTATTTTACAAGCAATTTTTTGCCTCGCACAACCAATCTGTGGAATAAATTATGAGAGATAACAATAAATATTAGGGTAATAACCGAAAATGTCTTGGGAAGTCCTGTGAAATATCATTCCAGACAAATTTTTTCAGAGTTTTTATAAAAAGAGTATAGTCTTTTTTTTTTTTTTAAGATATAGGTGGCAAACGAGCAGACGGGTCACCCGATGGTAAATGACTACCGCCGCCCATGGGCACTTGCAACTCAAGAGTCACAAGTGCGTTGCCGCCTTTAAAGTGGGAGTAGGAGAAGAGGGGGAGGGGGGGGGGGAAGAGTGGGAAGAGGGAAGAGGGGAAGGACGGGAATAAGGGAGAGGGAAGGGTTAGGGCCTCCGGTAAGCAAGCATTGCTTCACTACCGGTTTTCTGTGAGACCGTGGTAATGAGCGGAGTCTAGCCGGCCTATACGTGCCGAAGCATGGCTCTCCCACAACACAGACAGTCTTTTTATAAAAACTTCACGAATAAAATTAGATAATTGTTCCAAGATTTTTAAGAAAAGAAGATGAATATAAAAGACAAATCTCAGTGCCTCCTACATCACTTACCACCGAATGATAGTGGTATGGTATGAGACATCGGGCTGCTGACTAGCATGCTCCGTGACTCAGTCGAACACCCTTTTGTCAGCCCTTTGCTAACGTTCTCATGGTAAGGCTGACTGATGAGACATCCATAATGCCCAGATGTGTAATTATAGTACAGGAATCTGCCAATAGCAATGAGAGCAACTATTCAGCCTTAAAGTGTAAAAAGTTTACGCAATGTAAGTAGAAAATAATAAAGTTTAAACAATTGCTTTTTCGAATTAATAATGCAGTTACAAACATGACTGAATATTAATAAATTATTTATGAATGAAATAGAATACAAAAATTCAATTACTTAAGCACAAAATATGTATAGAAAAATATTAGAAAAGATTAGACAATAAAGATAAAAATGCCGCATTGCCACTGTTGTTTGTGCGTTCGTTCATAAACATTTCGTTATATAAGCGATATTGGTGTCGATTCTATTGTCAGACTCACTAAACTAAAACCTAACTTAATTTCTTCATATGAAATGAACTTTGTCTTCTTCGCAACAAGGTCTATTTGTTACTGGCATCTATTTCTCAGCGCCAATAAATTTCACTAAAACCTGTCAACGTATACTCAACTTTATTTCCACGCAGCGAGAGTCCCCATTTATTCAAATGCCGTATAATTGCCGTATAAAAACTTGTTCAAAACGAACTAAGATGACGTTATTTTAATCGACACCTACGAAGACGCTTACTAAAAACACAGAGCAAAAGAGATGGCATTCAACGGATAGCAGCTCTCGCTACGTGGTATTAAAGTTTATTTAAGCGTGTCAGACTTTAGTCGACAAATAAATTGCTTATTTCGATAGCGACGTATGTTACCTACTTGTTTATATTTGAAATAAGACCTTGTTTCGAAGGAAACAAGGTTTACATCTTGTATGAAGAAAATTTAGTCAATTATAGTTAAGAGAGAAATACAAGAGAATTGACACCATTGGTTCACCATTAAAGTTCACGGTATTTGAAATGATATTGAAGCATCAACTTTTTATTATAATCTTAATTCACATTTGGACGTTAATAATTAATTGAATCTGATATTGCTAATTGCTAATTGAAACCGATTCTCGGTTTACAGATTTTTATCAATTAGCAATTTCTAAATTCAAAGTATTTTATTGTATATTTTTCTGTAAGTTAAAATTTTGGTAATGACTATGTTATATAATTATGTCTCGTTAGATGTGACATTGTCCATGTGATTTTCTATTTGACTATTTATAGTGGGTGACAGGAAAATTTTGGGAGAAAAAACTTGACGTTGGTGGAAAGAGGAGGAAAAAGAAGGAATTAAACAGAGCACGTTGAGGGGAGTAAATTATCTTCTTTTACTAGCAGACGTAAGGGTTGATGTAGTGTCCAGATCTTGGTTAGGCAGAGTGGTCTAACTCACAGTATGGCGGTGGCGTGCAGGCTGGTTGAATGCAGTAGAGGTGCGAGTGGCTGGCCAGGTGAGGCTCTGTTCGAGACAGACGGTGTGTCCCCTCTGTTTTGATGTATATGCGCCTGTATAATGGATGAGGACACCACCTCCTGCCAGAGTGCAGAAGCATTTCTTTTAAAGTAGTAGCTGCAGGTCGAGTCTTAGCCTTTTGTTAACTATTGCCCGGCACATGAATGATTGCAGCTGCCGGTGTTGACAGTTTTAAAATTAAATATAATTACATTTTAAAATTCGATTTTATAAAAATGTTGTGATGGCCTAGTGGAGGAAAATAGAAAAGATTGTGAAATTACGATTGCCAATCAAATATCAACATACAAAGCCAATCCTAAAGAGTAAAGATGGTCATGTTATTTGGTGTAAGATATATAGAGCGCAATGGTAGCATAAGACTATTTTTTCCGCTAACGCAGATTCTTCCGGGGCATTCAATCGCTATAAGGAAATTGAGTCCCATATACTATGAATAAGCCTTGGAGCCATAAACACGACGTAACACAAGCCTGAGGTTGATCTGGTTTGGTGTAGGGGGAGTCAATCCTTCATCTTCTTATTATAACATGTCGTATAATTATTTCACTTTCACAGGGGTAGCGCAACCAATCGCCCAATTGTGAGCTTTTGAGCTACCGAACCGAGACACCATATAGACACAACATTCGCCACAAGATCACAGTATTAAAAGGAACTTGGACGAGTTCCCAATTATGCTGCATGAGTTGCAGGGTTCATCCTTACTTAACCGATCGCACTAAGATAGGAGAATATATAAATATTTATGAAGTACGGGGCAAAACGGGACGTCACTACCAAGAGGACTCCAGGTGAGGCTCTATAGAGCTGTAACAATTTTGTTGTTTGCGGCCGCGTAGTCTTTAGGAGTCCCCGGGGATGGATAGGTCCACTTATATGTTTACCACCCGCAGTAGAAAAGAAGGGTGTTCAGGTTTAATTACAGGTTGTTTATATAAAATCATCTTAGGACCAGGCGGTTCAATTACACGTATTTAGGCGTCTTAGGCGTAAACAACAATTTGTTTACGCCTAAGATACGTGTAATTCAATCTTAGACATATAAGATCTTAGTTGCTTTAATTCTGGGAATTGAAAACATTCGCAGATTTGTTACTATTGTTACGGAAGTGGGTACGACGGGACGGGATTGGAAGGAAACCGCGATTTCTTTTTCTTTTTACACACAGACAATGTAGCATAGCATCGCTCGGACGCTAACACTCTTTTCACTTTTTTCTTTCTTATTCCACTTGTTTTTGCTTTCTTAGACTTTTACTGATTACCGGCTTTGCGGATCGCGAACCCTTCTGTAGCTTGTACTTATGTATTTACTAGACTCGTTATGCCTATAGTCTTTTCGATCATATTTTTGTTCTCCACTTTGATCGTCTGTTTTTAGATCACTTCCGAGCCTTTACTAAATAACTACAAGTTTAGAACTTCAGTACATTCTAAAAATCAAAATTCTACAAGATATGGAAACAAAATTCGTAATAGTATGTGTCAACATTGCCGCAAGCTAACGATGATGTTTCAAACGTGACACTATGTCATTAAAAAGTTGTATTTCATCACAATCAATGAAATGTATGAAATACATATAATTTAAAGATTTTTCTGTCAAATATTACATTAAATATATCGATCAAACCTAAGTTAATTACTGTTATTTATACAATAATACAATACAATATATAAAATGAATCACTATTTTTCGTAAAATAACACTTTTTCCGTTCCGCCATTTTTATTCGTTATGTATCATAAACAGTATGGCAGTAGTTCAGGTTGTTTCTGTAACGTTTTACAAATAAAATTTATCTTCAGGGAACACAATCTTGGTTTATTTATAATTATTATACTTCAACTAGTTTCCACGATACATCTTTGACACCATTCTTCCTGAGTCTCCCTCCCCGAGTTATCTTTCAAAGAGATGACATTACTTTTTTTTACAAGACCTTGATAAATACATACGCCACCTCGTTTTTCTTTTTTTCTAGGGTAAAACTAGATAACTGGAAGGCATTAATTTTATTTTCATCACCAGATTTCATGATTGTTTCTGAAAAACAAAGAATATCAATACTCTTAAATTCATTAAAACTTTCAATTAATGGAATTTCTATTCGGTCTTGTTTATTTAACAGACCAATGTTTGGATGAAATAGCGCTGTTATGTGGTACCATTGTTTGGTGGATTTGTTCCTGAAAAAACCTTTATTTACAACAGAGGTTTGCTTTTTATTCACAACTGGAAAGTAAAACGGTATAGTGCAATTTTTCAGCCTTGTTTGATTAACAAATGAATTATAACTTAAAAACTTTTTATAATAATATTCTGAGTGAATGATATAATTAATATTAGTACATATTTTAGAAATATAATGAATCTTGATTTTGTTATGTAAGTGTGAGTTTAAATGTACAATTCAGAAAATTCTTACAAATTAGTTTTATGGTATTATTTAACATAGATTTAGACTACTATTTTTTCCTAGCCTTTAACATAGTAATCGGAGAGAGTCATTCGCTCATGAGTATGGTTAATGTTGAAGAATAAGGCCCTTAGCTCTAAATGTAGTATATTATCTCTTACTCCGTGTTTAGATAACAACAAGGTTATAATAAACACAATGGCAGTCGTACAGGTGTTTCTAATCACCAAACATGAACAAATAAACAACTGTTTTCTTGAATGTTGTACTGTGTTTTACATACCCTATTATTAGAAAAACCCTATCATCAAAAAGCAATGTATGTGTAGTGTGTAATTTGAAGCGCTTGTAGCTACGGTTCTACAAGTTTTGTTTTATTGATCACAAGTAATCAAAACACGTGCGGGATTTATAAGTTAATTATATTCATTACACAAGCCGAAATAAATTTAAAGGATAGAAATAATAGCAAAACTAAAAGCGACATAAAATTTTATAAAAAAATTAATAAACAGACAATAAACCACAATCTTAACAAATGAGGTTTTGTTGTAACGTGTGTTTGTACTAACTTAGATAATTTTGACATCATGGCCAAAGCCTTGAGATCAAATTCCTTGAAACTATCACTCAGTGGTATAATTGACTACTTCGATGATGAGTGAATTTATAGTCGTGTTTTGTTTAGTCCAGATATATGTAAATATTAGATATTTTAACTCTGTGTATATAATAGCTAAGAATAGCTAATTTAAATTTTCAGTCTTCGTAAAATTAATTACTATTTTTTTGGTCTTCTTATATTTAAAAACAAACTACTTATGCCTGATGGTTTATTATGTGTTCTAGGCCTAAAATAGGCTAAATAATTGAAAATACTGAACTCGTAAATGATGCGGTTTATGTCTTACGTGCTACGAGTACGATGCAACAGTAAAGAAAGCAGCGTTAATATTGATATTTTGTACTTAAAAACAAATACAGAAGAAATTATAATCTTAAGGAAACTTCGAGGACTATGTTGTAAGCATTTTAAATTTCCAATAATTCCAATAATTCAAAATTAAATTATTGAAACCAACCAAGTCAAATCAAGTTTTCTATAAAGGTACGCGTTTTAAGTATGTAATCTGTTAAGTTTTTTATATACTTAGGAAGGGCTCAGGATTTTAAATTTTCAAAAACATGTCACCTGTCAATGAGCAGTGTTGTAAACTGTAAAAAAAAACTCGATTCGCGATATATTTGAGGTTGATTGATAAGTACTAGTCACTCGATTTCAATAAATTTTCTGGGATATTACTGATTTATTAAATCTCGATTACTAGAAAATCGAATTTGCTTTTAATCTATTATTTATTTTTATAACTTAAATGGGACTTTTCTCGATTTCCAGATTAAAAAAAAATGGTGTAATAATTTGTAATTGCCATTAAAAAAATACAACTTATTGTTTCAAACACTTTTCAACTATGTAGATAACCGCTAGGTCCACAACTTCATATCTCCTTTATGCTTTCATTATCCTAAGCGACAAACTATTTTCATCGCTTCCTTTACATATTTACTGTCAAACAGGATGCAAAATACAAACACAAGGAAGACGATACGTTCATTGCGGAAATTAAAAAGCTATTTGCGATGTTTTCCATTGCATTGCATAACAACTATGTAAGCTTTCGTTTAGGTAAAGAAAATCTCATCAAAAACATAAATGTGAAAATGGGAGCCAAGTTCAATATTAAGAATATGCGTGTTTGTCGACTTTGCCTACAAAAGAATTGAGATCTAAATGGGTGCCAAGTTCTGTAGTTAATCCTGAAATTGATTTATGAACATACAAAATTCCAAAAGAAGTAAGTACAACTTCTTAAATTTAAACGCTCGATTTTTTTACGTGTGATATGTTATTAAATGTTTTACATTATATTATAAAGCGGTTACTTTATATAAAAAAAGATATATAGTTTTATACGTCGCATAAAAAAAGGTATACCTCGAAATATCGTTTTAAAATCGGTTAAAATCGATATTTCTTAAAAATTCAAACGGGCTCATAAAATTAAATGGTTTTTGAATTTTATAAGCTCGTCCGATTAGTTTTATTAATTTAGACAAAAAATTGCGCATTTTACAATTAAGGCTAAAAAGAAAAATTGATCGTTAACAATTTAAAAAGTTGAAACCATAAATAATAATAGTTCCGAAATAAATTACAAGCTAGAAGTTTAGACAAAAACTAAACACACGAACGTTGAGGAATTATTTGTTTTAAGTCGAAAAAAGATAAATAATATGTAATAATATATTATATACTTCCATAGTAATGTACTTGGTGCTGAACACTATTCCAACAAGCTTGAGTGTCTTATGAAAAAAAACATATTCTCCCAATTGTGACGAATTACATGTCATTGATCATGATCATATTTGCTTATGGAGTGTACCAATAATATATGAATAATGATAATGATGAATTCACCCGCGTAAGTCCCGATCCCGTGGGAAGATCGGGATAAAAAGTAGCCTATGCGTTAATCCAGGTCTCCAGCTACCTACAAGTTTCTTCGAAATCGGTTCTAGTAGTTTTTGCGTGAAAGAGTAACAAACATTCACCCATCTGGATGGATATCCATCCAAACTTTCACATTTATAATATTATTGGGCTTTGACAAAGCAATCTATCACTGCGCTGACTTTGTGTGTGTTAATCTATAATTTTAAATAAGACACACTATACAAAATGTATTAATCCAACGACAAAATAGGCGATAACAACCTGAAACCCTCAATTTACCGCTAATTTTTATTTTCTAGGCTAAATATAAATCCTTAGGGAATACTCTTGTTTCTCATAACGTCAATATATCACCCAATATATATATTGTTTGATGGCCAAAAAAATAGAAAACACGAGGAAAGGGAAAACAATATATTTATTTGGATGTCGAAATTAAACACATCGCTCACTGAATTCGCTCGCACACAACACATCACTCGGTAGAAAAATATAACATATTGGAACCCCTTTAATTTGTTCGAATTCTTATACCTAAGATTTGGAAGATAATAGAATTAGAGATTAGTTGTAGTAAACTCAGATTTCATGATCAATAAGTTGAATAACTTTAATCTCATCAGTAAGTACCTGTTAGCAATCTCCGGTTAATCTAATGTTTAATTTTTTATATTCATTTTCGGAAAACATCATATTTCTATTGTTCATGCTTATTCCGTTCATATTTTTTCGATATGTGACACTGGATGCTCAATTAGCGTAACTCGCACGGAAGATGCTATAGGAATTTTAATTTAAAATACTGCCTATCCACCTCACTTATATGTATACTTTTGTGTAACTAATTTGCCGTGGAAACGATACAAAATTACTCACAACTACAAAAATATGTACGATTTAAAATCTTTCACTTTATATATTCCAACATTGACATTGCTTTTATGAGAAACGGCGGTAATAATACCTGGAAATTAAAACGATCAAATTTTGTAAATGGGTAATTTTTTTTCATAAATTCTTTTTGTAACTGCATGCTAGAGCGTGATTCATCAGTCCATTGTCATATACACCCTACATAGGATTCTAATAAAGTGCCAAGTTGGAGATATTACCTAGTCAAACCAAAATCACAGTGACACCGTAAAAGTAATGAAGATAAACCCGGGTTTAATTTATAGAAAAAATTATGCAAGTTACTACATTAATAGGTTTTGATGCAACCCAGTAAAAGATTTCATACATTTAAACAAACGTGTCGTACGTTTACGAAGATTACGTGACATTCTTCAAAATACCTCCTTCCAACAAAAAAGAATGATTGCATTCGGACTACGTGTTACTGGAATACAACAAAGTACACATTTTGATTTTCATCTCCTTTCTTAACGTAACCATACTGAATTTCGAAATAATAAGTATCCTATGTTAGGACATCCTATGTTAGGAAACTTGACATGATTTGAGTTCATACTACGAGGTAGGCCTCGTAGTATGAACTCAAATCATGTCAAGTTTCATTTGAATCCATTTAGTAGTTTCAGCGCAACGCACGGCCAAGATACAGACAAAATGAAAAAAAAAATAGTTTTGGCTTCAGTATCGATTATAAAGTGCCCCTAAAATATCTTAAATCTTTTGATGTTTTGAATTAGACCTATTACAGTTTTATTATAAGTATAGATTTGATGAAAAGTATTTAAAAAATAAGTAAGTTTTTTGATAACGCATGTTTAAATATGTTTCGATAAATAGTTTAATATTTGTGCGCTTGAATAAATCGTAATTTTAATTCCAAAATCATATTCTACTCCAAATGTCGCGGCTTTCAAATTCCTATTCTATTTGTTATTTATAGTATAATATAAATAGTGATGTAATTGAGTACCTAAATTGGGTACCTAATTAAAATGAGAAAAATGCCTTGTTTACCACCGGTATCTTGGTCCCTGTACCCGATATCAGTGGGACACTATTTTTAAATATATATTGTTTATGTGAATATATTTAAAAATATAATTTATATGTATATTTAATAAATAAAGAGAATAATAATAAATAACTTGAGATAACCTTACACACGGTCGTCTGATATTAAACTAGGTTGAGCCTGTACTGTGGTAACCAGACTACTGATAAACATGCTTATATATTATTAAACGGTTTCACCCGCGTAAGTCCCGATCCCGTGAGAATGTCAGGGTGTGTTATTCCAGGGCCTAGCTATCTAGATACCAAGTTTCATCGCAATCGGTTCAGTAGTCTTTGCGTAAAAGCGTAACAAACATTCATACATCCTCACGAACTTTCACGTTTATAAGTAATATAAGTAGGATACAAACATATTATAGAAAAATTAAATACAGACACAGAATAAATAATCGTGCTCATTACACAATTATTTGTGCTGGGTGGGAATTGAACCCACAACCTCTTGCTCAGTAGTCGGGATCACTAACATCTATACCAACAGGCCAGTCATATTGTCTTCATTGTTATGAAGGACGGATTTATAATTCAAGTAATGTACGGTATAAAATTATTAACACTCTCCACATTATCAAATTAACTTTATTGCACAATAACTGTATAGCTATCTAAATTAAGTACACTTTTTTAAATAAATCATCGAAAATTATAGCCCCGATGTATTAAAAGAAACGTGCGTTATACGTATTAACACTGAACTGTAGAAAACACGAGCGGATGAGACGTGTGTTATATATACACACATCTGTATATGTGTATCTGAGCGTGACGGTCATGCGAATCCAGTGTTTTTTCCAAATCCCACAAGTGCACAACGACGTGTTAGTGTATATAACACGTCGTTGTGCACTTGTGGTGCACATCCCAAAAGTGTACAGCGTGCCTAAAGAAGTTTTCACTTCAATTTTTTTTAACTCTTAGTCACAATCATGTTAATCAGCCGATGCAAACTCAAGAAACAGAATGTATACGATTCGATGATCAAAATCTTTGTTAGACACGATTATAGACGACTATATATAGAAGTTAACACCCTAGCCTAGACAAAAAAATTGCCTTTCAATTTACCTGATTTGGTCTATCTGATAACAAATTTTGGACTCGTACCCGAAGAGGTACACACACAGAGTGACAAAGCTGGAGATTGCATTTTGAGACATATTCCAGTGTTTACTTCATCTCCAAATCTTGCATAACTTTTATTTTTAAACTCCTATTGTTAGCATTTAAGCGCGAGCGCAGCGCAGGACGGGCGCCAGGACAGTCGGCTACCGGTATTTCAAGCGAAGCCCGCGTCGTTTGTTACCGCACCAATAGCTATCTAAGACTTGGAAAATATCTGTGTTTTCTGTCCTATAAATATCAAATATCTATCCCTCACACTATCATCTTCTACTTGTTTCTGCATATCACTGACTCTGTGTGCTTGTGGTATTTACTCTTCTGTGCATCCGCAATAAACTTTAACGTAAGTATAAATTTACTTCTTTTCTTGATACCCCCAGATACAACCATAAAATGATCACGAATGTTTTAAACGGTGATACAAAATTGGTTTTAAAACGCCAGGTGACCATGATTAAAGTTGTAGGGAGTCCTAGTTTTGATTCAACATATTGTATTAACAGTTCATATTATTATTTAAAAAAAAAAAAAGTTTTTTCGTAACGTTTAATGAATAAATAATTCAAAATCGGATGTCGGGCACAATTTTTTTTTAACTGATTTAAAAAATAAACTACTTTGTTTCTTTTGTAATGTTAGATTATAAATATCAACGGTTGTTTTAAATTATTCGGCATTTCTGAACATAATTTTGCACTCCTCTGAAAGCTAACTCCGTATAATGTTTGAACAATCGAGTGTAAATTTTAGTAACACGACAGGTTGGGTTACTGGGTAAAGGTTAGTTAATAGTTTACTATAGTTATTTCCATAGTGTATTTTTGTTACGGGATTTTGTTGTGGGGGCGTGCTGCAGATATAGAATCTATATTCATTCAGCAGAAAAGAGCTATCAGAGCCATTTATACTCTACGTAAGTCGCGAATCCCTTAGGGAACTATTTAAGGAAATTAACATCCTGACGGTGCCTTGTCAGTATATTTATGAAAACATTATGTATGTTAGAAAAAAAATTTGCTCCTATTTACCTCAACGATGTCAAAGATATAATTACATTACTAGAGAACGAAATAAATTAGTACAACCAAAATTTAGACTAATAAAAGTGCAAACATCTTTCATGGGGTACTGTATTAAATTCTATAATAAAATACCTCCTAAAATTCTTCAACTAATTGAGAAGAAATTTAAAACTTGCATTAAACGCACACTATGTAAACGAGCATATTATAAACTAGAAGATTATTTAGCTGATAAAAATGCTTGGTCCTGCTGCTCCACAGCAACACTGTAAATGACGCGTGGTCGTAAGAAATATGCATATATGAATATTTACTTGTATACTAGTTTTTATCTGACATGTTATTTATTAATATTTTTTTATCATTATTATTGACATTGTTAACTTAAATAATTGACATTATCTTATATGTATTTGATATCAATTTTATTTTACATTGAGAAAATTGTTCGAATTGTACTTGGCCTGAGAACTGTGTAGTCCAATAATACTATTAAGTTAATTTGCTAATTTGCCTGGCAGTTCTGAGTATGTCATGCTCGCCTAGACGTCCTGCTGATGGTGGCGGTATGTGTCGGGTCGTTCAGCTCCCTTTGATATGGTTGAAGTGGACGATGGTTGGCGCGTGCGTCATGCTCCGTGAACGAGTGCCGTTGGTTGGGGCTGGTCATCTCCGAACTGCTATTACT